>CM052896.1:78541087-78621503 GCA_028534135.1 Potos flavus
TTATTCTTCTGATCCATGAGCATGGAATGTTTTTCTACCTTTTTGTGTCTTCTTCAATTTCTTTCATGAGTGTTCTGTAGTTCCTCGAGTACAGATCCTTTACGTCTTTGGTTAGGTTTATTCCCAGGTATCTTATGGTTCTTGGTGCTATTGTAAATGGAATCGATTCTCTAATTTCCCTTTCCATATTTTCATTGTTAGTGTATAGGAAAGCAACTGATTTCTGTGCATTGATTTTGTATCCTACCACATTACTGAATTGCTGTATGAGTTCTAGTAGTTTGGGGGTGGAGTCTTTTGGGTTTTCCACATAAAGTATCATGTCATTTGCGGAGAGAGGGAGTTTGACTTCTTCCTTGCCAATTTGAATACCTTTTATTTTCTTTTTGTTGTCTGATTGCTGTTGCTAGTAATTCTAGTACTATGTTGAACGATAGTGGTGAGAGTGGGCATCCTTGTGTGTTCCTGATCTTAAGAGAAAGGCTCTCAGCTTTTCCCCATTGAGAATGATATTTGCTCTGGGTTTTTCATAGATGGATTTTATGAAATTGAGGACTGTTGCCTCTATCCCTATACTCTGAAGAGTTTTAATCAGGAAAGGATGCTGTATTTTGTCAAATGCTTTTTCTGCATCAATTGAGAGGACCATGTGGTTTTTCTCTCTTCTCTTAATTTTTTTAAGATTTTATTTATTTATTTGACAGAGAGAGACACAGTAAGAGAGGGAACACAAGCAGAGGGATTGACAGAGGGAGAAGCAGGCTTCCCACCATCAGGGAGCCCGATGCGAGGCTCAATCCCAGGACCCTGCAATCATGACCTGAGCTGAAGGCTGAGGCTTAACGACTGAGCCACCTAGGTGCCCCATCTCTTATTGATTTGTTCTATCACATTGATTGATTTGAAATGTTGAACCACCCTTGCATCCCAGGGATAAATCCCACCTGGTCGTAGTGGATAAACTTTTTAATGTACTGCTGGATCCTATTGGCTAGGATCTTGTTGAGAATCTTGGCATCCATATTCATCAGGGATATTGGTCTGAAATTCTCCTTCTTGATGGGGTCTTTGCCTGGTTTGGGGTCAAGGTAATGCTGGCTTCATAGAAAGAGTCAGGAAGTTTTACTTCTGTTTCTAGTTTTTGAAACAGCTTCAGGAGAATAAGTATTATTTCTTTTTTGAATGGTCGGTAGGCTTCCCCAGGGAATCTGTCAGGTCCTTCTTGGACTCTTGTTTTTTGGGAGGTTTTTGATCATTGCTTCAATCTCATTATAGTTATTGGTCTATTCAGGTTGTCGGTTTCTTCCTGTTTCAGTCTTGGAAGTTTATAGGTTCCAGGAATGCATCCATGTCTTCTAGGTTGCTTAACTTATTGGCATATAGCTGTTGATAATAATTTCTGATGATTGTTTCTATTTCCTGGTGTTAGTCTTTTTTTTTTTTAAGATTTTATTTATTTATTTGACAGAGAGAGAGAGAGATCACAAGTAGGCAGAGAGGCAGGCAGAGAGAGAGGGGGAAGCAGGCTCCCTGCTGAGCAGAGAGCCCGAAGCGAGGCTCGATCCCAGGACCCTGAGATCATGACCTGGGCCGAAGGCAGAGGCTTTAACGCGCTGAGCTACCCAGGCCCCCTCCTGGTGTTAGTCCTGATCTCCCCCTTTCATTCATAATTTTGTTAATTTGGATTCTTTCTCTTTTCTTTTGGATAAGTTTGGCCAGTGGTCTATCAATCTTATTAATTCTTTCAAAGAACCAGCTTCTAGTTTTGTTGATGTGTTCTACTGTATTTATGGTTTCTAATTCATTGATCTCTGCTCTAATCTTAATTATTTCCCTTCTTGTGCATGAGTTAGGCTTAATTTGTTGTTGATTCTCCAGTTCTTTAAGGTGTAAAGAGAGTTTGTGTATTTGGGATTTTTCTAGTTTTTTGAGTGAGGCTTGGATGGCTAGGTATTTCCCCCTTAGGACCGCCTTTGCCATATCCCATAGGTTTTGGACCAATGTGTTTTCATTCTTATTGGTTTCCATGAATTGTTTCAGTTCTTCTTTGATATCCTGGTTGACCCAAACATTCTTGAGCAGAATGGTCTTTAGCTTCCAAGTGTTTGAATTTCTTCCAAGCTTCTTCTTGTGATTGAATTCCAGTTTCAAAGCATTGTGGTCTCAGAATATGGGTCTCAGTCTTTCGGTATGAGTTGAGACATGATTTGTGACCCAGTATGTGGTCTATTCTGGAGAAAGTTCCATGTGCCCTTGAGAAGAATGAGTATTCTCTTGTTTTAGGGTAGAATGTTCTGTATGTATCTATGAGGTCCATCTGGTCCAATGTGTCATCCAAAGCTCTTCTTTCTTTGTTGAATTTCTGCCTAGATGATGTGTCTATTGCTGAGAATGAAATGTTAGTGTCCCCTATGATTAACATATTTTTATCACTATGTCTCTTTATTTTGATTAACAGTCAACTTATGTAATTGGCTGCTCCTATGTTGGGGGCATAGATATTTATAATTGTTAGATCTTCTGTTGGATAGACTCTTTAAGAATGATATAGTTTCCTTCTGTATCTCTGACTACAGTCTTTAGCTTAAAATCTAATTTGTCTAATATGAGAATTGCTACCCCAGCTTTCTTTTGCTGGCTGTTGGCATGAAAGATGGTTCTCCATCCCTTCACCTTTAGTCTGGATGTATCTTTAGGTTCATAATGAGTCTCTTGTAGACAGCATATGGATGGATCCTGTCATTTTATCCAGTCTGCAACCCTGTGCCATTTTATGGGAGCATTCAGGCCATTCACATTGAGAGTGATTAGTGAAAGTATGATTTTATTGTCATCACATTGCCTATGAGGTCCTTGTTTCTATAGATTGTCTCTGTATATTTCTGTTATATATCACTCTTGGGATCTTTCTCCTCTTATAGAACCCGCCTTAATATTTTTCTTGCAGAGCCAGCTTAGTGGTCACATATTCTTTCAGTCTCTGCTGGTCCTGGAAGCTCTTTATCTCTCCATCCATTCTAAATGACAGCCTTGCTGGATAAAGTATTCTTGGCTACATGTTCTTCTAATTAGTACCCTGAATATGTTTTGCCAGCCCTTTCTGGCTTGCCAGGTTTCTGTGGACAAGTGTGATGTTATTCTGATGTTCCTCCCTCTGTACATAAGGAATCTTTTCCCCCTAGCTGCCCTTAAGATGTTTTCCCTAGTTTTAAGGTTCACGAGTTTCACTATTGCATTCCTGGGGGTCAGTCTGCCCTCCTTGATCTTGGGGGGTGTCCTCTCTGCCTCTAGGACATGAATACTTGTTTCATTCCTGAGATTAGGGATGTTCTCAGCTAGGATTTACTCATATATATCTTCTAACTCTCTCTCTCTCTCCATCCCCTTAGGGATCCCAATAATTCTGACATTGGAACATTTTGTGATGTCATTTCTTTCTCTAATTTTGTTTTCATGGATTCTAAGCTGTTTGTTCCAGGCCTCCTCTTGATTCTTCTTTTCTATCCATTTGTCTTCTAAATCACTAATTCATTCTTCTGCCTCATTTACCCTAGCTGTTAGAGTATCTAGATTAGATTTGATCTTATTGATAGCACTTTTAAGTTCTACCAGATCAGCTCTCACTTCTGCCCTTCTGGAATCTATGTTGCCATTAATAGTTTTCTCCAACCTATCTATGGTTTGCATAACTATTACCCTGAAGTCTATTTGTGACATCTTGCTATATCCATATCCATTTGTTCTGTGGCAAAGGTTACAGTCTCTGAATTTTCCTCTGTTGGGAGTTCCTCCTCCTAGTCATTCTAATGAGAAGTGGTTGAGGGAATGTACAGAGTCCAAACTATTGACCACAACCCAAGCAATATGCACCTATTTTATAGGGACCTTAGGGTTGTTGGCCTCTTATTCTTTCAGCCTTTCTTCTGGGGGAGGGGCCTGCTGTGCTGTTACTCAGGCAACTCTGTTTGGGCAGAGTTGCCCAGCCCCCTGTGGGGGGAATGGGCTCAATGAAAACCGGTTTTGGGGGCCTTTTGTTCTCTGGTGGCTTTAACTGGTGGCTTTTGCGTCTCTTCCAAGAGTTAGAGCAGAAGTGACCGTATCCAATCCTCTGTCTTAGAACAGAGTTCACAGTCTGTTCTCCAGAAAGCCCTCCAGGCCACACTGACTCTTTTTTTTTTTTTTTTTTTCTGTGCTGCTAAAAACTGCAGTGTCCTGGATTGTGCACCCCACAGTAGTCCTCACTTCCAGGTCCAGGCACGTCTCTGCCCTTTGTGCTTCTAAAA
Organism: Potos flavus; assembly: GCA_028534135.1. Lineage (NCBI taxonomy): Eukaryota > Metazoa > Chordata > Mammalia > Carnivora > Procyonidae > Potos > Potos flavus. Next base: position 78,545,371 of record CM052896.1, read on the forward strand.
CCGCCCGCCACCCCCAGTTCACCTGTGTGCCCCTGCAGCTCCAGGTTTCAGTATGGATGGATCCCCTGAAGTCCTTTCACTGCCAGTACTGGTCTGTGAGTCTGTGCCTGGTCCCCAGCACAGGACACTTTTGCGCTCCCGTGTTATTGCACCTTCCCAGTGCCAGCACTTATGGTGGCTCCCTCCCCCTTCCATTTATCTTCCAACATCTGCCCGTGGAATTGTGGCTCCCCACTTCATACCTCAAAACCAGCCGCTGGAGATATTCTGTTGGTATAGATCCTGATACATCTTTTTACATCTCAGGCTGATTTCATGGGCATTCAGAGTAGTCTGGTAGATATCCAGCTTATTTCAGGGGACTGGTTGAAATAGAGTTCCCTACTCTTCCGCCCTCTTGGCCCCCAATCCTCAATCAGATGGAATACATTCTTGACAAATGAACCTGTTTTACAAATATATGAAACAACCTCACTGAAGACATGAGAGAAGATGCTGATCTAAGTAACTTTGGAAATGAACAGAGTCTGTAAGACTAAGGGAAACATGAACTGAATATAAACACTGTACTGCAGTTGATAAAATTGTTTCCCACAGGGATATTGATTAACAATTCTGAAAACACTGTAAAGTAAAAGAATCATAGATAATGGAGGCCAGTTTTTTCACTGTTGTAGTCTGAGGTTACAAAGAAAGGTATAAGTCACAGATGATCCATGTGCTAAAGGATTAGAGGTCAAAACATTATTACGAATCTATGTTTAATTTATTATTAATACAGGGAAAGACAAATACACATATTTCATATATATGTGTATATATATATACTCATGGGTTAGTGTACACATATATATCTTTTACTTGTCAGTTGAGAAGACCAAGAACCAATGGCCCCTACTAGTCATGAACATATCTGTTGCAGACTTCGGCTTCGAATACCTTTTTTTCAATTAAAGGAGCCATGGCTATTTGAAGAAATAGCTGATTCTCAAAATAAAGTAATAAATATGCTAGATGAGCCTGAGGCACCCTGTATAATCAAAAAATAAAAACATAAAATAAATAAATAAATAAATAAAAACATGATGAAAAACAGAAAACACACACTTACAAAATGATGGGGGCACATAAAACAGACCAGCTAAACTTTCCCAATTACCAAAGCTAAAACAATCAATAAAGCAGGTATTATTTGGGGCGCCTGGGTTGCTCAGTGGGCTAAAGCCTCTGCCTTCGGCTCAGGTCATGATCTCAGGGTCCTGGGATCGAGCCCTTCATCAGGCTCTCTGTTCAGCAGGGACCCTGCTTCCCCCTCTCTCTCTCTGCCTGCCTCTCTGCCTACTTGTGATCTCTCTGTCTCTGTCAAATAAATAAATAAAATCTTAAAAAAAAAAAGCAGGTATTATTTGGGTATAACCTAAAATAACAAATTGATACCTATGGGCCCATAATTATTTAAATAGATGAATGAATAAATAAATATTGAGGAAAGATAGACAAATATTTTGTGCAAAAGAATTCTAAATAATTCATGTAGGTACTCCACCTTCATAGTGGTGATGCTTGACTCTCCACTTCTTATATGTGGGTTGTACACAGACACTTCTTTCAAGAGTACAGTATGGAAAGGGAGAAAAAGTAACTTTATTGTGTCAAAGCTTGACAAACACTATCTCAGTCAGGTGATCAAAATTAACATCAACAGTGATTTCATATTGATAGTGTGTACCACCCCCTGACATGATGTGACCAAAAAGCAACTTTCTCTCTGTTATCCCTGTTATCTCCCAAAAGAACAAAAACAAAAAACAACAAAAACAAAATAAACCTTAGTCTATTCATGAGTAAGACAGAAAAAAATTGAGAGGCATCCGTCAAAATATCTAACATTTCTCAAAAATTTAAGCTCATTAAAAATAAGTCTGAGAAAATGTCAGCCAATAGGAAACCAAAGAGACATACAGCTAAATGAAACATGATATCCTGCGTGAGATCAAGATCCTAGAACAGAAAAAAAAGACCATTAGGTTAAAAACTAAGGAAATCTAAAGTATGGATTTTAGTTAATAATGTATCAATACTGATTCATCTGTTATGTCAAATATACTACACTAATATAAAATATTAATAGGAGAAACTGGGTATAGGTATGTGAGAACTTTCTGCATGTCTTCACAACCTTTCTAGAAATTTAAGTCTATCTATTAAATCTATTTATTCTAAATAAAATGTATACTTAAAAATTAAATTAAAAAAAAGAAAAGAAACACATCTTAGCTTCTCTTTTCAGGCAGAGATAATGGACACATATAACTCATTCCTGAAAACTTATTGAAACTAAAATGTAAACTAGACAAGAATCAATTTATAATAACAGATTTCTTTGAATGATAAATAATGGGGCATATTTATTGGATGGAATTTATAGAAAACTACTGTTTAATGTAAGCTATGAGGGTATGTAATAGAAGTTGTAATGCAGTCCTTCCGTCTATCCTAAAGTGCTCTCAGCTCTGATTCAGCAAGTATAAAGTTGTATAAGGGTAAAAGTTAGGATTGAAAACAGCTCACCACCAGTTCCTTTCTTCTACAGATTCATTATAAAGAATTGAGGCAATTAGCATTTACATCAAGGAAAAATAGCAACCCATTTTGTTTAATAAAATCGACTAAAGAGTCTGGGGAAATCTAAGGAGCTGATATGTATCTTGTTTCCTAGGGAAAAACCTTTCTCATTCTGGCCACTTCCTTACAGAAGCCTCTCAGCTAAGGCAACATAAATTGAAGTCTAGGAATGAACGTATCCCATTCTATCATGTATTGAGATCCCTATCAAATTCTTACCTGTACTAATTAATGATATTATAAATTTCTGTCTTTATCCTCTGATTTTCAAGAAGCAAATGATAGGATTGCAGTTTGTTAACTTCTTGTGGTTGACTGTTGTACCTGTACCTAGTTGTAGACAATGAGAAGCCACTTCCAGGATAGGGCATTTACTGTTGACAGAAGAGTCTCATATTCTTTTTTGCCGCGAGGACTAATGCAAATCCACGTAGTGACTGCTGTGGCAGAGGTCCCAAAGTGAGGGTAATTTAAAATGGAGGATTGATCTAAATCCTAGATGGAAATTCAACAAGAAGAAGAAATAAACTTGTGCGTCAGGCCACTATAATTGTTTGTTTGTTTGTTAGTATAGAATAAGTTAGCTTTCTCCTTGATGCAACATCTACTGGAAAAATATATCAGGAAACAATCCTACTGACCAGACAACACAGGAAGCCCAACCAATTATCCATTCCTTCTTTCTTTCTCTCCTTTAAAAAAAAAAAATTATTTATTTGAGAGAGAGAGAGAGAGATGCAAGCCTGCGCACCAACATGAGCAAGGTGGGGGGGGGGGTAGGGACAAAGGGAGAGAATCTCAAGCAGAATCCCTGCTGAGCACAGTGTCTGACTGACTCTGGACTCCATCTCGCAACCCTGAGAACATGACCTGTGCTGAAATCGAGTTGGATACTCAACCAACTGAGCCACTCAGGTCTCCCCATTCCTTGTTTCTTAAATATAAATTGTTAATGACAATAATTTGGCATATGCAAAAAAAAATCTAAAGGAAGATATTTTTAAAAATTAATAAAGAACATAACTAATTTAGTAAGCATTGTAAGAAATGGAGAGAAAAACAATACAAATAAAAACCCCTAAGAAATATACTGAAAAACAATCAGAGAAATTTTATCCTTAAAATAACAAAAATGATGCTATTAAAAAGAACATGAAGAATATGAAAGAGCCCTTTGAGATTAAAACTATGATCACCATCGCCCATCACTAACAAAAAATATTGGAGACCTTAAAAATAAGTTCAAATAATCTTACAACTTATCTAGCAAACATGGCAAAAGAATTAAAAATATGAAAAAGTTTAAGAGACAAAGATGTTCAATCTACATTGATCATTATAATAATATCCAGAAATCTCAGAAGTTTATTTTTTTCATTAAAATCGCATTTCAAATCTAAGAGTTTTACTCTCTTCAACTTTAATAACTCTTAGCTTGCTCAGTACTATTTTTTGACATTGAGAGATTTTTCTATTTCTTTTTTTTAAATTTTTAATAATTCCCAGTTGGTTTAGAAAAAATGTTTGTAAACATGAACAACTATGTCCTCCATGGAATCCAAGATAAAAACACCCAAGTTTTTTTTTTCTTTCTTTCTTTAACCAGTTTGAAAATAATGCCAAATTTAAAAATATATATATATATAGTAAAAGGTAAAGAAAAAGGAAGGACATGCAAGATAAAAATCTTGTTCTCCTTAAATTATGAAATTACAATTATGTGAAACTTACTTGATTAATAAAATTTACCAAATATATTGAGTTGGAAAATTCAATACAAAGGTAATTTATAGGGAGGAATATATATACCTGAGCAATGGGCCTAAAACGATTGCATCTTTATTACGTTTATCTAAATTAAATCACTTATGTTCAAATGAGTACTTGTAACTCTAAATATATTTTCCACATGTGACTCATCTCTGAGAATGTTATGCCTGAGATAAATTCTACGTCTAGAAATTAGGAAAATGGTGACATAATTGTAACGATAGTGGCCATAATATGGATGCTGTACTGTACACATTTTAATATTGAAAGACATATTTACCTGACATTTGTTGCCATGCTAACTTTCCATTGTTCTGTCTCTTTAATACTAGTCTTGGCAGGTACTAGAAGGCTCATTGAGATTTCCTGTGGTTTATGACCCAAGTTGACAACTGTGACTTCTTTGTGGCGTTCTGATGGTTATGTCATATAAGAATCGCCTTATATCATTTGAGGAGCTGCTGACACAGAGCACTGGTTTGATGGATGACCTGAGCTGCTGCTATTCCCTCAGAGGTAAGCAGCAAGTTTTACAGGAAATTATTGGAGGAAGATAGAGTGAGGGAGAGAAAGAGAAATTAATGTGCATTACATGAGACTGACAAAATGATTTGCTTACAGTTCCAAGCTGGCATAGCTGAGAACAGCAGTGAGGAAAAAATGTCTCATCAATATTTAAATAGCTGGTCATATAACCAGCCTGACAGTCCATTTGTAAGTGCAAATTATAAAGCAGAACTGTAAGCTGTGAGGCCATTCTGACCTAACTTACACTATTCATATTTTAGGTTTACATAAACACAAATAAGAAAAAACATACAACTCCTTCTTTATACCAGTGATTCTCCAAGTGTAGTCCCTAGAAGTGGCGTTAGCAGTGAGAACTTGCTAGAAGTGCAAATTTTCAGACTCCACTCCAGATCTTCTGAATCAGAAATTCTAGAGTGGGCCTAGCAATCTGTGTTTTAGATTAAAACCTCTTAGACTGGTTTTTCATTCTTATCCATCTTCCTAAACCATAATTATATGGCATCATACTTCTGCCTTATGAGAGGTAATTATCCTTTTTAAAATGAAGACACACTCACCTTTTCCCCGGAAAGAAAGGCACATAGTTCCGTCTATTAATCTTCCCAGATGATTCTGATGCAAGTTTGCTATCCTGAAATTCCCAAACATGTAATAGCTATGTTTACACATCTTTAATTTCCTTTAAAGGATTTGTATAACATAATTAATTTATAAGGAGAAAAAATAGTATTGGCAAGATTAAAATTTTTTTAAAGATTTTATTTATTTGACAGAGGGAAAGAGATCACAAATAGGTAGAGAGGCAGGCAGAGGGAGAGGGGGAAGCAGCTCCCTGCTGAGCAGAGAGCCCTATGCGAGGCTCGATCCCAGGACCCTGAGATCATGACCTGAGCCTAAGGCAGAGGCTTTAACCCACTGAGCCACCCAGGCGCCCCAACTGGCAAGATTAAATTATTCCAGCTCTACTGTATGTGCATGCACAAGCATACACATGATATGCGATGCCGCTAGTAATTGTTTTAACAATATAGTTATCACATTGGAAATATGATCATAGAGCCACAGATTGGAAAATTACTTAGAAAACACATACTGTGTTTAGAGTAGATTAACTTTTCCATAATCAAGATGATAATCCATTCAATAAAATGCCTTGCATGCGTTTATCTAATTTGCAATTTAGCATTCCTGGTAATAGAAAGTTCACTACTTTGTAAGGCAGCTCAGTTGATTGTTAGCCAATGCTCCAGTGGCGGGGAAAACAAAAGTCAGTTACAGTACAAAACACAGGTGGAGCTTTAAAGGCCTCTGAGAACTATGGAAGGAATGGGAACCAGATAAATAAAAATTCCAGAAGCAGAACCATTCTTAGATGAGCGAAGAATTACCATCAAAAACTTTCCTTTAGGGCATCTGCTGATTTAAGGGGAGAATTCTAGGCCTCTGGTAGAGATAAGAAAGACCAGTAGAGCTTTCAGTAGTTTTCTAGATTGAGAAACTGGAAGGTGCCTGAAATGTATGGCCACTTTTCCCACAGAATATTGCTAAATTCTGAGCAATGTAGGGAATGGGCAAATAGGCCAGAAGCTTCTACAAGGCAATGTAAACTTTTTTGCAGTCTTTCAGTGTCCAGTAAACAAAGTTTGATAGAGGCGGGAGATAGTAGAGGGGAGCAGAACAGGCAGAAAGTTTTCTTCAAGAATTATACTGACTTTCCAATATTACTGAGTTTTCTTCAGGAAAACAGAAAACAATTCAGGAACATTGAGGAGAAACAGGTTTCATATGGTGAATTAGAGGCTTATAAAATTGTTAAAAGAACTGGAGGAATAAAGGTTAGAGACACACTCCTTAGTGTTTAGGAAATCGATAGTATGGAATTGCTGGGAGCTGCCTCCAGTAACCCTAGCTGCCTATAGCAAAAAATGTGTAGTTCAAGGGAAGATGATGCAGAGGCTGCTGGGAAAACTTTACTTCTGCTATGTGCTAAAACCTGTTCACCAGAGTACCACTGCTAGGGCTATATTAGCTTATCTTTATGCAGTACATTCCACATATGCTTCTTGTTGGTAAGTCCTTGTCAATACACTGGCAAAAGGGGCTTGAAAATTAGTTTCTAGTCTTCCAGCCGCTATGATACTGGGGAGGGCCTAGAAAGGAACAAGAATGGTGTTGAAATGTAAACAGACTTTCTGGTACTATCCACCTCTTAGACTGATTTTCATTCTTACCCATCCTCCTAAACCACAATTAGTATCATACTTCTGCTTTAAAAGATGTAATCATCCCTTTTGTAAACGAAGACACACTCACCTTTTCCCCAAAGAGGAAAGGAGCATAGCTCCACTCACCAGTATTTTGCCTAGCTATACCTGTAACTTGTATCCATTTTGGGATGGTGTAATTTTTCTCCTTGTGCATCCATAATCTCACTGGTATATTATATAATCTAATGCCCAAGTAAATACATTAGAATGAATTATATATACTAAGTATTATTTTTATTATAACTGTAATATAAACAATGCAAGCATAACCTTTATATAAATAACCTTTATATAAAATAGTAGAGATAGAAGATAGAGGAAAAGTGTTAATGAGTATTATAAGTATGTCCATAACTAAACAAGGAAAATGATGTCTATTTGCTCTAGTCCTCACTTCTATAGTTCATAAGGTATTTATATCACCTACTATTTTTGCTACCTGTTCCATATTCTCTTTCTCCTCAACCAGAAATGCCTGAGTGTGTTTTTAACTTAGCAGAAAAGTCCAAGTTTATCTTTGAGTAGTATGAACGAGCCCTGGTAATTTTTTTTTTTTTTTTTTACCACTTGACAGAGATATAGCTCCTGAGAATGGATGCATGGCCAGTGAATTTTTGGAGCTTCTCCGTCATCCTGGTCCTTGGTATCACCAGACCTCTAGGAAGCTGAAAACCTGTGAAGTATCAAGAGGCCAATGATCTCCCAATTACAGAATCCAACTGCCTCAACTCTAGCAAGATCTAGCTGCTGTTGGATGAGGACTGACCAGTTGTGTGGTGGAGCTCAGGAAGCACCATCCTCTCTGTCCCCACCCACCATTGTACTTTCTCTTTAAAGCACCTAACTCAAGGTACTGAAGTCTTAAAAAATCCAATTATTTGAATCTTACATGTCTACAAATGTTCATATGTAATTGTTGGAGAACCTGGAAAAATCATAACTGTTCCACATTCAGCCTCTTTTTGAAGCATCTAGAAAATTACCACCCTGATTCTTAGTGACTTTGCAACCTCACCAACATCAAAAACTCAGTTCACCTATCCATTTACTTCTTAACTTTGGTGACCTGGAATTATAGACACACTTAAGCAAGAACAATGTAGGTTTTCATAATAGTTAGTGCTTACATATTTTAAGTCCAGATTCTCTAAAACTGGTTTCCAGATTGACCCTAAGCCTTAGGAGAGTTATCCCTGTACTGCTATTTTCCACCTGAATTTCATTGGGTCTTAAGGCTTTACTTGGACCCTATCTTATGTGCTGAGCTGCTGGTTGGATCAGTAGTAGGTGACTAACAGGAAACAGTATAGGAGATCACACTGATGTGGACATTGTCCTAAAACTGCTCTTAATTGTAATTGAGTCATTCCGATTTCTATGTTTTGAATATTAATTAAAAATAAAATAAAATTATATCCAAGTAATAGACTTCCTAGAAAGTGTTTCAAATAATTCAGTGAGAAAACAAACCATACAGTGTTTTTTTAAATACCCTAAATAATTATTTTAATTAATTCAGAATATTGTTTAGCTGACATATACTGGGATTTTAAAAACTACATAAATCCTTTTAGTAATAACTAAACTTACTTCCTTAACTCAGGACAGTTAAGCTGCTCTATGACTTTTTTCTATGGTGGATTTCAAAATAAACTATTATAAACTATACTGATAGATACACATCTGAATTCTATGTTTCACCTTATCGTAATTCCTTTATCCTACAATAAATAAGTAGTATCTTAAAAATCAAAACATTTGGGGCGCCTGGGTGGCTCAGTGGGTTAAAGCCTCTGCCTTCGGCTCAGGCCATGATCTCAGGGTCCTGGGATCGAGCCCCACATCAGGCTCTCTGCTCAGTGGGGAGCCTGCTTCCCCTTCTCTCTCTGCCTGCCTCTCTGCCTACTTGTGATCTCTCTCCTCTCTGTCAAATAAATAAATAAAATCTTTAAAAAAAAAAATCAAAACATTTAAATCTTAGCATAAATGAAAACTTCAAAATTAAGTATATTGGTCTAGTGAATAAAATAAAGGTTGGAAACTAATTTAAGAAAAGTTAAACTTCAAGTCAAGTATGATAGCATGATAGTATGATAGCATGTATTTTCATCTAAATGTTAATGCACATTGTTATTCTTAAAAGTGTTTAGTATTAAAATGATCTTCACTCTGATTATGGGACAAATTTTATAATCATATATTTTATTGCTATGGATGCCATGTTCATAGTGAATGGAAGAGAATATCTTTGTAAAAAGAGATGTGCCTTTACTGAAGCTTGTTTATTTTCTTTCTTTTCTTCCTTTTTTTCCTTCAAAATATTGCTGCTTGATTAAAAATAAATAAATAAAGACTTCTCCTCTGTATGGAGTGAAACGCTGTTTCTCAGTGGAAATAGCATCAATTCTGCTTCCTAAGGAAGTCATAAGAAACCATAAGTGGAAGGTAAGTAGAAATATAAAGAAAAAAAGTAGTGCCTAGTGTTTTGGAAGGAGACTTGGGACCTACAATTACCACTTTCTACTGAAAAGTTAGTTACTTGTAGTAAGACCTCTCCTATGAATTGTCATCCCTAATCTAAATTTCTTCCTAATCAAAGTATGCCTTTCAATTTGTATTTCTTTTGGACAACAATGTTGAGGCTAAGTTTTCTGTCAAGTTTGCATTAGATTTTACAAAGGCTACCCAATGTGTATCTGAGTCACAAATTTGATTTTTTAGGAATGTGAAAAATTGCATTTCAAAATAAAGAATAAATAAGCAAACAAACAAACATACATAACCTTTGATATCTAAGAAGCACAGAGAGAAGATAGAGCATTAATACAGATATATGATGATCAATCTAATAATGTGAGAGATATCAATACAATTGTTAAATTCCAAGCACATATTACACCTCTTTCATGTTAGAAAATAACTGACAGCTTTGGGAATTTAATTTCTCTGGAAATCAAAAGTACAGAGTTCAGATTTTGAACACATACCAGCTCTGTGACTGTGGGCAAACAGCATGTTTCTGAGTTTCTTCACAAAATTGCAACAATTCCATAAATCATGTGTTCCTCTCAGGGTTGTTTTGGGAAATAAATGATAAAATGATATCTGAAATTGTTTGGCAAAACTAAAAACACCTTTTGGCATGGAATTCTTAGAGAAAGAGATATTGTACAGCATATGTTGATGTAACAACTAGGAAATATTATAGGAAAAATTATTAGGAAAATTATTATAAACACTAGGAAAAATTATTATTATATTATATATAATATAATATATAATTATATTATATTATTATATATAATTATATTATATTTTAAAACTAGGAAAAATTATTATAAACACTATGCTTCATTATTATAAACACTATGCTTCAGAATCAAATGTTGTGTATTTTAGCTTCATTAATTTGTACTTTTCTATAAAGTGAAAGTGTGTGCCAACAAAAAATAGTGAAAAAAAACATGGAATTTGACATAGGCAGTTCTAGAATTGTCTTTTTTTTTAACAATAATTTGATAGATAAGCCTACATTTTCTTATATGTGAATACGAAGGGGAGCACATGAAACTTGTGATGAATAGTGTTTAAGTGAATAAAGTACTAGTAGAACTTCTAGCCCATTGGATGGATTTAACAGAGTTCAGCTATTATTATTTGCCTAGTGAATAAAATTTGTGAAGTTCATCCTAAGAAAATTAGTAATCAAAATAAGATTGTGAAAAATTACACATAGAATTAAAATTATTATTAAATGCATCATAAATTAAAATTTATGTAACAAAAATCTGCTGTGCCAACCATATATTTTGATCTAATTCTAAAGGAAGTGTTAATAGAAACTTTGTAGACATAATGTTTGCAAGTTGCATCAGTACTAGAAGTAATAAAGTTATTTCTCATTCAACAAAATTTATTATAAATTGTTGACAAAAATTATTTTTGTTCCTAATCCATATTGGTCTTTCTCTAAGGTAGTCTGATTTGGAGAACTGTACTTTCTAAAGAATTAATCAGCATCTTCACTGTGAAATTATAAAACAAATACTCTCCAATAGCTTAGGTTTATCAAACCTTAACTAGTTCTCAATTCCATTTCTTGGCTATGATTATAACTTCAGGATCAAGGAACAGGCCCTACCCTCTGCCACAGTTTGCTTTCTTTATCTGAGAAGGCTGCCAAGCAATTTGTTCGAAATTCAAAGTGTCACAAAGTACGGTGTCTTTCAGCTCAAAAAATATTCCTGAAAAAATATTATAACTTTATTTTCTTTCACCGCTTGCTTTTTAAAAATGTGTTGCTATTAAATATTGAGTAAAAAGAGAAGAATATATGGAAATTATGTGTAGAATGTAGAGAACAATGAGTGAATGCATACAAAGTGGTTAGCACAGTGCTTGCCAAATAGTAAATGCTGAAAAAGGTGACTAATAGCAATTTTTCAGACTTAAAAAAATGTATTTTCAAACTTAAAAAAAGAGGTTATAAGTATAAAATGATACAGATACATTTTAACTTCCTCTCCTATTCAGTCTTGCCATTCCAAGGAAACCACTATGCTGAAGGAATTATGACTTACCCATATGCAGATTTGTATGTTGAGGTAGTTGATTTTTAAAATCGGTGCATGCTTAATTAAACCTAGAATAAAACAAATCTTAATTCATAAAAAAAGAATACTCTTGAGGCACAGATTCAGAATTTGATCATAGTACTCAGTAGTAATAATAATAGTAGAAATATAATTATAACATTTGTCATATGTTGGCTATGTCTCAATTACTTCTCAGTGCTTTGTCATAACTCTGTGATGTAAGTTCTATTATTGTGCCCATTTTACTGATACTATAACACAAATCCAGAGATGTTAAATACTTCAACCAAGGATAGAGTTTTAACTAGAACCTTAGAGTTCTAATACCAGAGACCCCACTCCAGTCAGTACTCTATACTGCTTCTCAATAAAACAAATATACAGAGATGGTTTCATCAGTTGATCTTCACTATTTACTCCTCAATCCTAAGTTCCATGATTCTGATGGAAAAATATTATAAAACAGTGATTTTGAAATGCTATCTATTCGACCACAATTCTTTAGTACTACTTTGCCCATCATATTTTAAAAACTGTCTTCAAGGACCTTCTTGTAGTTGTCAGAAGTTAGTTTTGCATCTTGCTTCCCAAGAAACAGGGGTTTTCAGTTAGGGATTTTGTCACCTTCTTTTCCAGAATTAATAACATTTTTAAAAATTTTTCTCTATATATTTCACTTTTCCCCACCTATGAAGTGCCTCTAGTCCTTGCCAATAATAAAGTTTTAATTAGGATCAGGATTAAACCACCTTCCAAATTTTAGTGGATGGCTGTAGTTATCTTCCTTCTTTCATGATTGTCTACTATCTCACCCAGGTCTTTCTGCCTTCATATAGAATCTGCAAAAGTATTCCTAGATTGACCACTCTTTTTTTCACAGCCAAAATTCTTGAAGGAAATGGACACTTGTTTTTTTTCCTTTATTAAATTGTTCTTGGCCACATAACTGCTTTAAAGCTGTCATTATGATAATTACCTGAAATATTTTTATAACAATTATTTAATTAATAGCCAAATACACAGTACCCATCTTATTAATTTAAATCATACTTCTCAAATACTGATATTGGGTTGTTATGTCCTAAATGCTTTATAATTTTCAGTTCATGTAATCTTCATAAAACTTTATGAGGTGAACAACACTACCATTCCCCTTTATAAATAAAGATATAGCCAGAGAGTATTTAAGTAACTTATCTAAGTTCACATAGCTAGCAGGTAGCAGAGCTAGGATTTGAATACAATCATCTAATTCCAAAACATGAACATCTATTTTCAGTTGCTTCTTAAAGCTTAGCATTTTATACTTGTTTCATAATATTTTAAATACAATCAATAGAAAATACAGATAAACTTAAATGTCTTCTTTACTCCTCTGTCTTCTCCCAGATATCCGTAAACACTCCCCTGAATATGGCATCTGCCATTGCTTTCATGGTTTAAATCATTACCAATTATGTAATATGAATACTGTATGGGTACTATCATACATATTGTAATTGTTTTCATGATGTATACATCATGACTTATGTCTTTCTAATATATTCACTTTCACTGCTATATTTTTTCCGAGGTACCATAATTTATTTTTCTATTTTACTGCCTAATTTAAGTTGTGCCAGTAGTTTTTATTGTCACAAGACAATGCTACAATAAATATTCTTCTATATCTCTTCTTACACATATTCAAGGAATTATTTTAGGATGCATAGGGAGAAATGAAATTGCTGGATCAAACAGAATGCGTCATCTATTTAAAAGGTATTGTTAAATTGATTTACAAATGTTGATACCAATTTATGCTCTCATTAACAGAGTCTGTGTTATTTTTGCCAAGATTTGGCATTGCCAGATTTTTTACTTTTTATCAGGCTATTGGGTATAAAATGTAGAATTTTAATGTGTTTTCACAATTATTTACAAGGTTAAGCATTTTTTTCTCTGGGTTTATAGGCCACATGTGATTCTTTTCCTGTAAAGTGCTTATTCACTACTTTTGGCAATTATTCTTGGCTTTTTTGTCCTTTCACCAGTTGAAATGGTGAAGATGCTTATATATTTTGCATATAAATGCATAATGATTTCTTTGTCTCACGGTATCCTTTTATGCCTTGTCTATTCATTCTCCTTGTGTTTTAAAATTAATATGATACTTTTAATATTAATGCTTTCAAAATCACCAACTTTTTTTCTTTCTGATGTTATTTGGTTAAAAATATTATCCTACCCCGAAGTGGATAAATACAGTTTTCTATAAGTTCCTCTAGTGATTGAAATTTGACTTATAACAGTTTCACCTTTAAAACTTATTAAAAATTTTTATGAGTAGTACATTTATTTTCTATAGATACAATAATTTGCCTCAGCACCATTTACTGAAGAGTGTATACAGTTACCCAATTATCTGAACAGCTTTAAGTAGTTTATAGATTTCAGTAGGATAGATACTATAGACTCAGGGGGAAAAAGCATTTGAAAGTTTATTTAAATGTATTTTCTAATTACCTTTACAAATTTTGAATCAGAATTAAAATGTTTTCTGTATTTCAGTCCCTCTGATTTATAATTGCCGAATTTAGCATATAGAAATACAAGATGTTCAGATAAATTTCAATTTCAGATAAACAATGAACACATTTTCACTATAAACATGTCTCAAATATTGCATGGGAGACACTTATACTAAAAAGTACACATTATTTATCTGAAATTCAAATTTACCTGACTGTTCTGTATTTTATCTAAAAATCCTATCTGATTGAAGCAATAGTATAAAACTAAAAACTTAATGCTTCTACATGGAGGAAAAATAAAATTAGAAGTTAATTATAAAAAAATTCTCAAAGCTTAAACATTTAAAATAAATTTGTTTAGTCAAACTTTCACATTTATTTTATTGTGAGTTTGTAGCATGTACTACTTACTTTTCACAGTTCTTTTGAGATATCCTGTGTAAGTGCAGTTCTCTGAAATAGGTTTATTTCCATTCTATAAAATCTTAATCTTATATTTTAACTTAATTGCATCTTTTAAAATAATTAGTATCATGTCTATTATTGCTACACATTTGAAGCACATGGGGTACATTCAATCATAAGCTTATCCAAATATTTTAACCAGAAATTTACTCATGAATTACTAATTGCCAGATCTAGTAACCACTTGACCCCATATATTTCTATATTTAGGGAAGTATTTGACATTTCTGGACAATCCTATATTATAAAACACTCTCTTCCTTTTGCTTCCTTCTGCTTTCCAGTACCTTCCACTTTCTGTCCCTTTATCCCTTTAGTATTTGTATTCTTTCCATTCAGACCTGCCATGTTTATGATCTCAAAGGATTTTGTCCCTAAACAATTTTTTAAAAGTATATTTTCCACCCTCCATAATTGAGCTCGTCACAGATTTCTAGTATAAGCTATACTTAGACACTTAGAGCCCTATATGTATGGTTCAGTTCAGTCCTTTCTTCCAGTTAGTATAATCTGGACACACATAACTCTAATGAATGGCTTTCCGAACATCCTCTATTAGATTACACCTACTCAGCCTGTTATCAGTGGAAGTGCTCACCTCCCCACCGCTTTTTATTTAACTTTTCTTGTTCCTGTATCTTGAGGGAGGGTAACCAGTACTCATAATTGCCCAAGTCAAGTATATGAATGTTAAGACCTTTGCTCCTTTGTCACTGCTGTCAAATTGGCCACAATTTCTTATCAATTCAAACTATTTTTTTAAAGATTATTTATTTATTTATTTGACATGGAGAGAGAGACAGCAAGAGAGGGAACACAAGCAGGGGGATGGGAGAGGGAGAAGCATGCTTCCCGCCAAGCAGGGAGCCCCATGGGGATCCCATTTGATCCCAGGACCCTGGATCATGACCTGAGTTGAAGGCAGCTGCTTAACGACTGAGCCACCCAGGCGCCCCTCAATTCAAACTCTTAATTGTTCAGCCAAATTATCATTCCCCTTCCAATGGTTCCTATATGATTTTATTTCAATATTCATCCTTTTTAAACTGTATTACTTAGTGTAGTGATTCCTAACACACACCCCTGTTCCTAATCCTGCCTGCCTTTAAGAAATGAGTTTTCTCTTTGTCAGACTGAATATTTTTAATAAAAATTAAATCATACATATAATCCTTCAGTGAAACTCTCTGGTGTGTTACACAAAACATGTCATAGTTGGGACCATATTAACTTTTCCAAATACATCTACTGCTTCCCATATGTATATTGTGTTCCTAGCCTAACAAATTTTGTGTGCAACAATCAAAATACTCTGGTGGTATCTGTCATTGTTCAAATTCTTTGCCAAGCCTGCCTCTGTTACAAAATTATACTCCCTTGACCCAATAATATCTGACATGGCCTGTGGTCCCCTCTGAACACTGATAAATATGCAGATGTGATATATGTCACTTTTGAGCAAAAGCTATAAAAGAGCTAGATCCTGAGGCTGCCATATGTCTTTTTCTTGTGCCCCAAGCTCGTTCCATCCACCATGAATAAACTTTTGTTGTTATAAATTACTGAGATGAGAGGATCATTATTTAGCATAACAGCTCAATTTGATAAATTGTCCATAGTGTCTCATGACTTTGCCTTAGAATGAACTGTCTTCCTAGCTTAGAAGTTATTTTTATGCTTGCTAACACTACTCATAATTGGTATATCAAATAAGGCATTACATCTTACAATCTAATTTGGTGGTTGTTCCTGTCTTCTTAGGCAAACCTTCTAATGTAATTATTTTAGGATATAGTAGCTCATAGATTCTGGGTAACTTATCTATGTTCTCCTTTTAAGTCCCTTCAAAGCAGAATCTTTCATGTCTGCACATCAGTAATGTTGTATTTAGCACAAGGGATATATTCAATATGTATTTGTTGAAATAATAAGGATAAAAACTAGCAAGGGAAAGAATAAGTGTCACATATGTTGATCCCTGTTTAAGTTAAAAGAGATTGACTAGCTTTCCTTAGGTTATAGAGAAGTAAGAGAGAGGCAGAAACTTGAATCTTAATCTATTTTCAAATCTTGTGAATTTTCCCCCATACTTGAAGCTCTATATTTTGGCTCAATACTCAAAGAAATAATTTCTAGAAACACCAAACTTCCTTCTTCAATAATGATAGTCACTGAGGATCATGCTAGAACTTGGGGTTTATTTTCTTAATTATTGGAATATACAGATATGGAAAAGCACCTATGACCATAAATATATGAAAACAACTCTGAGTAATGAAGTCAAACTCAGTACAGAATTATAGGTTTCCCCTGCCATTCAAAAGTAGTTTTTCTGACAAATTTTGTTAGGTCAAAATGGTGTAAAGCAAAAAACTAATTACTATAAGTTTAAATGGAAAAAAATTTAGTGTTCTTCGACCCTCCCAAAAAATCTCTCTTCAGCTTTTCTGATGCCTTAGAACTCATCTTGCTAATGGATGCACAAAATAAATTGAGATAAAGTACAAGTGCTCACAGGCAGAATTCAGTGCTATGGTGGCTTGATGTGAAATTCTGGGTATAGTTCCAAGGGAAGGGGCTTGGCAAGGCCACTACCACTGATGCTCAGTTGTATGCATTCTCGATAAAGCCTTGCTGCAAAACAATGGCTGAGTATTATTTTCATTTCTCACCTTTTACTGTAAAAGTAAAAATCTTCAGATTTCATTTGGTTGGGGAAAACAGGTACTAATGTAGGTCTTTTTTGAAAATAAAGTGGTGGAACACAAATTTTTGAAAACTGAGGGATACCTGCAGTTATCGAAAATAAAATCAAGGAGCAGTTTATATTCGTTATTTTGTGAACATCATCTAACCTGAATCTACTGATGGACAGCAAATAAAATGTACTCAGTTAGGTCTATTAAAGTTTGTTTCCCATCCCCTTTCCTATTCTTTACATGTCAGTGGCATTCATCTTGCTTAATCTCATTTGAGTTATTCTATTGCATATGTCAAGTTTTTCAGTCTCCAAGCCATGCCATTTTTAATTTAATCAAATGACATAAATTTCCTTACCTTTCTATTCTCACTGACATCACCTTAAGTCAAGGCTTTCACTTTGTCTGTAAAGGTATCTCACTGCTTCTAAGTTATCCATCTTTTTTCAACAAATCATTGTTCTGCAAATATCACTTTCATAGGGTCCCCCAAACTTTTGTCATTTGTTGTAACTTACTGAATACAAATTATTGTGCACTATGTATGTATAGATAAAATTTACAGTATTTCTGGAGGACAATCAATACACATTGGATCAACCTGGTTACTACCTCAGGACTGAGGATCCAATCCCCATCTCAGATTACTAGAAGTTGAAGGAATAATATAGTAATGAAATATTAAATGGTTATAATTGAAATGAGTGACATGTTTGGGTGAGACATCATAAGGATTCTCATTCTTTGCAGTAAGATTGACTGGTGTATTTTATCCTTCCTTCTTCAAAGTAAATAAGTAAATTCTGGATTATCTACAGAATTGAGGAGAACTGAATTTGTACTTTTCCAAAAGACAGAGAGAAACACCATTGTGTACCCCATCATCAAAAACAAGGCAAAACAAAACATGGGCATTATGGACCCAGGATGTCCAGTGTTGTCAGATTGTATAAATGTGTTCCATCCCTACTCTGTTTTTAATGTTTCTGAGTATAGTTGACACACAATGTTACATTAGTTTCAGGTGTACAACATAGTGATTCAACCATACAAACCCCTAGTCCTAGGCAACCACCGATCTCATATTTCTATGGATTTGCCTAATATTTCAAATAAATGGAAACATACAATTTGCGGCCTTTGACGACTGCTTTCTGTCATACACTATAATGTCTTTAAGGCTTATGGTAACATATATCAGTACTTCAGTCTTGTTACTGATGAATGGCATTGTATTATACGGATATATCACATTTGTAATCCATTTATCAGTTGATGGAGATTCAAGTTGTTTACATTTCTTGTCTATTATGAATTATGCTGCTATATTAACATTCAGGTACAAGTTCTTGGGTGCATATGTTTTCATTTTTCTTGCATGTATACCTAGGAGTGGAATTGCTAGGTTGTATGAAAACTGTACATGCCAACTTTTGGAGAATATGGCAGAGTTTGTTTGTTTTTTAACAGCAGCTGAACTATTTTACATTCACCAGCAGTGCCTTAGGGTTATGACTTGTCCACAGCACTGTTAACACTTGTTATCATCTGCTTTTTGATTATAGCCATCCAAGCAGATGGGAAATGGTTATCTTGCTAAACTTTCATCTGCATTTCCTTGGCAGCTAAGGATTTTGCCTCTCTTTTCACATGCTTATTGGTTATATTTAATATCTTCTTTGAAGAAATGTCTGTTCAGATCCATTGCACATTTTTAAATTGTATTATTTGTCTTTTTATTACAGAATTGCAATAATTATTTTTACATATTCTAGGTACAAGTCCTTTATCAGATATATTATTTGCAAAAATTTTCTCCCATTCTGTGGGTCGCCTTTTTAATTTTTGAATGTCCTTTGAAGCATAAAAGTTGTTTTTTGTTTTTTTTTTTAATCCTAATAATGTCCAGTTTACCTTATTTGTTTGTTTGTTTGTTTTTGTAGATTTTGCTTTGGGTATCACATTTAAGTAATTGTTGCCTAATCAAAGTCAAAAAGAATTATGCCTGTGTTTACTTTGCACAGTTTCATAGTTTCAGTTCTCATAGTTAGGTCTGTTTTCCACTTTTTTAAAAAAGATTTTATTTATTTATTTGACAGAGAGAGAGAGATCACAAGTACGCAGAGAGGCAGGCAGAGAGAGAGGGCTGAGCAGAGAGCCCTATGCTGGGCTTGATCCCATGACCCTGAAATCATGACCTGAGCCGAGGGCAGAGGCTTTAACCCACTGAGCCACTCAGGCGTCCCTGTTGTCCACTTTTAAATAATATTTGTAGATAACGTGAAGTAGGGGTTAAACTTTATATTTTTATGTGTGAATATTCAGTTATCACAGCACTAATTGTTGAAAAGACTGTTTATTTCCCATGAAATGATTTTGATGCCCTTTTTGAAAATCAGTTGACAATAGACACATTGTTTTATTTCTAGAATCCTATTCTACTGCATTGATTTAAACTGTCCATTCTTAACGCCAGTAGTGCATTATGTTAATTACTGTTGTTTTTTTAGTAAGTCTTGAAATAAAGAAGTGTGAGTTCTGTAACTTTGTTTTGTTTTCTAGGTTATTTTGGCTATTCTGGGTCACTTACTATTCCATATGAATTTTAGAATCGGCTGGTCAATTTCTCCAAGAAAATTGACTGGGATTCTAGTAGGGATTGCACTGAATCTGTAGATAAATTGGGGTAGTATTGACATTTTACCAATATGAAGCCTTTTAATCCATGACCATGGGATGTCTTTCCATTTATTTAAGTCTTCTTTAATTTCTTTCAACAATGTCTTCTAATTTTCAGAGTATAGGTTTTGCACTTCTGCTGTTAAATGTATTCCTCAGTAGTTTATTTTTGATGTTACTGTAAATGAAATAGTTTTCTTAAGTTCGTTTTCAGTTTGTTCATTGCTGTATATCCAATTTTTTTTCATATATAATGATCTTATATCCTGAAAACTTTCTGAACTAATATATTAATTCTAAGTGTTTCTTAGTGGATTCCTTAAGATTTTCCCTATATATGAAATCATGCCATCTGTGGATAGAGATGGTTTTCATTCTTCCTTTCCAATCTGCATACATTTTATTTAATTTTATTGCTATATTTCCTTGGCTAGTATAATGTATAATCTTAAATACAACTTGTGAGAGTGGAAATACTTGTCTTGCTCTTTATCTTGGGGGAAAGCATTCAGTCTTTCTCCATTAAGCCTGATGTTAGCTGAGTGATTTTTATACATGTAGTTTATAAGGTTGAGGAAGTTCCCTTCTATTACTAGTTTGTTGAGTGTTTTTATCATGAAATTGTTAAATATTTTTAATGAATATTGAGATGATCATATGTTTTTTGTCCTTATTTATGTTGATTGATTTTCACATGTTTAACAAACTTTGCATTCTTGTGGTAAATCCCACTAGGGATATTTAATACATTAATAATAATACATTATTATTATAATATATATAATAAACATTATTAATACATTAATAATAATTCAATAATAACAAAACATTAATAATAACTCACTAGGGATGTATAATTAATTTTTATATATTGCCAGAATCCATTTCCTAGAATTTTGTCAAGAATTTTTGTGCGTACATTTAAAAGATGTATTAGTCTATAGTTTACTTTTCTTGTGATGCCATTCCCTGGTTACCTGGTTAATAATTGCCTTCTATGATATATTTATATCTTGATCTTGATTAGAAAGATGGGTATGAAGGTATAGACATACATACATACACATTGCCTTTTAATATGTGTATAAATATATAATTTTCAAGGAATCAACAGAGCTTACTTAATGTAGGTATGGACTTTAATTAAGGACAATTATGATGAAAGTAACAATTCATTTTAAATTTGGACAGTGTAAACTTGCTCTATCCATTGAATGGTGGAAAAAGAGAATAAAAAGAAATAAGAGCATATACAGTAGGTGGTAAATGTGAAGTATATCAAAAGTAAATGTGAATTAAACAATCTGACATTTTATCTATATAAGAACTAACCTTCAGAGTTTGTAGAACAGCCAAATATCATAATTTGGTTTTTACAAAAAATTCATTCAATACAAAAATACACAGAAATTTTACAAATAAAGTAATAGACAAAGTTATACAAACCAAAGATAAGTTGAAATAAAGTTAGTGTAGAAATTTCGTATCTGACAACTGAATTCAAGAAAAAAATAGGGGAATATATATTCTGTAAAAAAGTGACAATTGTAAAAGAGTAAAAGATATAAAAGATAAAAAGATATATATTTCTTGATATAGCCATCAAGAAATATATATAGATAACACTAAAATTTTGCATTATGTTAGCAATAATTGATAAAACTTAAAAAAAGATGGATATGATTTATTTATTTTTTAAAAGATTTTATAAATTTATTTGAGAGAGAGTAAGCTCGAGAGAGAGAGAGCAAACATGAGCAGGGGTGCGGGGAGGGGAGGGAGGATAGAGGGAGAGGGAGAAGCAGACTCCCCGTTGAGCAGAGAGCCCAACACAGGGCTTGATCCCAGGACCCTGGGATCATGACCTGAGCTGAAGGGAGACAGTTAACCAACTGAGCCACCCAGGTGCACAAAACAGATATAATTTTTTAAAAAAATTTTTTTTCTAGAGACAGATCAAGCATGAGCATTGGGGGAGGGGCAGATGGAGAGGGAGAGAGGGAATCTCAAGTAGGCTCCACACCCAGTGTGGTGGCCAACTCCAGGCTCGATCTCATAACCTTGAGATCATGACTGAGCTGAGCATCAAGCGTCAGACACTTAACCAACTGAGCCATCCAGGCACCTCAGTAAAAGACAGATAAACAAAAAATTATAGCTTGAGATCTTTAACTCTACCATCTCACTGAGAGCTGAAAGAGAAAGAATTAAGATATGAAGATTTAAATGCTACTATTAATACTGATAAAAATAAAATCTGTGTAAAAGGATGCAGTCCTAAAAAAGTATAAAACATCAGAATTTACTGAGAAATTAATAAGACTGACTATGGCAATAAATATTTTTAAAATACTACAGTCGCTTTATCACAGTCTAAATAATTTCACACTTGATTTCTACCAAATAATGAAATGTCCTTGATGCCCATCAAATATCTAGTGCACACTTCGAGATTCTCCAAAACTATGACTCTTTTTTTTTCTAAACTCCATCCTTCATCCATGAGAACTAATGTGTTTCTGGGGAAGTTGGCCACTGTCATTGCCTTAAAGAGAGTCTTGATTAATCAAAATATAATAACCCATTGCCAGTGACTAGTTTAGAAATGAGTATTTAAATCTGTATGTAAAAATAAAACATGATGATTTGTTTGCTAGTAACCACTAGGAAATGTTTCCTTTCTCTTAACCGAAAGCTTTATCACAAAACTATATTACTTGCTATAAAGTACGGCAAGAATCTGAAACTACAGCAACCATTTCAATAAGAGAATGACTTTGAAGCAAATATATGAAAGAGAACTGAAATGAGATAATTCCAGGGACATAATCAGGTCAAAATCAAGGCTCATCCTTTCTCCTGTCTTACACTAGTTGGAGACAATATGTTTTCATATTATTTAAGTAATTTCATTTAGAAAGTCTTAAGTACGTTCTCTTTCTGTTTCTTTCCAAATTAAAAATCAGTTGTTTCATGCTAACTTGACTAAAATGGTTCCTAAACTACATCCGTGTGCTCTTCCACATCCTGGAGGTTTAACTGAGTACAGGGATATCACCCAACCGCACTAGTGTTCAAAGTGGCTGTTTTTAATACATTAAAGTGCACCCTCTCTTTGTCTCGTGGTCCATTATGAACAGCTCTAATGGTGCCAGCAATAAAGCACAAAATGACAATGACTTTCAAAGTCAGACTTAGTCCCCTTTCCTTGTTCAACATTTTAATTCAAAGTGACTTCTCTTTCCTCTCAATTATAACACTTTTCACTAAAAGTATACTGTGTTGTTCTATGTCCTTCTCCTTTTCTTACATGTCTCTTTGACTTCCTAACCACCCATCTGTTAATACTTGCTTATATCCCCCAAACACAAATTCACGATGAATAATACCTTACTGTATTAATGAATACTGTTTTTACTGCTAAAATATTTGCATTTCTAGGAAACTTACAGTTCAGCATTATAGAGTTGATTATGTAAAAGGAATTGGTAAAATTTTACTGCCAAAGCAATTGTCAAGAGAACGCAAAGAGGGCAATTACGCTCTTGGTAGGCAACATAAGTGAGACTCAAGTACTTATTGAAACACTTTTGTAAGCATAATACCACAATGACATCCATGGCTAGGAGGAGATCAACAGATGTATCAACAGTGTGAAGAGGCTGGTGTCTTTGGATAAAACTAGCGCATGCAGGGAAGTTAAAAGATAGAAATGCCATTAGTCTACGTAGGCAGCTGGCAAGGAAAGCATTGTGGAAGAAATTATTACTAGTTAGATATCCATCACTTCAACACATGTACACATAATCAGTATCCACTACTTCAAAGCAGATTGTACAAAATGTTCAGTAACATTGTGGTCTCTTAGTGCTAGACAGATAATTTTCTGTTAAATTATAGAGATTTAACAGTTAATATCACCTGAATTCTACAGTTATTCTACCATGTGATTTGCTCTGAACACAGAAATTAGAAATTCCCTTTCTTTTCTCTTGTTAAACTTGTATATTTTACTCTTAAAAATTTTTGAGATGAGCAAAATATAATGAATTTACTAAATATAGCCATTCTCTCAAGAATGGCTAGATGATAGTTCTCACCATAGAGCGTAATTAGAGGAAGCAGGGCAAATTTGTATCTAGATAATTCAGTGACTTGGTAATGGCAACATTCTCTTAACATTCATTCAGCAATACTCTCAATGAGACTGACAAATCTTCAAAGACACAACTCTGCCACCATCTCTACTTTGTCCTTTACGTGTTTCATATCATTAACGAGAAAATATGGTTTCATTACACTCTATCAAGAATAATTTCTTTAAAAATTGAATAACACTGATATCTTACTAAACAATAAGTAAATATTATAGAATGAATTGTTCATAGTACACTGCTATATATCAGTACTTTAGGTTAATTATCATTGTTTGCTGATTGATTTATAGAACATGTAGATAAGATTTTTCTATAATGGAGGAGAGAATAACACATAAGAATATAATATATACTCTGACATTTATTGTAACTAGAATGATTTAATAGGATGTATAGAGAGCACATCATAGAAAAGGTTTCTATGTTTATGAGGGATAGAAAAACATAAATAAAAGATGACAATTTTCACTTTCTTGGATAAGAATCCTCTATATTGAAAATTGGTCATTTTTTTCCAACTTAAAATATATTGATGCATCCATTTTATGAAATAAAATAATCATGAAGCGTCTAAAAAAATCAACTAAAATGGTTTGCAAAGTCACATTTACTGAATTAGATATTTTAAAGCATATTAAATTACATATTAATCTAGTGCAGTCAGTGTAATTGATGCACAGATCAAAGGAATTGAACATAGTCTTAAAATAGATCCAAGTACTTATAATATTTGTACATGATACATGTGACATTTAAATATATGGACGAAAGTTTGTTTCCACAATAAATCATAGGATAAGAAATTAACAATAGAGAAAAGGGAAGGATCAGACATTGTCTCCTGCTTCCTTCTCCTAGTTGTTATAAAACCAAAGTTCTAGACCCTGAAAGATTGACACATGATCAGAGCAGACTCTTGCTACAGAACTGGCTCACCTCTCTGGAAAAAAGAAAAAAATGGTTTCTCCTTTTTGTGTGTGTGTGGAAGAGGTATTCTGAGTATTCTCCCTACTTTTTTGTCAGCTAAGCTACATGTTTAAATAATTTTATGCAACATTTTACAGTGTTTTGTACCAGAAGATGGTTTTCAGGCTATGTAATCCTCTAGATGATAAGAAACAAAATGTTACACACATTTTCCTTCATATCCAAGAGGTCTAAGATAAACAAGATACCCAGGGAGCTTTTTTTTTTCAACTGCTACCTGTGTCTTTGTTTAAATCAAGAGTGGGGGTGGGGATGAAAATTAAAGACTCAGCTCTGATTTTCATCATTTATTGAAAATCCACAAGTTACATCATTGAGGCTGATTTGGGGGAATGAAAAAGGAAAAGTAGAGAATGTAGTGGAGAACTTCATGTAATTTATGGTTTATAAATAGTGATAGAACAAACACCTAAATTTAGTTGGTCTTCCTTATTCTGAAACAGACGTTTGACTTCACATTTACTGTTTCTTTTAAAGCTTTTAAAGCTTTTAAAGCTTTTAAAGCTTAAAATACAGCTTATCTTTTGGCTTTTCTCCAATATCATATAAATCTTACATTATATTTTACAACGATAAATACAAAATAAATAATTTAGCTTACAATTCTTAAAGTTCTTAGTGTAGAATTGATTTTCTGTTAATTGTGCATATAAAGACAATTATTTTATTTACTTATATTACTAATGTATAATAATTTAATTAAAGACAATACCAGATATTTGCAAGTAATCTTGAGAAAATATTGAAACAAATTATTTCATCATTGAAAGTATTAGAGTATAAGATATTAAAATACCACCAATATCTATATCCATAACTATATATTTATAATTTTACATGAAAAAAAGACATGTGTTTATTTCTAGTTGTCTTATTGTTACCTAGATAAAGTTCAGAATGGCTAAATGACTTGTCAAAGATACTTGAGTGAATTTATATATAAACCTAGACTCTAACTCAGGTGTTCCCAGAAGCTAGCCCTTGCAACTGATGTGGTGATTAATATGCTTCAGATACATCCAAGAGTAACACTTATATGTTAAAGAATATTGCCTAAACACTAAGCAACTTAAGATGAAACTTCTGGAATATTTCTTTTAATGTTTTTGGCAAATTATTATATCTTAAATAAAAAGTGCTATTAGAATTATAAAAAAACAAAAATCTAAGCCAGTTAAACTCATAAGCAAAGCTACTGTGGGGACTTGCTAGCTCTTCATCCTTGGCGGAAAGATGTATCTGCTCACCTGACCATGGAACTACGTTTTACAATTTGATAATAAATTGAATTCTAGCATAGAGAATAAAGTCAATGGTACCGGAATATATGTTCTATAGTAACAGGTGGTAGCTACACTTCTGGTGAGCATGGAATAATGTACACAGTTGTCAAATCATTGTGTTGTGCACCTGAAACTGATATAACATTGTGTGTCAACTATTCCTTAATAAAAAGAATAATTTAAAAAATTTTAAAGATAAAAATAAATTAAATCCGAGACATCAATAAATAAAAAAAAAAATCGCACACACGCACATACACGCACATGCTTAGAATGATTGTCATTAAAGGAAATATAAACTATATAATATTAATTCCATAAATAATTCTTAAATGAAAGTTAGTAGCATATTAGGTTTGAATATTTGAATTTGAATGCTAGCTAAGTATGACTTTGCACAAGATACACACACACACTCACAATGGGATTGATAATGCCTGCATCATAAGGAGATTATGACTAAATGCACATAAAATACGTAGCATAATATTTCTCAAATTGTATGATCGTAATTAATATTTTTCCTGCCTTTAAATAAAATTGAAAAAGAAAAAAATGAAGAATTCACCTTATATGTCTTTTATAATACTCATTGACTTCTCTATGAAGTAAAAAAAAAAAGATTTATTTTGCCTTTCTCTGATATTTGGTTTTTATATAAAGCATATTTATATTGACATTTTAACTCTAAAATATTCTATAGTTCTTTTAAAAACTACAGCTTAGAAATAGTAATGTTTTAAATTATACTTCTTTGAAAATGGTATCATTTCTAACAATTATTTGCACTTGTATTTCTTTTAATGTTTTCCGGAACCATTGAGTTGATTATGTTTTGCCAACCTAAAATTCAGTTTATAGCATTATTAATTAGTATTTCTGTAAATTGTACATTAAATAATTTCATTAAATATAAAAAGTAAAAGATCGTTTTAATAGATAAAGCAGTTCTTCAAAATGACATTTAAAAATTAAAATATTGAATTACTTTTATTTCTGTCCTTTATATATTTTAATCATATGCATTACATAATATTAAAATCATCAAAGAAATTAATATAGTAGCCAGTTAATAAATACATGCTATTTCTAAAATAATAAGTATATATAAAATAGAATTTTAAAAAGTTAATTAAATAGTAAATTGTGCAATAATTTTAAATAAATAAATATGGGTAAGCAGTTTGGAATGAAAAATATCTTAAAACATTGTTTTTTATTTTAATATTTTATTTATTTATTTGACATTGAGAGATCACAAGTGGGCAGAGAGGCAGGCAGAGAGAGGGGGAAGCAAGCTCCCTGCTGAGCAGAGAGCCTGATGCGGGGCTCCATCCCAGGACCCTGAGATCATGACCTGGGCCGAAGGCAGAGGCTTAACCC
This sequence comes from Potos flavus, assembly GCA_028534135.1. Lineage (NCBI taxonomy): Eukaryota > Metazoa > Chordata > Mammalia > Carnivora > Procyonidae > Potos > Potos flavus. The sequence goes on from CM052896.1 coordinate 78,573,325, forward strand.
ACTGAGCCACCCAGGTGCCCCAAAACATTGGGTTTTATGGGTATATAGGAGATGCTATTTTTGTCCTATGAGAAAAATAAAAATATAAAAATAAAATATAAATATATATCCAGTTTGCTTTCCTTTTAGTGCCCTCTTATGGGCTTTTATACATCCTGATTCATGTCTGTATCTCTTTATATTTCATAGGTGATTTGATACAGTAATCATTTTTCAAATGAAAAATATAGAACATATTTTTATACATTAACATACTTTTTTAGCTTTATGTTTCATAATGGTTAACTGATTATAATATTGTGATTAATAGGAAATATGTATCCAGATGACTATATATATATATAATATATATATTATATATAATATATATAATATATATTCCAATATATATTGGTCTTCCTTCACAGTTTCTGATTCTTACCTCCCCAAACCCTGAGAATTTCCAATTGTAGAAAGTGAGCCTGGTGTCTTTTGTTATGTTAATGAGGTGACTTTTGGAAAGCACCTGAAGATGTGGACTAGTCACCAGGAGACCCAACCTTGTGATTAGAAGGTTGAAACTTTCAGTCCCAACCCCAGAACTCCAGGGAGGGGAGAGGAGCATCGCCAAAGACCAATGATTTAACAAATCATGATTATGCAGTGAAGCCTCTATAAAACCACCAAAAGAATTGGGTTTAGAGAGCTTCTGGGTTGGTGAACACATGGAGATTTAGGGCTAGTGGTACACCAGGAGAGGGCACAGAAGCTCCTTGCCCTTTCCCCATATCTTGTCCAATACATTTCTTCCATCTGGCTATTCCTGAGTTATATTATTTTATTAGAAACCAGTAATTTAATAAGTAAGATGTTTCTCTGAGTTCTGGACACCACTCTAGGAAGTTAATCAAACTTAAGGAAGCGGTCATGGGATTCTCTGACTTAGTTATTCAGTCAGAGCACAGGTAACAACCAAGGCTTGTGACTGTTGTCTACAATTGGGGAGTGGGTGTGCAGTAGGACTGGGCCCTCAAACTATGGAATCTGAATGCTGTCTCCAGGTAGATAGTGTCAGAATGGAATTGAATTCTCAGATTTATAACTGGTGTTCCAAGAATCTTTTTCGAGCTATGGGAAACCCCCCCTCCAATTTTGGCAATTGAGTCTCCAAACACTATTTACTGATTAATTTGAATTTTCTGCAAAAATTATAATACCTCTTATATTGTAATTTAGGAATATATCAATTTAGAATTCATCACATAAACTAAATTAAGGCAAATACAAGTTAAAATGCCATTGTAGTGATAAAATAAAGCAATATAACATCATTTCCAATAGATTTTTAAAAGAAAGTAGAATTGTTCACATAATGTAATGTTTGGTGGCTGTCTGCAGAGTATGAAGCTCTTTGTGGTACTGAAATATTCCATTTCCTTTCAGGCACTTGCTATAAATGTACATGACAACTGCTTTCATGCAGGTGAACAATGGAATAACATTTTAATCCTCACTCTAAAAGAAGGATTGGTCACAGAGAAAAGTGACTTCAATTATTTTCTAAAATAAAAGGTGAAGGAAATTGTACTACTTATAGAATGGTCATTTCCTACATAGTGACATTTCATTCAACATACATCATTCTAAAAAATAAAATAAAGTAAAATAAATTGACAAGCTCTTATGCTCCACATATCCTTAGAGTCCTCTCAATTCCAAAAGGAAGACTGTTATTATTGATTTTTTTTTGTAGAAAAATAATTCCATATCCTTCAGAGCTTAGTCATTACAGATGACAATAGAATATGAGGAATGACAATAAGATGCCTTATTTTCAATGTGTTTTTCTACTTCAAATAAAACTCCTTCAGAATCATTGCTAGTATAATATAGTACCTGGGGAAAGTAAAACAACAAATTCAAGAATAACCAACATATTGCTAAGTCCAAAGTGTATCATTTCTTCTAATTCTCTCAAAAACATGTGAAATAGAAAGGCAAACATTGATAAATGAGAACATCACATTTCAGAATGACATTCATATAGCAGCATTAAATCTTGTTAGAACTGTATTTTTTCCTTTTTTGTACCATACCACATAATTATTCTGTATCTCTCTTTCCTTCTACCTGAGGTTAAGATAGGTTAAGTATTGAAGTGAAATATTTATAGATGATCTCATCTATCGTCTATAAGTGGTTTTTGTTTTCATATAATGGCTATTAATTTATATAAAATTGGCATTAGATATCATAAAATAATAGAACACATATATATTGGTCTCTGCCCCAATTCCTGGCACAGAGCTCCTAAAACTCTTAAAATTTCTTACGTAAAGCACTAGGAGCATCTTTTGTTCTAATATTTGGCCTTTGATCCTAGTTCCTGACAGAGTCCTAAATCCCTTGGAATTTCCTGGGTGATAACTGTGCCTTTTGTTCATGAGGTTACTCATGGTGGGCTCCTGGATAGGGGCTGCTTACCAGAAAGACCAAACCATGATTAGAGGCTTGGAATTTTTATCCCCATCCTCATTCTCCAGGAAAGGGAGAGGACCTGAAAATAAAGTTAATGATAAATCATACCTACATAATGAAGCTTTTATAAAAATCTCAAAAGTATAGGATTCTGAGAGCTTCCAGATTGGTGAACACATCCATATACCAGGAGGATGGCACAGTCCAAACCACAAGGACAGAAATTCCTACACTCAGTATTCTCTCAGACCTCCTCCTATGTATCTCTTCATCAAGCTGTTCATCTGTAACCTTTATCATATCCCTTATTACATAATAAACTAGTAAACATAAGTATTTCCTGGAGTTCTATGAGCTGTTCTAGCAAATAATTGAATCCAGGGGATGGGTGGTGGTGTAAATTGATGTGGGAAACAAAGGCAAAAAAAATTAAATTTCCTTATTACTTATAGCGCACTGACAAGTCCTTGAAATAGGCGGAGTGACCTTCCTCTGGGACCTCGGCTGCCTCAATGTTGACCTTTTGCTAAGGGCAAAAGGCAGTCTTAGCCTGACATCCCAGAATCCTGTGTGTCTACTTTAAACATACAGATATTCCTTTGGGAACTTCTTTTATCTCTACTCCCCAAGATATATGTTAGCAAACATATGGCCACTGATACATATCTGAAGGGTCTTATGACTGAGTTTTTACCAAACAGTAATAAATGACCTTTTCCTGGGGCGCCTGGGTGGCTCAGTGGGTTAAAGCCTCTGCCTTCGGCTCAGGTCATGATCCCAGGGTCCTGGGATCGAGCCCCACATCGGGCTCTCTGCTCAGCAGGGAGCCTGCTTCCCCCTCTCTCTCTGCCTGCCTCTGCCTACTTGTGATCTCTCTCTCTCTGTGTCAAATAAATAAATAAAATCTTTAAAAAAAAATAAAAATAAATGACCTTTTCCTAACAATAACTAGCTCCCTCAGGGTCCTGGAAACCTTATTTCTACAGTACCTTAGAGGTTTGTACTGTCCCTGATGCCCTCCCAACTTGAAAGTATATAATCAGAGAGCACAGTGCAGCTCTTTCTGCACAAGAGTTCTATCCCCATGCTTTAATAAAACCATCTTTTTGCACTGAACACATTTCAAGAATTCTTTCTTGGCCATTTGCTTCAAACCCCAACATTTCCATATCAGAAATGATAGAAATCTCAGATTTGTTGTCAAGTTGGAAAAAAGTTGCAGATAATATGGGGACCTACTACTTGAGATAGGAATTGAGTAAAATTATAGGATATTCAGCTGGTGTCCCACGGTATTGCTTGGTGTGGGAAAAAACCCCACACATCTGGTGTCAGAAGTGTTGTGAGTGTGGTGGTAGTATGAGAGTAAAGGAGACACAAGTAGGAGAAGTGGGCTTTTCTTACAGATGTGGTTAAGGAACACTAAATAGTTCTATACAATAATTAATTACTAAGAATTCAAAATCTGTGCTAAAGTAAATATAGATAGATAGATGATGATGGTAGATGATAGACAGATAGATAGATAGGTATCTTCTGTTGTGTCTCTATATAACCTGCTGCTTCCATTTATCAGGTTTATTGCTTGCACATTTTATTTTTCAACAAAGACTAAGCTTTTTGACATCAGACTCATTTTCAATTCTATTTGTATTTCCTAGAACACATACTTCTAATCAGTACATAATTGTTGATAGGAAGAATATAGAAATAAATAAAAAAACAGATGATAGGTACATAGATAGAAAGATAGAATGAAAGAAATTGATTAATACCAATATTTAAGCCATAAATTTTATGAGAAGAAGGCATGTAGAATTCTCCTTGGAGTGAGGAAGTCTGTGTGAATAATAAGCTTAGTCGAAGTCTCTAATAAGACCCCTGTAACAGAGATCACTATCAATAGGTAAGAATGAGAGCAAGAAGTAGAGCTTATTCATTATTTAGTCCCAGGGTTTATCATGATATATTATGGGCACATAAAAGATGTACCTTTTATATTATCTAAAAGAAAAATGATATTATAAATTAATCATAAATTTTCTTAATCCCATAGTTTTTAAAGAGAAATCCCCATTCAACTTCATAAGTTAACCACATACCATCCATATAAAAGTTACAGAAAAATAATATAATATATATGTAATATTTTAAGATATGTAGGAAAGGAAAAAATATTAGAGAAATGCCAATTATCGGCAATAATATTATCAATGTTATTTCATTATTTGAATTCAAGATACTAATGGTTAAGAGGAAAAAATATCATCAGCAAAAATATTAGTATTTAATTCACATTAATATTTATAAGGGTATTTTCATATACTTAATCGGATATGAATCCTAAAACATTCTAGCATCATCACCATTAATTTAGAAATAAAGGAATTAACATTCAAAGAGTATGTTTCAAATGGTTAGGACTGGAGACCATATACCACGAAAGTTTTATTACATAATTTTCCTTTCTTCACATGCTGATAATTAGGACTTTAATAAGTGATAGATTATGTTAACTTAATTGACTTCTGATGGGGATTATACATATTTATATTTTTTAATAACCAAAAGTTGAATATGTAGTCATTTATATATTGTTCATTTTATGAGCTCCCATCCCTATCAAATACCTTTTAACATTTGAGATGATCATATCACTTAGAAATATAATAATTAATTTGGGGAAGCAATGGGATTATATGGATCAAACATATTTAAAACCAATAAATATGAAATGATCAACTTGTAAATTTTTTAAAAATAGGTTAAATTTGTATTTATTTCCCAGAAGAGTCAAATTGTTAGTTGTTAATATGCAGCCTTCAATATTTTGTAAACAATTAAAAAGCGAACACTTAACAAAATCAATTTTATATTTTACTACATTTTTTAACTATTAGGATTAATAAGAGCTGAAACATTTATTTTCACAGGAAATATACTTATTAAAACAATATATTACATCCCAGCTATTAGAGAGCCTAGTTTGGACCCTACATATTGGGAGTGGTGTAGAAGTAATAGCATAGTATGCAAATTAACAGGGCAGAATCCAATGGGAGTAATAGATTATAAAGAGAATATAATTAAGAAGTTTGTTTTTCAAGAATGATGACATTTAGAGCCCCTGAGTATGCATATATTTCATTTGAGGCATTTATTAAAATGTAAAGTATTAATTTTAAAAGCTTACATCTGTAAGTGGAGTTGTACTGACAAATAAGTCATGCCTTTCACTAATGAAGAGATTGCTTTGTCAAAAGTTCAAGAAAAAAAAAAGTAAAACCAATTAATCATTACAGTAGTAATTAGTAAAAATTTTATTGTGCACACAACAAAAAGATAGTTTGCAAACCATAAAGACACAGACCAAAACATAATATGAGGCTCAGAGGTATATTGTTATAAAGCAGCTTACATGGTGTGAAGATTGTGAATTTTTATTCTTCACAATGTGGTTAGTTACAATATTAGAATTTTCTTAAATGAAAAGGAATTGGTTAGTGGTTACTTCACATCAATTTTGGGGAACAATTTTAGTTTCACTTACGATTTTTAAGAGACATAAACAAAAAGTGATGCAGGTCAAGTTAGCTTCCTTTGTCTTGAAAAACAAGCCAAATTAATGTTTGCTTATATCACTAAACTGATTTTATCTGTTCAGGAAATTTTCAAGTCTGATTTCTGTGTTGAAGTTTAACAACTTTATTCCTGATGAAAAAGGATTGAACAAATTCTTCATGTTCATGGTTATACCATTGTTATTAGAATTTCATCACTATCATATCGTTCTTCAGTTTATGCCAGATCCTCATTGTTATACTTCCCAGTTAAATTGATTCTTGATTTGACCATCACAGACACCGATTTCAAAACTGCAGAAAGCAACCATTTTAAGGAATGAATTCCAGTGAATTATTAAATCTAACAGATGACCAATAGTCATTACATTTGTATGCCAGTAACACTGTTGGAGACATTCCAGAGGTTTTGAATTGAATAAAGATAGAAGAGAAACACAGTTACCTCTTCAGTAGTAGGTGGTGGACATAATTTACAATGCTGGCAAACTGTGCTATTATATTTTGAATGTACTCAGGATTATTAGTTCTGATGCTTGAAAATCAACCCTATTACAAAAATACTATAATTAATTAACATATAAATTAATAACATCACTTATATGGAAAAAACAAACCTCTATTGCTCTTAAGCAATTATTTACCTACACGCCTGAAATTACTCTTTACAAAATTGTCCTTTAGAATTCTTTTGTCATTTGAATTATTTGACAAAATAATCCATATTCATGCTGAAAAGTTGAAAAAATCCAGAAAAAAATGGATAATTATTTTAGAGAACCAACTCTCATCAAATAATTGATTTATATCTTTATAAATATCACTTGATGATTTCTCATCAGTTCCTAATGTCTATTGGATATGTGATACCCAGAATAAATTACAATTTTTGTCTTTATAACTAGTAAAATAGTTTCTTGGAATTAAATTGTGATTGTAGGACTTCCAGTTTTAGCTCCAACATGTAAAGTACTTGGAAGTTGTCATTTCATTACAAGACAGCAGCTGAATGAAATGAAAGCAGTTACTTTTATTAGATTCATCAAAGAATTAAGGTCACTGGATACACTATAACCTAGACACTGGAAAGACAGGCAAACACAGTGAATAACAATCTATATCAATGAACTTAGAATAGAAAATGGAAGGCACACATAATGGACATTTTGACAAATTGTTGGGACACCAAGTGCGGAAGAGTTTGAGAATGAGAAATTCTTGGGGCCATAGTCCAAATTTCTGTGAATTGCACCTCCAGGAATTCCACCAAATTCTGATGTTGAGGATCTGAGGGAAATGCTCTCACGTTCTGGGTGGAGAAAAATGTTCTCACTTTCAAAATAAGCAAAATACTTCTAGAGCATTCTCCATAACAAAGACCAAAGCACCAAGTGAAATCTGTTACTAAAGAGGTTTATCAGAGCAAGAACAATTACCCAACCCCAGACTCTCTGCTTTATGTAAGGGGAGGGGAAAAAAGGCTAAAACACACTTCTAAAAATCATTTGTGAAGGACACAGGCCCACACACCCTACCCACATTCATTTCAACAGGGCTGGAGTATAATAGAGATTTAAGGCTGCAAGAGCTGCAGAAATAAAACCTATTTAAGAAAGAGTTCTTGGGAAAATCCAAAACAACAGTTGGATAGAGAATGAGAACACTAAAGGAAACTGAAGCTTCTAATACTTAAAGCTACAATAAATACTAAACAGAACAACTACCAAAAACATTAATAATTTGACATAACAAACTGCAGCAAAAGAAAGATGAAGAGAAAATCTCAAAGGAAGCTAGAGCCTTACTCAGAAGGAACAAGGTTAAGAATTACACCAGACTCCTCATCACCAGCCATGCAAACAAGAAAGTAGAGTGAAATATTGAAAGTGCTGAAAGAAAAAAAAGAAATCACCAACCTAGAATTTCCTATTCAGTGAAATTATACTTTGGAAGTGAAGAAGAAGTAAAGATGTTTCTCAGACAAACAAAACCTAGGGAAGTTGTTGCCAGTAGACCTATTAGGGTCCTAAGGCAGGCTGCTTTATTGGCCACTTTGCCATAAACATTCATTTTCAGTTAAAAGTAATCAAATTATGCTTTGGAAGTGAAGAAGAAATAAAGAGGTTTCTCAGACAAACAAAACCTAGGGGGGTTGTTGCCAGTAGACCTGTGTAGGGTCCTAGGGCAGGCTGCCCCAATATTGGCCACTTTGCCATAAACATTCATTTTTCAGTTAAAAGTAAGCAAAACAGCAGATGCAGAAAAAATTCTTTCCTTGGTCCTCAACTGCCTAAATTTACATTGGAAAGAGAGCCTGTAGCAGGAAGAGAACTATTAACAGAGACTGTCCTTTACCTGAGAAATTTATCTACTTAAGAGGGCAACCTTCGTTTTTTAAAACATCTCCTCTTACTGTTAATGGCCTTTCTCTCTTCTATATCCTCAGATCCTACCCCTCTCCTTAACTCATATAAACTTCATGTTGCTTCATTGTCTTTGGAATTTCTTATCTGTATGAATTCCCCATATGTACGCTATTAAATTTGATTTTCTTCTCTTAATCTGTCTTGTGTCAATTGGGTTCTAAGTCTAGTTAGAGGGACCATAGGGCAAAGAAGGTTCTTCCTCCCCATCACCTGGCTTGCAAAAAAATGTTAAAAAAATCTTCAAGGTGAGTGAAAATTATATAAATTAGATCTACATAAAGGTAGAATGTCAGAGAAGGAATAAATGAAGGTAAAATAAAATATTTTCTTTTCTTATTCTTACTTGATCTAATAGATAACTGTCCAAAATAACAATAGCAATGATGTTTGAATGATTGTAAAATAAAGAAAAGTGAATTAAAATGGCAGGAATTTTATACTGGGAAGGAGGAAGGAATAGGAAATTCTCTTATAAAAAGTACTTGTTCTGCCTGCGAAGTTGTGTACTGTTATTTGAAAGTGGATGTAGATTAGGGTACAATTTTTAAAAAAAATATAATTGATACACTAGTGGATTAGAGGAAATAGGCTAATTTAAATGCTAACTTAAAACAAAGAAATCAGAAAAAGTGGGGAAGATTAAAAAAAAAAAAAAAAAAACCAGAAGACTGAGATTCCTGAATTGCTCTTGATTTCAGCCTAGGTCATGATCTCAGGGTCCTGGGGTCAAACCCTGCATCAGGCCCCACACTCAGCAGGGATTCTGTCTGCTTGAGGATTCTTTCTCTCTCTCCCTTTCTCTCTGCCCCTCCCCACTCATGTGCTCTCTCTCTAAAATAAGTAAATCTTTAAATAAAATTTAAAAAAACAGGAAAAACAAAGAGCAAGTACAGCAAATAGAAAGAGTTACAGACATGGTAAATATTGGTTCAACAATATTAATAATAACTTTAATATGAATGGTATAAATATAACAAGTAACAGATTGAGTGTGTAAAATAACAAGCCCTACTATATGTTTTCTTTAAGAAACCCTCCTTAAATATAAAGACAGTGGAGCACTGGGTGTGGTGCATAAACAATGAATCTTGGAACACTGAAAAAATAAAATAAAATTTAAAAAATATATATAAAGACAGAGATAAGATAAAAAATATATAACATGATAATCAAAAGAAAGCTGGAGAGCCATGCCCCGGGGGTTTGGGTTTCTATCTTTTATTGAAAGTTGTTAACATTTGGTAGAATATCCATTACTTCAGGTGGAGATTTCTTGGAAGCAGGGTACATGCATTTTCTTCCTTTTTTGGTCAGGGGTTTCCTGTCATGACAACTTTAGGGAGTAGATTTTAGTATGTTAATGTAGTATAATGACGGAGTAATGTGAACTTCGGCCTGCTTTGTCAGCCATATTGGGTCTGTCTGGGTTGATCCACTTTCATGTGGTCCGGCATCAGGCTTATCTGGGCAGGAATATCTGTAGGGAATATACTTCTGAGCAAAGTCAGAAAAGCCCTCCCAGCCAGGACAGGTCTCTGACTTACTTATGGTTGGCCATGACTTTCTCTTTGCTGGCCCCTGGGCATCCTGTTAGAATCTAATGAACTGCTTACTTTAATAGTTCAACATTTACAAATCAATCAACATGATATATCACATTAACAAAATGAAAGATAAAGCCATATGATCATCTCAATAGATGCAGAAAAAGCACTTGACAAAATCTACCATCCATCATTAACGATAAAAACTCTCAACAAAGTGAATATAGAGGGAACATATCTCAACGTCTTAAAGGCCTTATATAATAAACACAGCTATTATCATACTCAAAAATGAAAAGCTGCAAGATTTTTCTGTAAGATCAAAAATGCTCATTCTCCTCACTTTTATTCAACATAGTATTGGAAGTCCTAGCCAGAGCAATTAGGTAAGAAAAAGAAATAAAAGACATACAAATTAAAAAGGAAGAAGTAAAATGTCACTATTGTCAGATAGTATAATAGTATATATAGAAAACCCTAAAGACTCCACCAAAAAAATTGCTAGAATAAACAAATTCAGTGAAATGGCAGGATAAAAATTAGTATAAAAAATACTGCGTTTCACAACACAGATGGAACTAGAGGGTATTATGCTAAGCGAAATAAGTCAATCAGAGAAAGGCAATTATCTTATGATCTCTGATATGAGGAATTTGAGAGGCAGGGCAGGGGGTTGTGGGGGTAGGGAGGGAAAATATGAAACAAGATGGGACTGGGGAGGGAGACAAACCATAAGAGACTCTTAATCTCAGGAAATAAACTGAGGGTTGCTGGGGAGTGGAGGGAGGAGGGATAGGGTGGCTGGGTTATGGACATTGGAGAGGGTATGCGCTATGGCGAGTGCTGTAAATTGTGTAAGACTGATGATTCACAGACCTGTACCCCTGTAGCAAATAATACATTATATGTTAATTAAAAAATGATGCATTTCTATATACTAATGACAAACTATCAAAGTGAAATAAAATAATTCCATTTACAATTACCCAAAAAGAATATTGATACATAAATTTAATCAAAGAGATGAAACACTATACATTGAAAAGTATAATGAAAGAAATTGAAGAAGACACAAATAAATAGAAAGATATTCTTTTTTCATGGATTGCAAGAATTATTATTGTTAAAATGTTAAAATGTCCTTACTACCCAAAACCAGCTACAGATTCAGTGCAATTCCTATCAAAATTTTAATGGCATTTTCAACGGAACTAGAACAAAGACTTCTAAAATTTGTATGCAACCCACAGAAGATCCTAAATAGCCAAAACAATCTTGAGAAAGAAGGACAAGGCTGGAGAGATAATACTCCCTGATTGCAAACTATAATACGAAGCTATAGTAATCAAAATTTGGTATAAAAACAAATACATTAATCAATAGAACAAAATAAGGAGCTCAGAAATAAGCACACAAATACACCGTCAGTTAATGTATGGCAAAAGAGGCAGGAATATATAGTGGGGAAAGGACAGTCTCTTCAACAAATGGTGTTGGGAAGACTGGACAACTACACTAAAAAGAATAAAAGTGGACCAATTTCTTACACCATTTAAGAAAATCAACTCAAAATGGCCTAAAGATTTGAATGTAATACTGAAGCCACAAAATTCCTAGAAAAAAACATAAGCAGTAAGCTTCCTGACATTGGTCTTAGTGATTTTTTTGGATCTGACTCCAAAGGGCAATAAAAACAAAATAAACAAATAAACAATAAACAAATGAGACTGTATTAAACTAAAAAATTCTGCACAGCGAAGGAAACCAACGAAACAAAATAGCAACTTACTGAATGGGAGAAGACATAAGTCATATATCTCACAAGGGTTAATATACAAAATATGTAAAGAACTCCTATAACTCAATAACAAAACAAAAATTCAGATTAAAAAATGGGCAGATGATCTGAAAAGACATTTCCTTAGGAAGACATGCAGATGGCCAATAGGCACATGAAAAGATGTTCAACATCACTAATCATTAGGGAAATGCAAATCAAATAATGAGATATCATCTTATACCTGTCAGAATGGCTATTATCAAAAAGAACACAAAATAACAAGTGTTGGTAAGGAGGTGGAGAAAAGGGAACCCTCATACACTATTGGTAAGAATGTAAATTGGTATAGCCACAGTGAAAAACAGTATAGCTGTTTCTCAACAAGCTAAAAATAGAGCTACCCTATGATCCAGCAGTTCCACTACTGGGTATCTATCTGAAGGAAACAAAAATACTAATTTGAAAAAAAATTATGTATCTTTATTCTCATTGCTGCATTACTTACAACTGTCAAGATATGGAAACAACCTAAGGGTCCATCAATGGATAAATGGGTAAAGGAGACGTGATATATGTACAATGGAATACTACTCAGCCATAAAAAATGACATCTTACCATTTGCAATATGGATGAAACTTGAAGGTATTATGCTAAGTGAAATAACTCAGACAAAGATAAATACTACATGATTTCACTTATATGTAGAATCTAAAAAACAAAACAAAACAATGAACAAACAAAACAAAACAAAACCCAGACTCATTGATGCAGGGTACAGATTAGTTTTCAGGGGGGAGGGGACTAGGGGGAAGGAAATATAAAGTATAAATTTACAGTTTAAATAAATAAGTCATGGGCATGTAATGTGGGAATATAGTCAATAACATTATATTACCTTTGTAAGGTGACATGGTAACTAGACTTATTGTGGTGACCACTTTGCAATGTATACAAATGTCAAATCATTATGTACACCTGAAATTAATGGGGAAAGGGTATAACGTTCCATGCTCTCTCTGGAACATCACCCTCCCAGCACCTCCATGTGTTCACCAATTGGGAAGCTCACTGAAACCCTTTGGTTAGGATTTTTAATGGAGCCTTCATTACATAGGTATAATTAATCAAATCATTGGCAATTGATGATTAATTCAACCTCCAGTACCTCCTCCTCAACTCCTGGCCAGAGCTCCTAAAACCATGATATGGATTATTGGAGCATCTTTTGTTATAATATTTTTTTTTTAACCTGCAGCTCCTAAAACAGCTCCAGAGCAATAAAGGTGAAAAGAGAATCTATGTTAATCATAACAAATCCCTTTCAGCCACACCTGAATTTATGTTAATGAGGTGACTTCTGGAAAGCCCTTAAGGATGGGGGGCTGAGTTTCAGAGACTACTTCATCCCCCAGCCCTAGAACCTATATTCTTCTCAAGCTCACATGGAACATTTACCAAGATAGATTATGTTTTGAGCCATAAAACACACCTAAACAAATTTTAAAGAATAGGAATTATATGAATATATACTCTCAGACCACAGTGGAAGAGAAAATAAAATGAAATTCAATAATGGTAAGCTATAAAATTCCAAAATATTTAGAGACTAAAAAAATACACTTCTAAATAACATGTGTGCCAACAAAGAAATCACAAAAGAAGTTTTTAAATATTTTGAAAAAATTTGAAAATACAATGTATCAACCTGTGTGGAATGCAATGAAGGCAGGACATAGAGGGAAATTCATAACATTGCATACATTATTAGAAAAGAAGAAAGATCTAAAATCAATAATCTAAGCTTCTATATTAGCAAGCTAGAGAAAGAAGGGCAAGTTAAGCCTAATGCAAGCAGAAAAATGAAATAATCAAATTTAGAGAAGTAAATCAAATTGAGAACCAAAAATCAATGAAGTTCAAAGCTGGTTCTTTGACAAGATCAATGCAATTAAAAACAAAAACAAAATGCTAACCAGGCCAAAAAAAAAAAAATAAAGTGAAAAGACAAAAATTACCAATCCCCAAATGAGAAAGGGTCCATCATGAATGATCCCACATACATTCAAAAATAACAATAAAGGAATATAACAAACAACTCTATGCCCTGAAATTTATTATTAAATTTGAAAGCTAAAATTATAACACTTTTAGAAGAAAATGTAGAAGAAATCTTTGTGACTTTAACTTTGGCAAAATTTCTTAAATATGATAGCAAAAGCACAGTACATTTAAAAAGTAATAAATTAGACATAACAGAAATTTTAAATGCTCCTCAAAATGTACCATTGAGAAGGTTAAAAAAAAGTTATAGGCTGAAAGAAAATATTTTTGCAAACCATACATTTGAAAACAGACTTATCATAATATATTAAGAGTTCTTACTATCCATTAAAATTTGCAAAAAGATAAATGACATTTAGTCAAATAAGATATATATACATAAATCCCTATAAAATGTATAGTTTGTACTTCTTAAAAGAAAAGATGCTTAATACCAGTTGTTTGGTCTATAACATAAAATATTGACAACAAATAATTCTTGCAAAGATGTGGAGAAACTAGAACTTCCATATATTGATAATGGCAGTGTAAAATGGTACATCTGCTTTAGAATGGAGTTTGACAGTTCCTTAAAAATTTATACATATAACTATTAAATGATTTGACTTTTCTACTCTTAGATATTTATCTCTAGAATATGTAAAATTATATCCATACAATGACTTGTACGTGAATGTTCATCGTAGCATAATTCATGCAAGCTAAAAATAGGAAATAATCCATATGTCAGTTAACTAGTGAGTAGATAAAATATTTTTTACCCATATAAACAATTCAGTAATAAAAATGAATTACTAACATATGCAACAAAAATAAACCTTAAAAACATGCTAAGTGAAAGAAGTTAGATCAAAAAAGGCTACATTATTCAGAAAATTCCACTAATATAAATGGTGTGAAATAAAACTTACTGATGTGTTTTTACAAACAATATTTTATCAAGGTCTTTCCATGAATGCCACCTAAAATCAACTTCTTCGTTAATACCTTTGTGATTCTTAAGAGAATTGATTATGTTACCCTCTAAAATTACTAACAATTGTTCAATAGCTTCTGGGTTTCAGAAATAAGAAAATTCTCCATTATATCCTGCTAAAATCTGTTGACGCCTCTGAAAAGTATTTTCATGGTAGCAGTAACTGATGAATTAAACGTGATAATTTAATATCTAACCAAGCTAAACTCTAATTATAAATGTATAACTGTATCATTTATTTGACAATATGTAATGAAATCACCAGTTATTTTTAAACATTCTATAAATATCCTAATAATATTTTTTAATATAAAGTCACAGAATAGGCAATATAAAGACCAGAAGATTCTCGGCTATCTGATTTATTTAGCAAGTAAAGGGACAGGTAGTTGAACAGCTTAGTATTTCTGAAGAGAAAATCATTTTACACAATGTTGAACTTAGATCAGAGTAAAAGTGAATAGGATAAATTCCTGAGTGTCTCTAGAGATAAGATAAACACCACAGATTGTCTCCTTTTGAGAGAAGAATATTGGGGTGAGAAAGTCATAGTGATCAAGCCCCATCAGGTGATTGACTATTAAATTCAATAGCCTCTGCAGTTTTCTTATCGACTTCCCAGTTCTCTATTAAGGAAATGTCTCTAGGGAGAAAGACAAATAAACCACAAGGAAAGTGACTTGAAATAAAGCCAGCTCCAAAAATAAGTTTTCAGTTACCAATGAATCTGAAAATAAAAAAAAAAAGGTAATACAAAATAAAAACAGATTATACAAAATATTAGCAGGTTTAGTGTTGCTTAAATCATTATAAATGCATATGTATATATACATATACATATATACATACACACACACATCCAGGCATATAAATTTAACATCAGGGGAAAATTGTTTGTGTGAGAGAAAAATATATTTCGAAGAGTCACAATCTAACTTGACTCCCACTGAATAATTTATAGTAATATAGAAACAGCCTCATAATGGGAAAATAATCTAGACAGAGATTCCCAGCTCTTTCATTTTCCAACCCTTATATCCCTAAATTTTATTTGGAAATACATAAGCACACTATTCATGGTATAAATGATACATTATTCACATTTTCAATGTCATGGAATATCTGAAAGAGGGATTCCAGCATTCTAGGAAACAAAATAACTCTAAATTGTTCTATTCTAGCTCATCTCCATCATAAAGATTACACAGTACTAAAAAAACACTCGTAAATGGGAAAAAAAGTTTTGATTTTTATCATTTTGTGCATTTAAGAGTTATTGTCATATAATCTAATATCTAAAATTTGGTACATTTAATAATATATCATTATAATTAAAGTATATAAGTTGGCTATTGATACATTATTATCAGTGGCTTAATTTCTAAAGGGAACTATTTAATAAGTTCAGTACACTTTAAGATAATTTTTAGAAACTATTCTAAAATATGACCAGCTGTCAGTAGATTTGCAGTTGTCTAATGTTACTGGAGCTTCATTGTATTTTAAAAGGTGTATCATATCCTGTATAGCTCTTGGTTCCCTCTAACTGCTCACTTTACACAATTGCTTATGATGATGATTTTTTCATTTTAGTTACATTCCATGTGCACATAGTAATCCAGTTTCAAACATTTTGATATAATATTTTGAAATCCAGATTTTCTATTTGAGGAAATAGTTGTAAATATAGGTTCCTGTAATGAAATAAACTTTTGATAATAATTTTAAACAATGAAATTAACACAACAATGTGAATAAAACATTTATAATTACTAGAAAATATGAATAACTATTACATCCACAATTTTGAGCAAAAGTTGCCAGATTAAAATAATGCATCATATATGATTTTTGTCTATAGAAAAATGTCTGTGTTGTTCAGTGAAGTCTTGTGAAGTCTTATAGTTTTGCAATGTCTATGAGGACTCATCTGTAAGCTCTGCAGACTTGGAAGCCCTAGGGACCTCTTATCCACAGTGGTCATAGTGGTGGAATTGTACAGATATAGTGGTGTGAGGGTCCATGCAGAGAGCACCTTGGCTCTTCTCAGCCCCAGCTTTTGACTTAAAAGGGGCTTACAAAGCTATCTACTTTGAATGAAGATATTCTACCTGTCCTCGGTAGAGGTCAGTATGATCCATAGGCTCACTAATTCCTTCATCTTGTGCCACCACCTTTTGCTACCAGCTTTTGTTCTAATTGTTTTGTGCCATTCTCATCCTTTTTAGGAAGGTTAGTTACAAATATTCATGGGGTGTGTTCAAAGTGTTAAAATTCAGAGAGCCCTGCATTTATGATGCATGCTCTTATATGCATGCGTATTTAATAAAGTTAAAAAATTCAAGTAACCAAGAATAAATCTATTTAATGACTTCTAAGATCTCTACAACAAAAACTATACATCCTTTTGAGAGAAATTAAGAAACACCAAAGTAAATGAAGGGTCATACAATGGGCATGTCTTTGAAGACAGTAATGGAAGGATGCCAATTCTCTCCAAGTTGACATTCTGCCCCATAAAAATCTTAGCAGATTTTTCTATTGAAAGTGACACGCTGATTTGTGTAGAAATGCAAAAGTCTCAGAGTAGACAAGGCAATAAAACCTAAGTACTTCTAGATGATAGAAAAGTATAAAATGAAGTGTGGATTTGACACAAAAATAGAAAAATAGACAAATAGAAAAGAAGAGATATTGTAGAGAAAGGCATAGCTACATACTCAGTCTTGATATGTTGCAATGCTAACAACAGATCAGAAAAAAATAAAACATTTGCAAAACAATAAAAGTAAATTTTAAAAATTAGTCTTCCTTTCCCATTCCAAAGGGACATAACTTAAAGTATGATAACTTAAAATAGGATTGTCGATGTTATACTTTAAAAACGAAAATTTGTGTTATATCACAACTATGTGAGAACATGCTTTGATTCAGTGCTCAATTTACATCATTTTTGTGTTGAGGTTAGTTTCTGATGCAGAGTTAAGTTATTCTAGTATTTTTTAAAATGGTGTTTAGTCCTTTATAGCAAACAGTTGTTTCTTCAATTCAGAATAACCCCGGTTATGATTTTAAATTCTTACTCTGCTGAATTCAGAAAAAGTAACTTTATTTTTTTTAAGAAAAAGTAACTTTAATTTGATGACATGTGTGATGATAAAAATAAACACACAAGGCAGGTTTATCAGTTATTTGATACGCCATTATACCTGAAGTTTATAGTTTCAAGGAGTATCATAGATTGCATAGCCAATCACTCCCTAAATACTGACTTTTTATTGTATATTTTTGTAGTATACCTGGGAAATTCTCTACCCCAAGTGTCCTCAGTATTCCTTAATGTTACTTTTGACTTCTCTGTTACCAGAAATTGTATATTGAATTAAAGAAAGGCTACTTTACTTTACAATACTTTCTTAGGCCTTCAGATGTGAACAAGATTAAGTTGGTGTTTGTGTCAAGTTTCGCTTTGAAGCAGGCCCAGAAAGTCTTTTCAGCAAAATGATCTCATTTTCAGTGTGGTTTGTGACAATTTTCCAACTTCTAACTGAATCAAATGACTATATTTTAGTTTTCCCCAACTAGCCAGTTTTGTTTTTGTTTTGTTTTGTTTTGTTTTTTTCCCTTCAACGAAATTGTTCTTTTCAGTATTCTTACTGCAGACCAGGTGGCTATTTCATTTAAAGAGATACTACTAAAATGTTAAGCCAACAGAACTGTATTTTCAGCATGGAATAGGTTATTACTTTTAATTTATGGCTAGTAGGGAGACATCTGTAAAACAGAATGAATACATGACTCGATTAATCCACATTTTTAAAATGAACTCAAATAGCAATTAAACAGTTATGTGTACTATGGATTTTCATCATGAAAGTGACTCTAAAGAGATGGGTTACAATGACCTCCCCTAACTTTGTTCTTAAATTAGAAATTTTCAAGTGTATTTATTTATGGTTTTATGCTTTTTTATGATTTCACCAAAGCCAGACACACTGTAAGTAGCTAATTTGCCTGCTAGATGCCTAAAGTAGCAGTAACTGACCTAACTAAGCAGAAATGTCTACCACATCCCAGTCATAGATATAATATGTTTGATACCATATATACAAATGTATAAGGAGAATGAGAGAGAGGAACAAGAGGGAAGGAGCTAAAATTTCATGGATCCAACTCATTGAAGAACTTTTTGATGTGCAATCCTAAGAAATGAAGACATCTTCTATCAGCAGTAGAGACCTATATAAGACTTCTACTAGGGAAACAAATTCACCGGATCATAATTTCTAAAAGAATTCATGGGGTTGTAAAGAATGGAAGTCAGTTCTTCATAAAAAAAATTTGTGTATTGAAAGACTGCTGATTACTAGCTGTACCCCATTCATCTATTTTATTTTCCAGGAAATAACTAGAGTATGTACATAATTACTTACCACCTCTGCATGCCTAAATACAATTAAAATGCCTTAGTCTTGGATGCCTGGGTGGCTCAGTCAGTTAAGCCTCTGCCTTTGGCTCAGGTCATGATCGTGGGATCTTGACCTAATTGGGCTCCATGCTCTGTGGGGAGCCTGCCCCTCTGTCTCCCTCTGCCACTCTCCCCTGCTTGTGCTCTCTCTCTCTCATCTATTCTCTCTCTCTCAAGGAAATAAACAAAAATCTTTAAAAGAATAAAAAATAGAATGTCTAAGTCTCCTAAGAAATTCATCTTTAAAATAGATCCCAATGGCATTCACAACATATGATAACATTATCTTCTCTTGCAACCATGTTGTAGCATAATTGACTCTCTGCTTGATTTATTTCACTCAGCATAATCTCTTCCAATCCCATCCATGTTGATACAAAAGTTGGGTATTCATCCTTTCTGATGGAGGCATAATATTCCATTGTATATATGGACCTTATCTTCTTTATCCATTCACGTTGAAGGGCATCTTGGCTCTTGCCACAGTTTGGCGATAGTGGCCATTGCTGCTATGAACATTGGGGTACATGTGGCCCTTCTTTTCACTACATCTTTATCTTTGGGGTAAATGCCCAGTAGTGCAAAACCACATTGAGATACCATCTTTAATATATTTTTATCTGATGTGTAAGCACAGGTAACAGATATAGAAACATCAGGGACGGGAGATGAATGAGATACACTGAGACTTCCAAGTAATAAAGAGAGTCATCTTGGCCCAGCAAGAGAGTAAAGGTGTTAACTAGATTACTTCTGGGAGTGTCTTTCCTACTTAATGTAACATACTATATAGTGTAAAACATCTGTGTTCTAATAATAACACATAATAACTAGTAACATATACAATCTAGTATATATCAAAATATAGTAAGAATAAAATTTTCTGTGGCTGGTGAGTAAATGTAATTTATCAGCACTTGTTTTGATAAAGAATGCTATGAAATCAATAAAACTAATATAGTTAGCATGGTAATATCTTTAATTGAAATCATAAGAACTTAAACAATACTGTGTCAAAAGATAAACGTAGTTTTTATTTTTTAATTTACTTTTTTTAATTTACTTTTTTTATTTGAGTATGGTTGACACACAATGTTACATTCATCTCAACTGTACAACATTATGATTCAACATCTCTACATGTTATTCTATACTCACAAATATAATTAGCATTTGTCACTATACAGTGCTATTATTATATCATTGACTATATTCTGAATGCTGTACCTTTTATTCTCATGACTTATTCATTCTATAACTGGAAGCCTGTATCTCTCATTCTCCTTCATCCATTTTGCCCATCCTCCACTCCCTTCAAAACAGATATTACATTTCTCAATGAAAGACTCCAGGCCTAGATGATAAGATTAATGCCACAGGCACATCAGGAGACACAGATACTCATAAAGGAAATTCAGAAATAAGAAATCTGGAGTATATATTTTTATTGACTTTTATTAACTTTAAAGCCCTGAGATATTCACCTTTCAACTTTCAGTTTCTAGATTTCTCAGTATCAAGCATAATCTTTTTTATAGTAAATCTAATTTATCATTAAATTTTAAAAAGCTACAGTGAAAATTATTTGCAGTAGAAATTGTTTAAATCTTTTTGAATCTTGGACTACAGTTTTTAAAAGTGATTCATTTAAATAGCTCAAGAGTCCCTTCAAGATTAAGTAAAATTTAATTAATCTATTTTGTCTACAAAGAAATATATACATATATTTATATATAGTGAATTATAAATAAAATATATAGATATATCTATACATAGATACAGATATGTACTCTTACAATCAAAGACCTTAGGTAGACATGTCAAAACATTGTGAGGCAGTTTTCTCAATAAATAGATATTTTGATAAATAATTTTACAAGAGAAATTATCAAACTTTATATGCAACTTTTTTTCTTTTTGAGGATTTTTATATTCTTTTCCTCTAATAAATAGTTATACCATATGAATACATTCTATACAAAATATTGGTCTACAGACATTTTCTGACTCTAGATAGATTTTGACAGTAGAGCAAATATGTTATATGATTCTAATAGAAATTATTTTTTAAATTTTATTTATTTTAAAGATTTTATTTATTTATTTTACAGGAGAGAGAGATCACAAGTAGGCAGAGAGGCAGGCAGAGAGAGAGGGGGAAGCAGGCTCCCTGCTGAGCAGAGAACCCGATGCTAGGCTCCATCCCAGGACCCTGAGATCATGACCTGAGCCGAAGGCAGAGGCTTTAACCCACTGAGCCACCCAGGTGCCCCTAAATTTTATTTATTTTAGAGAGAGAGAGAGACAGAGTGTGCATGCATGCATGAGCAGGGGGAGGGACAAAGGGAGAGGAAGGGAGAGAATCTCAAGCAGACTCAGCGCTGAGCACACAGCCTGGAACCGCTTGATCCCATGACCCTGAGATCATAATCAGAGCTGAAACTAAGAGTCTGATGCTCAACGAACTGAGGCACCCAGGCCACCCTTTAATGGAAATTCTAAAAACAATACCACTTAGTAGAAAGAACAAGCAAAGATCACTTTTTTTTTTTTAAAGATTTCATTTGTTTATTTGAGAGTCAGAGTGAGTGAGAGAGCTGGGAGGAAGGAAAGAGAAAGAGGGAGAAGGAGAAGCAGACTCCTGGCTGAGGGTGGAGGAGTCCCACACCAGGCTTGATTCCAGAGCCCTGAGATCATGACCTGAGCCAAAGTTAGATGCTTAACTAACTGAGCCACCAAGGCTCAAAAGGGTCATTCTTATATGTTATCCATGACTTCCATTGTCAGCCAATATAAAATAATATAGGACAGATTCATTTCTTACCTGAAATAACTGAATATTCAGACAAAATATCTGAAACAACAATTTTCAAGACACAGACACAGTTGAGCCTTATGATTTCCTAAGCTTACTGCCTTGAGTTTCCAGATGGCAGTGTGGGAATTGGGGTAGGAATCTAGTCAGATCAAAGGGGACTTCCTGATTTAAGGAGGAAGAGTTGAGATTCTAGGAGATGAAGTTGTCTAGAATTTGTGGGATATGTATCAGAGAGAATAGAGCTTCATAGGGAGAACCCTGGAGATCTGCAGAGGGTCCCCTTCAATTATTCAACAGGATATTGATCAGCACATGAGCTTGAGAAAATTACTCAGTGTTTAGGGAAGAACTATCAAAAAGGATTAAAAGGAATACTGTCTGGCACTCACACAGGGCTGGAAAACTTCCTAAACCATAGACCAGTTGGTAGAGAACTCAGAATAGTCTTGCCTTAGTTGTAAAGAATAAACACTAAACTAAACACTAGATTTTTGTTTAGTCTAGACTAAACACTGGTTTTTGTCTTGCCTAGCAAATCCTAAAAGCAGGGCCTAAGAGGATCTAATTCTTTCCAAGCATATTAAATACATCTCAGAAAAAGCTCAAGAATATTTATAGGATTACAAAGATATCCAACATCCAACAAGGTAAAATAAACATTGTTTTTTAATACAATATAAAATTACCACATTACCAAGAAGTAGTAAAATATAATCCACAAAGCTAGAAAAATCAATTAATCAAAACAGTCCAAGAATTAATACAGATGTTAAGATTAGCAATCAAGGATTTAAGATAGCTGTTATAACTATATTTCATATATTCAAAAAGATAACTAGAGACATAGAAGATATAAATATGAAACAAGTTATCATTCATGGAGATGAAAATTATAATGTATGTGTTGAAAATCACACCAGATGGGATTAATGGCAGATAAGCAATAGAAACTATCCAAGATGAAACACAAAAAGAACAAAAAATTACTAAAAAAAGATGAATAGAGCTTCAATTGACTGCCAGAAAACTCGAAAGCAATCAAATATTTGTATAACAGGAATCCTCAAAGAAGGTAGGGCGGAGGAAGCGAAAAATTATTTGAAGAAATTATGACTGAAAACTTTTAAAACTTGATATAAATTATAAAGCAACAGATCCAATAGACCAAAATATTTCAAACATAAGAAACAAGGCAAATTATAATAAAATTGATCAAAGCCAGTGATAAAATCTTAAAAGCAGCTGGGTGGAGGAGCAGCCATGTACATATAGAAAATTAAAATAAGTGTTATAACAGGTTTCTTATTGGAAATAATTTTGAAGTCAGTGGAGGAACATCTTTAAATCAATAGGTGGTCAACCTATATACTATAACTGAAAAAACTATTTTTAAAGTAAAAAAGAAAGACTGTTCCAACTATACAAAAGCTAAAACAATTCATAACTAATAGACTCACACTATAAGAAATGTTAAGACATTCTTCTGCACAAGGAAAATTATGCCAAATAGAAATACGGATCTATACAAAGAAATGAAGAGTCACAACAGTATTCTCATTCATGTCAGGGTATGACAATTACATAAGAGCCAAGAAACGAACACTAGTTTAGTTACTAAAACTAATACATCAGAATTTTTATTCATATATAAACCCAACAACCAAACATGACATTAATTTTGAGTATATTATGGTGTTAGAAGGATTAGGATGACAAGGCTGATCATCTGAGTTGATTTAAAGGTAAAAAGAGATATCAGAGAACAACAACAACAAAAAGATATCTTAAACATTAAATATACATGACCAAATAACAAAATGAAATAGGTTTAATAAATAATATAGTGGGCTGTTTCAACAAGCAGTTAGTTAACTTTAAGTATTAAGGGAGAATGATGTATTTTTATCTCATCCAAATGAATACTGGTGTGAATAAGTGTTATTTTTGGGTGTAAAAGAATATACAAAATTCACTTTTTATAAAGATCATGTTAAGAAAAATATATATTATTTGATGAAATACTCTGCAAAGTAAGGCTATGAAAAAGAGAACATCACACAAAAGAAACATTGGTACCAAGTACATGCTTTGGTTTCTTCTTTGAATGTTGTCCCACATAGGACATGAATTAATGACAGGAATACATTTATTTTTCTATTGGATCCATTCCACTACGTAATTCCATGGGTAATGCTGATTTTATAAATATAGCCAGTAAACACAGCTACTAAAGACATAAATTTCTAGAACCAATCATCAAATTTAAGATTTTCATATGGTTTCAGAACTAATTGTGAGATGATAAAAACTAACTAGTAATAAAAAATGGAATGAAGAGGTAGAGAAATAGGAAAGAGAGAGAAATTGAGGGGTAATGCATTAGACATTTAAAGGAAAAAAAAGAAGAGCCACATCTTTCTAGAATTGGAACATATTAAAATCCCACCATAAAATTCCTCAATTTTTATGTCTAGGAGGTAACTAACTTCTTTTCTTGGTAAGTTCTTTCTTCTATCTCTAAATAATAGTCATCTTTATATTGCTACATCAGCAGAATGTAGTCTGTTATCTGGTACTCTTCTCCCATCCCTTTCCATCCCTTTTTGTAGCACTGTTTTAGGATTTTGGGGGGGTGGGGATTTTATTTATTTTATTTTTTTTAAAGATATTATTTACTTATTTGACACAGAGAGAGAGATCACAAGGAGGCAGAGAGGCAGGCAGAGAGAGAGGGGGAAGCAGGCTCCCCGCTAAGCAGAGAGCCCAATGCAGGGCTAAGTCCCAGGACCCTGAGATCATGACCTGAGCCGAAAGGCAGAGGCTTTAACCCACTGAGCCACCCAGGCGCCCCTTTTTTTTTAAGGATTTTAAAAACAGCCTTTAGCTGGAATTTCTTGCATTAGTTTAATCATATATGCTGACTGGTAAAAGTATATGCAAGTTAACAAAATCTCCTGTTAATATTTATGGACTTAGTCTCCTTCCCATCTATATTCCAAGTTGATTTTCTACCAATTTGCTCCTGCCCTATATTACCCAATGTCCTTGGACCAATTAGTAATGCTGGGAAAACATTCCTCGCCACCATGAAATTTGTAAGGTTTCTGCTTAAGGCTTTTAGCAGAAAAACAAAATGAAAATAATCCTAGCTTCTAGTTCAAGTTTGACAATATAGAAATATCAATATAGAAATTGATTCAAAAATATATACATTTTTCTTTTATTTTTTGTAGATTGAGGATCTGCATTGGACTTTAAAACTAGAATCACTTTAAATTTAAGTCGTTTTAATTTTACTGTGTAGAATTTTAAAACCATAAAGGAAACATATTTTAATCAGGTTCCTAATTTAAAAAAAATCTGAGCCACTCTTTAATACAGGTTGAATTCAGGAGAATTTCAATAAGGGCTCAAAATAAGTTAATGATCCAAATTAATTCACTAAATCTTATATGTAGAGAATCACAGAATTCTATCTAGGTAGAGAAGCATAGTCTACAATTTTTAAGTGAACAGATACATTTTCTTCATAAATATTTTGACAACTGTATTTGACAAATGTAATGTATTTTTAATTACCAGGTATGTTAGTAATGAAAATATAAATACAAGTTATTGGAGTTCTTAAAACAAACCTTTCAATATTAGAGAAAAGTGTTTCCATTGCTAAACAGATTTTGATGTTTACCATATCTTTAGTGTATTATTGAATATTATTATTCTTTATATATCATTTCCTGATTCTAGGTCTAACTTGTTAAAGATGATTCTTCCAAAAATCGCTCAGCAGTGACCTGGTATGTTTAAACTCTAACACTGTTTCTTAGTTGATACATTTCTGATACTCTTTATCCCTCATTCTTCAGGCATAGTTTAGGTTGACAGTTTTTTGCCCACCACTCCCTTTGCAGTTGTTTTACCACTGATTTATTGAATGTATGAGGCTGATGTGAAACATACTGTGGGTGAAAATCTTATTTTTATAGGTAATTTGTAATTTCTTTTTTGTACAGTTGAAGGCTTTAAGATTTAGTTTCTCATTTTGTATTTAGGATTTTCAAAATATTATATTTATATGTGATTATTATATATATACAGGCTATTATCTTTTGACATTTCTAGAGAATTTTATGCCTTTGTACTTTTAAAAATAACTGCCCCAAATTCTCTCAATTTCTCCCAAATTCTCTCTTATTTAATTCCCTGTAAGATTTAAGCTTGTTTATTATGCTTTTACTTCAGTAAGTATTGTTTCCCATGAAATATAGCATCTGCATTGTGAGGTTTTGGAACTTAGATAAAAGGACGAAGCAAAAACAATATGAAGAATGAGAATATAGTCAATGACCTTGTAAGAGCATTGTTATGGTGACAGATGGTGGCTACACTTGTGGTGAGCATAGCATAATATATAGAGATGTTGGATCACTACGATTGTACACCTGAAACTAATATAACATTGTGTGTCAACCACTCAAATAAAAAAAAGCAAAAAAAATGGATGAGAATTAAGGCAAGCACAGAATGGGAAAAGGAATGACAAGATTTAATATTGAGAAGAGAAAGTGTATGATATTGTGATTTATAAGAAACACACATTTGGAACTTCATCCTCTTTTCTAACACATAGCTCCTAAAACCCTTGGAATTTCCTAAGTGATGACAGCAATAAGTGTGTCTTTTGTTATATTAATGAGAGAGCATTTGGAAAGATCTGTAGGTAGCCTAAGAATGGGTGCTGTTTACCAGTATAAAGGGCTGGAACATTGAGTCCCACCCCCTGACCTCCTGAGAGGGGAGAAAAGCTGAAGATTGAGTTCAATCACCAATGGTCAATGATTTAATTGATCATGCCTAAGTAATGAAGCCTCCATAAAAAAATAAAAGAAAACAAAAAGGCAGGGTTCAGAAAGTTTCTGGATTAATGAACATACGGGAATGTGGGAAGGGTAGCGTACCCTTTCCCCATATTTAGCCCCATGTGTCTCTTCCATCTGGCTGTTTCTGAGTTATAGTCTTGTACACTAAACTAGTAATCTACCAAGTAAAATGTTTCTCTGAGTTATGTGAGCTGCTCTAACAAATTAATGGAGTCTAGGAAGAGGTTACGGGAATCTCTGATCTATAGCTGGTCTGTGAGAAGCACAGTTAACAGTGAAAATCTGGATTTAGGGACGCCTGGGTGGCTCAGTTGGTTAAGCGGCTGCCTTCAGCTCAGGTCATGATCCCAGAGTCCTGGGATCAAGTCCCACATTGGGCTCCTTGCTCGGCAGGGAGCCTGCTTCTGCCTCTGCCTGCCACTCTGCCTGCTTGTGCTCTCTCTCTCTCTCTGACAAATAAATAAATAAATAAAATCTTTAAAAAAAAAAAAAGGAAAATCTGGATTTAGAATTGACATCTGAAGTCCTGGGGGTAGGTTGGGGCGGCCAGTCTTGTAGCACTGAGCCTTTAACGTATGCAATATGATGCTATCTCCAGGTAGGTAGTGTCAGAATTGAGTTGAATCCTAGAACATTCAGCTGGCCAGAGAACTGATTGGTGGGATGGGGATTGCCCCTGCCACACAGTGTAACTGGTGATCAGAATCAATAAAGGGAAACCTATAAAAAGAAAAGTCATAGCTCAAGAATTGGAATGGAAATCAAAATGCATGGTATTCCTGAGGCTAAAAAATAAGAGTGTTTTTTAGTGAGAAGATTTTCACTTAAAAGACTAATTCAAATATAGTGTGAATGGAAAAGTGTGTATAGGATTTAAAAGTAAGGTTGTATTGTGCATCTTGACAAGAGAAGTTTTAGTGGAATGACATGTCTGTGTGTCATATGGCAGTGCACTAAGGAGGCAGTGAGAATAAAATAAATAATGAAGGTAGATAATGTGGACAACCACTCAAGCATTTCACTATATCTAGCCAAAATTAGAGATTTTTATCATTGTTATCACTGGAATATAGAATTGACTGGAATATATATAAGTAATAATAGAAGAAACCTATAAAGAAGGAGATTTCAAAGTCCAGGAAAGACATAAGATAATGAATTAACTGTGTAGGATGAGTTTCTCCATTAAGCAGCCTCTAAGATAAAACTTAGCATGTAAGATGTTTATTAAGGAGAACCCATGGGATAGACACCAGTGGAAAGAAGATGAATTGGACAGAAGGAAACATGAGCTGTGATATAGACCCAATAACAGCCTGGAGCAACTCCACAAGAAGCTTGTATCTATAATGGCTTTTCACAATGATCCCAAATTAGGCCAAAATGGCCAGGCCAACCTACTCCTGCGCAGATCAGTTATTAGATGTGATGTACATTAGCAACCCTAGAAAGACCACAGATAGTGTCAAAGAAACTAAACTAATAAACATGGAATGGGGAAAAGGGTAACTACTCTCATTTAGCACATAAGTACTTGGACTCTGCTCGATATTTAATAAAAAACAGCATAACGTAGTGCTTAAGAGTAACGGCACTGAAGCCAGAGAGCCAATGTTGACAATTCCATATTGCCATATACAGCATGGTGACCTCAAGCAAGTTACTTAGCCTTTCTGTGTATCAATTTTCTCTTCCGTGCCATAGAGTTGAGAAAATATATTACTAAGTTTATTTGGATTGCTACTGGAATTTGTGAAAGTTTATATGTAGGTATTGTCAATGATTAAGTCATTGATATTATCACTACAATGATCAAGAACATGGGAGGAAAAGCAGAAACCCCAAACCTTGATTGTAGGATGAGGCACAGGAATTGAAAGAAATGAATGCTCACTTACTGACAATAAGATAGAGGACAAAATTGGAAATTGAATAAGGAAAAGTTCAATGCTGAGCTATTGAAATTTAACCTAAAGTTCTTTATATTAAACTTCTAACTGGCACGATGAGTTCCAGGATGTGCAAATAGGTTTGAAATGTATATTTGGATTTTGGTTGACTCTAATGCAAAAGCCAGAAAACTAGTTCACAGAAAAGTCTCAGGAGCAAAGGGATAAGACCTAACATTCATCAAGTACTTGGTATATCTTAGTCATTGTTAAAATCATTCGATGTATATTATCTCATTTATCTCACATATAGCATGTGAATTATTTTTAAAAATTATAAAAAAAAATTTAATTAAGTCATTGAAATATTGAATGGTGATAACTAGTGTTAACTGTCATACTCTTATAGAAATCAATCATTGGATGTGAGTGGGCCAGCAAGGATTTTATATGGTGATAATATACAAATTATTGAAATTTGAATTCAAGTAGAGATTTGTCTCATTTCAAAGCTTGTGTGTTGCACATTATGCTATTATGCTGTATGTGTGTTAATATCACATCAGGTTCTCATGTAACTAGAGAGGAAGACATATCTAAAAAGGGAAAAGTAAGAAAGATAAATGAGGTCTAAACAAGATGATTTTATTGACTCTTCAAAAGAAATTGATATATATAAAATCATATGTAGACATATGTAGACATAGTAGTTATGAGAAATAAAAATAAAGTTTGCATATTTCTGTCTTTTTTTCATTTCTATTAATTGTCAATAAAGTACATTCACTCTACTTTAAAAAAAATGAAAAATATCACAGGGGCAAAAACCATGGTATGAGGTAATCAGCAGTGTAGTTTATATGTACATCACCCTATCTCACCCTTCCCAGAGGCAAAGGCAGGCTATCATGGCCCAATAGTCAAGTTCAAAATAGCAACCTAAACCAAGACCAAGCTGGGTTGTTCTATCCAAAGGAAGCCCAAGTGTCTTCTGCAATACAATTTCTGTGTAAGTCAGCTCCAGACAATGGGACAGTGGATGTACTTTACAGTACATTTCTCAAAGTTCTTTCCACCTTACCTCACTAGAAAGAAATGGTGGGAAATTTTCACTTGT
This sequence comes from Potos flavus, assembly GCA_028534135.1. Classification (NCBI taxonomy): domain Eukaryota; kingdom Metazoa; phylum Chordata; class Mammalia; order Carnivora; family Procyonidae; genus Potos; species Potos flavus. Next base: position 78,603,323 of record CM052896.1, read on the forward strand.
TTGGGCCCCAGCCTATAGAAGATAGGATCTTGGTTCCAGAAGAAGTCTGCTAAAAGCATGTCTGGGACTTTGTGGAGGGTGCTTTACGAGTGTTTGTGTCTCATGTGAATGGACCTCGATAATTGCTATCATTATAACTTTTTCTACTGAGTGTGGCTGCAGCTCTGTAGCAAGAAAAAACAAAAAAACAAGCCAGTGTCATTCTTCACTGGGTACCTCAGTGCTGCTAGACTCTGCTAGGCTTGACAAGACCACTTGGTCTCTTGGTCTCCCCTGTTTTCATAGTTCTATATGATCACTTTTCTGTTCTTTTGTGTGGCCCAGTTCACACAAGGCTGCTGCTGAGATTCCATTAAAGACTAGTGTGAGGAAATAAGATGAATACTTTCTTAACTTATGGCTTGGGTTTTATCATCTATGGGTTACCAAAGAAGGGCAGCAGGTGCCGTGGTTCTTTCTGAATTACTTTTGTAGGACTCTTTTGTCCTAGGCCACACATGGACACCCAAAGGTCCTGACTCTGGAAAAAACTGGTGTGACAGACAATATATACTCTATGACAAATTATTACTTCTAATATGATTAAGGGTTCACATTGAGTTAAGCCTATTATGTCTGGATCCTTCTCTCAGAATGACGTAAATTCTATGTTCATATAAAAGGTCTCTTAGACTTATGTCTCCCTGATACAGCAGGAAATATGTCTGAATCCCAGTGTTTGATATGTCTGTGCTTGTGTGTGTGCATATGTATATAGTATAGTCAGCTGTCTTATGATAGTCTTTTAATGAAAATAAAGAGTGCTTTGATATGGTTAAATTATGGAGATTCAACACTGCTGTAAATCTTCGCCAGTCAAAAGTCATTTAAATTCTCCTGGATTCAGAATAGAGATTACAATTAGCAGTACATTTTGGGTAATGGCATCCATAATTCCATAGTTACAGATATCCTGCCAGAATGTGGGTGGTTTGATTGGAGCCATTCATTGCCTGGCTCCATCTACACCCTGCAGAGCAATTTAGCTCTTTAAATAACCATCCCCTACTGCTAAAGCAACAATGTGCCATGCAAAGTAAATCAATATATAAATCATTTGCTTATATCAACAAATCCTTAATTTGCCTCGTCACAAGAAATGTCTAAGAAATCTTAATTGAGATCATCTTATTAAGAGAGATTTGATCTACCTTAAGATGAACATATTCCCAAAGAAGATTTCATAAATAGCATATGTACTAGCATCATAAAGTAGAAGGGCTAATTAAGTTTTTAATAAAAGCTGTCTTTTAATCCATTTTAGGAGGAAAAAAAAAGACTTAAATCAGAATTTAATTTATAAGGGTTTCCTAAGGAAGTCAGTCAGTGAATAATTTATTTTTCTAGCTTACTCAAGGAAGCTTCAAATAGTTGTAATATGTAGTTTGTATTGGGATTTACTCATCTTGTTTTAATGTTCAGGCCTGAATTCAAATATTTAGATTTGAAAATTTGGCTGTTAATTTATTATCCATTCGAACACAAAGTCCTCGGCTGAATTTTTAAATTTTGTACTTCATTTACCCTTCATCTTCTCATGTCATAATATCAACTGACATTGTCATTCTTATATGTAAAATAGCATGAAAGTAATGCACATCATTCTATACAAAGGTAATCTTTATACTTCCTAGTTTAAATTGTACCACAAATACCATGTCATAAATATTTAATTCTTATTTAGTAATGGATTTCAAAAGAAGATAACTGTATAAAAATAATGTGTATATTATGCTTATCAACAAGATTCAATGGATAGTATCCCTTACACAGGATCTGAAAAAATTAAAAACAATGCAAAGAAATGGTAGAAGAGATCAACAAATTTAACATTATTTATACTAAATCTTAGGGCAGAAGATGTAGCAGTTTTAATACCAAGCTCCAGAAGTAAGTTGACTCACCCACCCAGTTACATGTAGCATTGATTAGGGCAGGCCCTTCAATATTGGACAAGAAATTACAGAGAAGAAGCAGCAGCTCTGTAGATTAAGTCCAGTGGTTTTTTTTCCCCAGATTTAACAACTGTGTATGTCATTCCACTGTGGAATAAATGAAGAAGTCAAAGGTGTCATAATCGTCTTAGAGAAAAAGCTTCTCCTTGATAACCAAGGGTAGAAAAAGAGCAATCCCTCTAAAAATTTGGTTCATTAGTCATGTTTTTCTCTTTAGCAAAATAAAAATCACAATAAAGAATCACAATAGTCACCATAGTGAAATTTCTGTCTTTGTTATTTTTCAATCTAATTACATGTAATAATAACAAATTCTTTTAAAAATTGGTCAAATAAATAATCGTTTCTCAAAATTTCTTCCTATATGCCTGATATCATTAATTTATTAAGAATATACAACTTTAATAATGATATTATTAATAGTCAACACTTATTTTTCAAGCTAGAAAATTCTGGTAGCTTATAGATAGAAACTATAATTCCTACAATAGGGACAGCATTAACACCCACCTCAGAATGACTTCTGAGAAAGAATAGAGTTCAACCATATAAAGTACTTAAACAATGTCAACTATATAATAAAGTGCTCTTTAAGTTTTCTATAATTGTTGGGGCACCTAGGTGGCTCAGTCAGGTAAGCATCCAACTCTTGATTTCAGCTCAGGTCATGATCTTAGAGTTGTGAGACTGAGCCCAAGTTGGGCCCCGTGCTGGGCATGGAGCCTCCTTAAGATCCTCTCTCTGCCTCTCGATCTGCCCCTCCTCCTTCCCTCTCTTAAAGAAAAAAGTTTTCTATAATTGTTAAAACAATAATAATAATAGTATTTCATTTGGGATCTATTTTAAAAATAGAATACAGACTATTATAATATGACATAACACTAAAGAGCATGAAAATCTTTTAAAATTATTCTGTGAACTTTCAATTATTCATTCAAAAATAATCATTCAGAAAATATTTATATTTTTCTTAAAAAATATTCTTGCAATAAATCCATTTGCTCTTTTTGTCATAAAACTCAACACATTTGACAAACCTTTTAATGACTGTCTTCTACAGGAAACCGTAAACTCGATGAAGACAGTTCTTGTCTATCCCTATGACCCAGCATTATATAGTGCAAAACGAGAGGTTTCTAATAATTATCTACTGAATAAATGAATGTCTTACTGAAAAGAGAAGTAAAATCAATTTTCTTTAGGTGAATTAAGCAAAATACATCATCTGCAATAAGGCATAATCCTTTTGATGATCCTATCCATTTATATAATCTTTGGAATATAGGTGCCTGCATTAGAAATGTAAGAGCATGGCCAGCCAGAGAGGGGCTGAGTACTTGACTGCAACTCCCTTCAGAGACCACAGTGTGTTAGCTTGGTGCACCAAGTGGGAGTACAGCTTCGTGCACTGGTGTGGGAGTACAGCTTTCCCCCCAGAGGCCTGCCAGGTAAACCTGTCTACGATTTACCTACGATTTACCTGCCAGGTAAATTGTCTACGATTAGGCCCTAATTGTCTATGATTAGGCCTGAAAAATCACGCATAGGTTTTTGACCAGAGCTGAACTCCTCAGCCACTAGCGCTGTGTTTGAATTTGCATTCCTCTAATAACTAATAAGGCTAAATCCTTCTTTATATACTTACTGGTAAAATGTATAATCCCTTTCTGAAGTCTTTATTAAAATATTTTGCTGATTTTATCATTTATCCATTATTCATTTGTGGGAAGTCTTCATGTATTTTGGAAACAAGTCTTTTGCCAAATATATTTATAACATTTATTTTCTCCCACCTCTGTGGCTTGCCTGTTCATTTTCATACCTGTGTTCGTTGCTTAACTTTTTTTTTTGAGGGGGGAAAGAAGCAGAGGGAGAGAGAGAGAAAATCCTAAACAGGCTCCATGCCCAGTGCTGGATCTCATGACCCTGAGATCACAATCAAAGTCAAAATCAAGAGTGGGCCACTCAACTGAGCCACACAGGCGAACTGAACTTTTTTTTTTTTTTTAAATAACGATCTTTGTTGTTAATACTTCTTAGGTTCTCTCTAGGAAATCTTGACTATTCTCACTTTGTAAAGGTATTCTACTGTGTGGTTTTATAAAAGATGTGTAGTTTTAGCTTTGAGATTAATGGCAAAGATTAATCTCAAATAGTGTGGGGGGTGAAATAGTGGTTTATTTTACATATGAATAGCTTGTTGTACCACAACAATTGAAAAGACTTTCTTTCTCCTTAAATGGATTTAGTGCATTTAAAATAAGAATCCATTGTCCATATAAATATGTCTATTTCTGGATACTTTATTTGGTTCACTTGATCTACTAATCTATGATATGTTAATACTATAATATGTCTTGATTATGAAATAAAGTGGTGTGATTTTTCAAAATGTTTAAAATATTTCTTCAAAAAATAAAAAAAGTAAAATTTCATCAAAATTATTTGAATTATTTTTGATCTTCTTAATTTCTATATGAATTTTAAGGATCATTTGTGTTGAGCACTGGGCATTTTATGTAAGTGATGAATCACCAAATTCTACTCCTGAAAGCAATATTACACTATATGTTAATTAACTAGAATTTAAATTAAAAAAAAAAAGGAATCATTTTGTCAACTTCTAAAAACAATTCTTCCAGAAACTTGTCAGGATTTGTATTGATTATAATAATAACTTCTAGGATAATAGATTTTATAATAATACTGAGTTTTTGAAATCATAAACATTGTATAAATCTCAATTTAAGTTTTCCTTGACTTCTATCATCAAAGTTCTGTCGGTATTATTATAGAGGTCTTACACTTTTTTTGTTACATACATCCAAAGATGTTTTATATTCTTCAGTACTTTTTTAAATGATTTTCATCTTAGTTTTATTTTATAGTTGTTTATTAAAATATACAGAAATACAATTGTATTTTAGATTGTGATATTGTAACAAATGAACTTACCAAATTAATTCTATTAGTATTTTTTATATCCTAAGCTTTCACATGTAGAATATTATATTTACTGTGGCTAAAACTGCTTTATTTCTTCCTTTCTAAACTGTACACATTTTATTTCATTTTTTCTATTGTTGAGCTTGCTAGGATCTCAAACATAATGCTGAATAAAGAAGGATAAAAGTAAAAATGCTTACCTTATTCTCAAGCTTATAGGAAAAGCATTCATGTTTTCACCAACAAGAGCATAAACTGTTGTTAAGTATAGAATTTACATAAATGACGATTATAGGATGAAAGAGTTTCCTTCTACTTCTAGTTTACTTCAAACCCATTTATAACTATTTTATATTTTATTTTTATATTTCTAAATCCAAATAAGTTTTCAAACATTTTGGCTAAACAGGAGCATATAGAATGAAGTAGAAATGTGAGTAGACGAAAATAATATAGGTGGTAAAACCAAGGGTGACTACCATGGAACATTAAGTCTTCTCTTAGGAGTATATCTATACATCGAATATGGAAAATAGAAACACTGCCATAATATTAGTTTCTATCATCTCCCAACCAGGATTTGTTTAGAATCAAATGTTCTAGAATCAGATGCTACTTACATTCTTTGCCTAACTGCTCTGTCACATTTTCTTCACAAAATATAATAACCTAGAGTTGTGATAAATAATACAAAAAGAATATATTTTGACAATAGAGATAATAAAATGGAATAAACATCGCTAAGAGAGTTATTTAAAATGGAGCCAGGAGAACGTAGAGGAGGTCAGGCTTATGCACATTTTCTGTCTCAAATTCTTAGAATTTTTGCTGAACTCAGCTAAAAGCCAAGGCATCTGCTGTATGTTAAAATGGACATAAATGGACTTTCTGCCTAACACTAGCCCTAGCAACCAATCACTTATAGATAGTGTAACTGTAGCTATACCAACACAAATCACCTTTTCTTCAAAACATCGTGTAAATCCCCTTTTTCCTCTTTAAAAACTCTAATATCCTTTGTCCTTCCAACATGTTTTCAATTTCTTTGGAATCTGTGTCTCCCACAGAGGGAGCTTGCAATTTTGTTTCATTAGTTGACAGTTTATATATTCTGAATTCATCCACTGGCAGATAGTAACCTTTTTTTTTTTTCATTAATTGCTCTAGTGGTGATGTTTCAGATGACAAAGATCATACTCAAGGTTATCATGAAGCTGCTGGTGATGGCAAATAATGATTATTAAACCACTGGACACACAGTTGTGTTGAATGCCAATTGTAGACTAATAAAAGAAGAACTACTGAACCTAATAGAAGGAATAAATAACTACATAAAAATAAAATACATTGCCTTAAGTGGAAAAGTAGCAGCAAGATCCAAGCTACCTTCCATACAAGATGTCTTAAGGTAAAAATAACTGACATTTAAAAAATCAACATAAACCTTGAGTCTGCAATGAAAAATGCTTAAGCAGTTCCTATAATTTTTCTTCACAGTTATGTAAACTGCCAGCCATATCAATCTAGTATTTTTTATTCTATTTTTTCATTTATTTCCTGCTTCATTCCAAACAGGTGATTTATTACAAACAGTATTTCAAGTTGAAATGATTTAAACAGGAAAACAAGGAAGCAAAGGTAAAATAAGTTGAGTAAGATTCGTCCACATTGTGTGTGCATTTTTGCTGTAAGAGGTCCACTTTCACTCAAAGTGAAACTTGGTAACTAAGAGCCAAACAATTATGTAGTTCAGTGAATTTACAAGATAAAACACAAACTAGGATTTTTTTTTTTAGAAAACCCTGAAAAGCATTGTGAAACCTAGTAACATCTAACAGAGAAAATAGTAACATAAGACAAGTTTATATAATAAAGTAAAGCTGCATTGAAACATTGAATGAGGGCCGCCTGGGTGGCTCAGTGGGTTAAAGCGTCTGCCTTCGGCCCAGGTCATGATCTCAGGGTCCTGGGATAGAGCCCCGCATTGGGCTCTCTGCTCAGCAGGGAGCCTGCTTCTCCTTCTCTCTCTCTGCCTGCCTCTCTGCTACTTGTGATCTTTCTCTCTGTGTCAAATAAATAAAATCTTAAAAAAAAAAAAAAGAAACATTGAATGAATTCACTGTGATGAGACTCAACTGCATAATTCTGTTTGATTTTATAAAAGTTAAGCCAAGTTGAATACCTCCTTATGCCCTGAAATTTTTCTTGTGCATGTCCTGTTAGAGATTTGATCACATTCAAAATCCAGTATTTGCACTTTGTCCTCAAAAAATAGCTCCTTTGTATTAAGAATGACTATTATCTTCCCAGAACACCAACAGATTTATGTTTTTCGACAAACACAAATCATTATTTACACAACTCTAATAATTTTTCCTCCGAGGAATTGATGTAGGACATAGTTGTTCATCCTGTCTGTGATAAAATCCATCAAAGTCGCCTGTGATTTGAAAAAAAAATGACATTAAACTTTTGAGTTAATATGACTATATAAACAAATTTTGTTCAGGAAAGATATTTAATTGAAAGAATATGCTCTATGAAACTATAAGAAGTGACAAATAATGGAGTTATGGAGTTATTTTTCAATAAAAATCTATGTTATTGTTATATGGTGTGTGAGTCAACAATTAGCTTGATTCATGGAAGAATCAGTAAAAAAGCTGCCTGGAAAATATTTTCCAGGATGCCCCTCTTCTTTGGCCTGTGAACTAGTAATTTATTCTTCTCTTATGAACACTGTCAATTTAACTGTCCATTTCTCATTCTTGAAGGATCCTAACTGATGAATTATCTTCAATAAACTTGATTACTCAGCAAAGTTGAACTTGTGAAATATAAGCAAACTCTTTTTTCTCAAACTTGCATCCATATCATTGACTTCACAAATTCGGTTTGTCTAAAGCATATTATTATTACTCCACTGCATACTGGCCATTCAAAACCCATGTCACATAAGGGATGAAACTAATACTCCTAAGTTCTCTTTATTTTATGTATGAAGTAATGTTATTGGTGGCAATTAGAGACAGAATTAACTGAAAATTATTTGGTTATTATTAGAGTGCATAGAAGTTAGTTTCGTTTCAGACACAAAGTCCTTTACCTTTCATTTTAATATTGGTGTTTTACTTTCATGTACATGAAGATGGTGTATGGAATGTTTTCAGAAGGGACTTTAAATGAAGAAACAGTAAATTTTATTTTGGCAGCACGTTTCACCCTTTCCTTTGTTAAAAAGACAAGTCACTTTCAAGGTCACACTTTGTGATAACCAAGTTAAAATTAAAATTTTCTTTCAGAAATGGCAACAAATTGAGTACACAATTATTTCTTGTAAGAATGATATATCCTAAAAAGAATTTCTCCTACAAAGATTCAAACTGTTTGAATAGTAAATGCTTATATTTGAATTATGTAATCAATTTCAAAATAAAGTAATATCATTTGCATTCCATATGTTTCCATACTTACAAATATCATTTGATAAGAGGTCCATGCTTCTATGAGTTCCATACAACTGACATGATGATTTAACTAAGATCTACTTGGAGATTTTGCCAGAGAACAACTTGAGGTAAGATGGCAGAAATTGAAACCTAAGAAAGGAAGTAGGGCTTTGCCACTGGAAGTGACAAATAATGGGGTCACTAGCCATCCTGGGGAGCCACTGTTGCTTCTTTCTACTACTGCCGCCTGCCCTTTTGGGTTCAGGCTCCCAAGGCCAGGCTATCATTGCTTCAGTGAAGAAGCTCAAGTGGATGAAGCAGCTGGCCAAACTATAGGCAGAACTGAGAAAAGAGAAGACCTCTGTGAAGATTTGTCACAGCTCAAGCTTCACTAGGACATGGTGCAGTTTATGTGCCAACATTTCTACAGTTGCCTGATGGTGTGTTCCCAGGGCCATCATGGCACCAGTGTCAGAGGAGGCACAGAAAAGGAACTTTAACAGTTTTCACTCAGACTATGAACAAAGCATCAGCTTAGCTAGAAGACTTTCTCTTGGGAAAGATGGTAGACACATGTGGGGATGCTGAGAATCAATGTGTGATTGATTCTAGACTCAATAGCTGATGCTGGTTCTAGAACTCTATAAATTCTTTGTTGAAAAGATTTTGGGCCTTCTGCATGACATAGCAGATTAGAGCTAAGACTGAGCTTGCAAATCTTCAGGAGTCAACTTGCAGGCCTTCTGTGTATAAGAGAAATCATGAAATATTTATCACTTAGCATAATACCCTCTAGGTCAATTAATGTTGCAAATAGCAAGATCTGATTCTTTTCATGGTTGAGTACTATTCCATCGTGTGTGTCTGTATCTGTGCATGGATATATGTGTGTGTCTTTTTTACCCTTTAATCCATTGATGGGCATTTAGGTTGCTTCCATATCTTGGCTATTGTAAATAATGCTACAATAAACATAGGAGTGCATATGTAATTTCAAATTACCATTTCTGTTCCTCACTCTAGCCTTTCTAATTTTCCTGAAAGGAAAAAATAGAAGAACAGCAACAACAACCTTCTTATCAGGACACAGGAGTTTGAATAAATAGATTAGGAATGTTGCAGTTAGAGAAAGGAATAGGGTATGAGAAAAAAAACAACAGTGGAAAAGGGATGGAGACATCTCTGACACAAGGCTATTAAAAAATGTATACTAAAGCTGAAGTTTACAGAATGCTCATACAAACTAACACCTTACCACCACTCCTACAGGGCTCCAGTTTAATTATGGTGGATTACACCTGAAAATTTTCCAAGACAGACTATCTCCAAGAGCAGCATATAAGAAACCCCATAAACCAAGAAAGGAGACAAAACAAAATACGTTAGAGGAGTAAGTTGAAGCTTCCTGTATGGTAAGCTAAAATAAATATTAGACATGTTAATCATTAAATTTATAAATTAGCATACCTTCTTACTAAAGATTTATGTACCTCCATTCTATTACCTGATACATCTTCTCCAACTTTCAGTAAAATATTAAAAAGCATGCCAAAAGACAAGAAACACAATCTGGAAAGAGAAACCAAGAATCAGAACCATATTTAGATATGAAGTAAATATTGGGATTGTGAGACAAATAATTAATAAGAACAATGTTTAATATGGTAAGGGCTCTAATGGAGAGAAAAGGCAACCTACAAGAACAAGTACATAATGTTAACAGAAAGATGAAAAGCCATAAAATAATCAAAAGGAAGTGCTCACACAATTAAATAACTTTTTAAAAAGGCTAGAAATCAAAGACACTAATAAAAATGAAGAATGACTTTAATAGACTAACTGATAGATTCAACATGGCCAACAAAAATCAGTGGAGTAAGAAGAATCAATAGAAACTTGAAAGACTGAAATACACACAGAAAAAAGGATTTAATAAACAACAAAAGAAAAAGAACATTCAAGAATTGCTTAACAATATCAAAAGACGTAACATACACATAAGTGTAATATAAGAAGTATACACAATAGAGCAGAAGAAATATTTAAAGAAATACTGCCTAAGAGCTTTCAAAAATTAACAGCAGACAACAAACCACTTGTCAAGGAAGATCAGAGTATCAAACAGGATAAATACCAAAAACTCATACCTGGGCATATTATTTTCAAATGCAGAAAACCGAATACAAAGAGATAATCTTAAAAAGAAGCCTGAGGAGGATATGTGGTATCCAATATACAGAGGGCAAGGATGAGAAGTACAGTGGAATTATTGCACAAACTCTGCCATCAATGAGGAGTTAAATATTTAAGATGTGGATAGAAAAAGAAAAATGTAGAATTCCATCTCCAGGAAATTATCTTTCAAAAGTGAATGAGAAATAAAGACTTCCTCATGAGTAAAAGCAGTCCTGCCCTGCAAGATACGCTAACAGTTCTTCAGGGAAATTCCATTGATTTGACATGGGATCTAAATAAAGGGAGAATACCAGAGAAGGAATAAATGAAGATAAAATATTTTATTTTTCTTATTTTTAAACCTTCTAAAATACAGTTCCTTGTTAAAAAATAGTAGTATACATGCTTTGAGTGATTATGGCATATGAATAAGTGAAAAAAATGAAAGCAATGTCACAAAGGATGGGAGAGAGAGATGGAAATACTCTGTTATATGATACCTGCACAAGTGGATCAGTACAGTAGCAACAGATGTATCAGTATAGTATTACTCAAAGCTGAATTTAGATTGTTTTAAATTTATATTGTAAACTCTAGGGCAACCACTAAATATATTTTAAAAACAGATATAAATGGTATATATGCTAAGGGAGGAAAGAAATGGGGTCATTTAAATATGCACTTAAAACCAGAGAAGGCAGGAAAAAAAGGGGACAAGGAGAAACAACAAAATGTAATGAATAAAAAATACAGATATGATACATATTAATCCAAGTATATTAATAATCTCTTCAAATAGAAATGTTCTTAAAACATCAACTAAAGAAGATGCCAAATGAATAAATTAAATAAGACTGAACTATACATTATAAATAAGAAACCCACTTGATTTTTTTAAGTTTTTATTTAAATTCTGGTTAGTTAACATGTAGTGTAATATTAGTTTCAAGTGTACGATATAGCGATTCAGTACTTCCATACAACACCCAGTGCTTATCACAATGAGTGGACACACTTTAATCCCTATTACCTATTTAACCCTTACTACACCCAGCTCCCTTCTCATAATCATCACTTTGTTCTCTATAGTTAAGAACCTATTTCTTGGTTTGCCTCTCTCTTTTTTTTTTGGTCCCTTTACTCATTTGTTTTTTAAATTCCACATGATGTGTGAAGTCATATGGCATTTGTCTTTCCCTGACTGACTTATTTCACTTAGCATAATACTCTCTCTAGCTTCATCTTTTTTTATGGCTAATATTCCGTTGTGTGTATATATTACTTTTTTTTCCCATTCATGAGTTGATGGACACTTGGCCTGTTTCCATAACTTGGCCATTGTAGATAATGCTGCTATAAACATCAAGGTGCATTCATCCTTTCAAATGAGTATATTTGTATTCTTTGGGTAAATACCTAGTAGTGTGATTACTGGGTTGTAGGGTAGTTCTATTTTTAACTTTTTGAGGGACCTCCGTACTATTTTCCAGAGTTGCTCTACCAGTTTGCATTCCCACCAACAGTGCAAGAGTGTTCCCCTTTCTTCATATCCTCGCCAATATCTGTTGTTTCCTGAGTTGTTAAATTTAGCCATTCTGACAGGTGTGAGGTGATATCTTATTGTAGTTTTGATTGGTATTTTCCTGATGATGAGTGATGTTGAGCATCTTTTCACATATCTATTGTCCATCTATATGTCTTCTTTGGAAAAATGTCTTTTCATGTCTTCTCATTTTTTAAATTGGATTATTCATTTTTTGGGTATTGAGTTTTATAAATTCTTTATATGTTTTGGATATTAACCTTTTATCAAATATGTCGTTTGTAAATATCTTCTCCCATTCTGTAAGTTGTCTTTTAGTTTTGTAGATTGTTTCCTTCATCGTGCAGAAAGTTTTGATTTTGATGCAATCCCCATAATTTATTTTTGTTTTTGTTTCCCTTGCCTCAGGAGACCTATCTGGAAAGAAGTTGATAGGGCTGATGTCAAAGAAAGTACTGCCTGTGTTCCCTTCTAGGATTTTTATGGTTTCAGGTCTCACATATAGGTCCTCAATCCATTTCGAAGTTATTTTTATATATGGTGTAAGAAGTGGTCCAGTTTCATTCATTTGCATGTTGCTTTCCAGTTTTCCCAGTACATTTTGTTGAAGAGAATTCTTTCTCCTATTGCATATTCTTTCCTGCTTTGTCAAAGATTAATCGACCATATAGTTGTGGGTTCCTTTCTGGGTTTTCTATTCTGTTTCATTGATCTTTATGTCTATTTCTTGTGCTAGTACCATACTGTTCAGATTATTACAGCTTTGTTATATAACTTGAAATCCAGAATTGTGATGTCTCCGGTTTTGCTTTTCATTTTCAAGATTGCTTTGTCATGCAGGATCTTTTGTTGTTCTGTACAAATTTTAGGATTGTTTGTTCTAGCTCTGTAAAAAATGCTAGTGGTATTTTGATAGAGACTGTGTCAAATGTGTAAATTGCTTTGGTTAGTATGGATATTTTAACAATATTTGTTCTTTCAATCCAAGGGCATGGAATGTCTTTCCATTTCTTTGTGTCATCTTCAATTTCTTTCATCAATGTTTTATAGTTTTCGGAGTACAGGTCTTCTAACTCTTTGATTAGGTTTATTCCTAGGAAGATTATTAGTTTTGGTGCAGTTGTAAATCATATTGATTCTTTAATTTCTCTTTTTGCTGCTTCGTTATTGGTGTATAGAAATACAACAGATTTCTGTACTTCGATTTTATATCTTGTGACTTTACGGAATTTGGTAAACAGTTGTAGCAGTTTTTTGGTGGAGTCTTCCAGGTTTTTTATATATACTATCATGTCATCTGCAAAGAGTGTAAGTTTTACTTCCTCCTTTCTGATTTAGATGCCTTTTATGTCTTTGTGTTGTCTGATTGCTGTGGTTAAGGCTTCCCCTACTCTGTTAAATAAAAGTGGTTAGAGTGTACATCCCTGTCTTGTTCCTGATCTTAGAGGAAAAGCTCTCGTGTTTTCTGTTTTTTTCCATTTAGGATGATATTAGCTGTGGGCTTTTCATATATTGCCTTTATTATGTTGAGGTATGTTCCCTCTAAACCTACTTTGTTGCGGGTTTTTATCATGAATGGATGTTGTTCTTTGTCAAATGTTTTTCTGCACCTATTGAAATGATCATATGGTTTTTCTTTCTTTTATTAATGTGATGCACTACGTTGATCGATTTGCTAATAAGGAACCACACTTGCAGCCCAGGAATAAATACCATTTGATTATGATAAGTGATTTTTTAATGTGTTGCTGGATTTGGAAAAAACCCATTTTAAATATAAGACATAAATGAGTCAAAACTAAAAAGGCAGAAAGTATGTCATAATAATACTTTTTTAAAAACTAAAATACCTTCTTATTCAAAATGTATTTAATATTTACTTTAAGCTCTAATGCTACAATACAATTTATCTATTATCACTATAGATTGCACATTCAGAAGTTATAATTACTACATAGTAAACTTTTACTGCTATAGAACCTTCGTCTTGAGGTTTTGTATATTTGAATTAAAAATTTTGGAAACTGAGTAAAAACAGAATATCACTTTTAGCATTTGTGCCGTACTTTGAAAAATCATGTTCCTTAATAATAGCTTCAGCTTTCATTTAAAGTCTAAAAGATGCTGAATATTGCTTAAGAAGATGCTTTAAAGAATATCAATTATTTTTAGATTTAACTCACAAGTTAATTCTTCTAAGGTATTTTGATTAAACAATGAAGATGATATTAAAAGAATATTAAGAAGGCAAAAAAAAAAAACCCTATGAATAAATGTAACCCCAAAAAGCTGTATATTCACATTTTATTTAGATATATTTAAAGTCAGGTTTATGCTGATGACAGATTAACTGCCTGGGGCAAGGTATAATTTTGTTTTATTCAAATGGTGAATTAAAATGCACATCAGAGAAATACTCTTTTTCAACTTTAGAGGTTGGTTTCAGAAAAGAGGTTTGTGAGGAAAGAGTGAAGGACAGCACAGTAATTTTTATCGGAATTGTTTGATAATGCTTCTCTATTTCATAATATTTACATCTTTATTCATTTTTATATATTCTTGTGCAATCAATAACAATTATATTATTAAATTATATTGATTGAACACTTACCACATGCTGGCCATTGTATGAAGTGTTGAATATAGATTTTTTCATTTTAAAATGTAAGCCATAATTTACATAGAGTACAATTCACCATATTAAGTGTTCAGTTGTGTCAATCTTTACCAGTCTTATAGCTCCAGTAAAATCAGAATTAGACAGGCACATCATTCCAAAAAATTTCTCATATCTTTTTCTAGTCAATCCCTCCACTTTCTTCCAGTCTCTGGCAAACATTGATCTGTTACCTGTTTCTAAAATTTGTCTTTGAAAGAATTCTGTATAAATGAAATCATACAATATGTAGCTTTTTGAATCTGGATTCTTTCATTTAGCAAAATGTAGTTGAAATTCATCCTATAGTCACATACCTATAGTCCATAGTCTATTCCTTATTGTGGAAGAATAGTATTCCATCATTGGGATTTGGATGTATCGTTGAGGGACATGTGGTTGATTGCAAATTTTTAGTAATTATTAATAAAGTCTCTATACACATTCACATACAGTTTTGTGTGAACATAAGTTTTATGCTACTTGGTCACATTTGTGGAAGTGTGATTACTGGATCATAAGATGAGTGTATGTTTAACTTTATCAGTAACTGCTGAACTATGACAAAAGAGAGGTATACTTTTGCATTTCCTCAACAATATGAGAGTTCCAAGTGCCCCACATCCTTTACCAGTACTTAGTATTGCCTGCATTTTAGTCATTTTAATAAGTGTGTTTAGTTTGCATTTCATTAATGCATAATGACATTGAACATCTTTTAATATGATTATTTGCCATGTATATTTCTTCTCTAGTAAAGTATCTGATCAATTTTTAATTGGATTATTTATTTACTTAATCCTGAGTTTTGAGTGTTCTTTATATATTCTGTAAACAATTTCCTTATAAAGTAGTTCATTTACAAATATTTCCTCCCAGTCGGTGCTTGATTTTGCATTTTCTTAAAAGTTTTAATTTCAATAAAGTCTAATTTGTCACTTTTATGTTTTATGGCTCATGTTGCAAGTAAACTAATATATGCAAATTTTCCCATATCTTCCTCTAGAAATTTTTATAGTTTAGCTCTTACCTTTATGTCTACAATACAATTTGAATTCATTTTTAAATGTATTTATCTGTAAGTGTGTCTACGTGAGTGTCTATTCAAAATACACTATCGGTTCAGTTGTTGTAGAAAGAGAAAACAAAACAAAAATTTTCACATTTTCTATGGCAGTAACAGCAAATTTCACTACTTTTTTAATTTGATAAAATATTATCATGGATGTTTTCTGAATGTATATTAATTAAAATAACAAAAATAATTATAAATATTATATAAATACCTAACTGAATTCAGGAAGAATCTTCTAAATGAAAATATGATTTCTATTAATTGTATGTGTATCAAAGTTTAAAAATGAGAACTATAGTGGTGCTTCTAATGTAAATAATTGAATAGATATTGTAATTCTTTTTTTTTGTAATTCTATTTTTTTTTAAAGATTTTATTTATTTATTTGACAGAGAAAGACATAACAAGAGAAGGAATACAAGCACGGAGAGTGGGAGAGAGAGAAGCAGGCTTCCTGCCGAGCAGGGAGGCCGATGCGGGGATCAATCCCAGGACCCTGGGATCATGACCTGAGCCGAAGGTAGAGGCTTAACGACTGAGCCACCCAGCTACCCCCAGATATTGTAATTCTTAAAAAACACATTAAAATATAGATATAAATAATAGGTAAAATGTATATCCTAAAATTAAATTCTGTTTAATTGTAATTTTAAAGAAATTCACAAGGATGGTTGAACCTTTGCACCACACATGTATTTGATGACTGAAAATGTTCTAGGTTGGATATTATAGCTAAAAGCCTTCATTATATTTTATATAATATTCACTTATTTTCTCATTTGAATTTATTAATATACAGGAACATATTAGAATAATTCGTCTCAAAGAATTCCACAGAAATCATTTTGGTAAGGTTTTTGTTAGTTTCTTTTAGCCACACATGGAATATCTCCCAATTGCCTTCTTTGTGGAAAATTATTGCCAAATAAACATTATCTAAGTAATATATAGGGAAAGTGAAAAAAAGCAGTAACACAGGTGTATTATTTAAAAAGTATTTGACATTTGCCTTTGATATATTTTTATTAACATACAATGTATTATTTGTTTCAGGGGTACATGTCTGTGAATCATCAGTCTTACACAATTCACAGCACTCACCATAGCACATACGCTTCCCAATGTCCATCACCCAGCCACCCCATCCCTCCTACTCCCTCTACTCCAGCAACCCTCAGTTTTTTTCCTGAGATTAAGAGACTCTTATGGTTTGTCTCCCTCTCTGGTTTTGTCTTGTTTCATTTTTTGTAGGAGATTTATCTTGCTAATCTATTTAGATGGTTACTTTCAGTAAAATAAATATATATATTTGTATATTTACAACAAAAAAATTATGAAATTGTATTTATTCTTAAATTATCCAGTGAACTAAATGATAAAATGTCTCTTTTCTTTCAGAAGATTTCAAGAGTGTTATTCTCTAACACACTTACATATCCATTATCATGATAAAGATAGATTCATATAACACCTCAGCTATCAGGATGTCTCCAGAGTGCACCAGCAGTTTTATAAATGTCAACTCCTGAGTATTACTTGTGAAAGTGCAGCAGCGCAGTAAAGCATCGAACTGGCCTTTTGGCAATCATTGGAGTGTTACATTTTAAAGGTCAGATGTACATGATTATTTTACCTGAGCCACCTTGTTGGGAGAAGAAGGGCTGAGTCACTCACTTGTTGAAATTTTCCATAGTGGTTCAGAAGTTGAAAGAGAGAAACCTGGAAATATGAAGTGAAAAATCCAGACACCAAAAGTATAAAATAAATTATTTATCACAAGACTGTAGTTTGTACACATGAGAACTTGGTGTTAAAAGCTGGGGATGATATAAACTATGTTTAATTAGACTATAAATGTGATGTAGCTTTTAAAATTTTATAGAATCAATAGACAAATCAGTTGCATTTCAATACACTGGCAATAAGCAATCTGAAAATAAATTTGTTAAAGCAACTCTGTCCCAATAACACTAAAAAGAGTAAAATAATTAGGAATAAGTTTCACAAAGAAAATTTAAGAGTTGTACAAAGAAGATATCTAGGTAAAATAATTTAACTAGACCTCTGCCTCAGACCATATGCAAAAAATTCCTCAAAACAGATCAAATATCTAAATATAAAAGCTACTCTAAAAGAAAACTTAGGGGGCGCCTGGGTGGCTCAGTGGATTAAAGCCTCTGCCTTCGGCTCAGGTCATGATCTCAGGGTCCTGGGATCGAGCCCCGCATCGGGCTTTCTGCTTAGCGGGGAGCCTGCTTCCCCTCTCTCTCTGCCTGCCTCTCTGCCTACTTGTGATCTCTCTCTCTCTGTCAAATAAATAAATAAAATCTTTAAAAAAAAAAA
>CM052896.1:78622003-78715356 GCA_028534135.1 Potos flavus
GGGCGCCTGGGTGGCTCAGTGGATTAAAGCCTCTGCCTTCGGCTCAGGTCATGATCTCAGGGTCCTGGGATCGAGCCCCGCATCGGGCTTTCTGCTTAGCGGGGAGCCTGCTTCCCCTCTCTCTCTGCCTGCCTCTCTGCCTACTTGTGATCTCTCTCTCTCTGTCAAATAAATAAATAAAATCTTTAAAAAAAAAAAAGAAAAAAAAAACTTAGGAGTAAATTTTCAGGACCTTGGATTCGACAACATTTTATTCGATATAACAACAAAAGTAAAAGCAACAGAAGAAAACATATATAAATTGTAATTAATTAATTGTAATTAATTAGGATGTAAAACTTTTGTGCTTGAAAGAACATTATCGAAAAAGAAAAAAAAAGACTCAAAAATGGGAGAAAATTTTTGCAACTCTGATTGGGATATAGTTACAAAGTATGTAAAGAACTCTTACAATTCAACAATAAAAAGGCAAAAAATAAATAAATAAAAATGGGAAATAATTTAAATAGATATATATATCCAAAGAAGATATGTAAAAGCCCAAAACACATGGAAAGATGCTTAACATCATTAGCCACTAGGACAATAAAAATCAAAACTACAATGACATATTACTTCATACTCACCAGGATAGCTATTCTCTAAAAGATAAGTGTTGGCAAGGATGTGAAGAAATTAAAACTCTCATATATTGGTTTTTAAGTTGTAAAATAATGCAGTTACTTTGGAAAACAATCTGGAAGTACCTCAAAATGTTAAATAGGCAGTTACCATATGATCCAGGAATTCCACTCCCAGATATATATTCGAGAGAATTAAAAGCATGTTCACACAAGAATGTGTACATAAACATCCATACAATTATTATTCATAATATTTAAAAAGTGTAAACCAATTGTCTATCAACTAAATAAAATAGCTAAGTAAAATGTTGCATAGCCATACATAGGAAAGTTTGGTAATAAGAAGGAATCAAGTACTGATACATGACACATCATGAATGAATCTTGAAAACATGCTAATTGAAAGAAGCCAGTCACAAAAGTCCGCATGCTGTATGATCCCAATTAATTTCTGTATGAAATATCCAGAATAAGAAAATTCATAAAAAAAGAAAATATAATAGCAGCTGCCAGAGGCTAAGAATGGGAAGAATGTGAGGGACTACTAATGAGCCTGGTGCTTCATTTTGAGGCTATAAAAATGTCCTGAAATTAGATAGTTATATAAAATGTATACATTGTAGTGGTAATTGCATAACCCTGTGAATATACTAAAATCCACTGAATTGTATAGTGTAAGTGGGTGAATTGTACTTTTTATGGATTATATCTTAAAGCGGTATTTGAAAACAAAAAAATAAGTCTGGACAGATCCTCTTATATTTATAGGAACTATATTAAAGACTCTCCTTCATGTAAAAAAAAAATTTAAAGAAAATGAAAAAATGTATCTGACAAGTTAACTTTAGAAACAATGCAGAGGAAAATATGTGAATAATTCTATAATACAATTATCCCGGACTCTTCAATATGTCCATGTCCTGAAATATTAAAAAATGTAGTGGAACTGTGCTCAGATTTAAAAGAGAATAAAGAAAACCACCAACCAGTGCCAAACAAAAGAATTTCATTCAAATCATCTGTGTTACTAGCCTATTCAATTTTTTCTCAATGTTTCAAAACTTTAAAGAACTAAAAGTGAAAATATTAATGATCTATCATATATTCAATAAAAGACAAGCAAATAACAAAATATTCCACACAGTTATTATATATGGTACAAAATACACGCCATTTCATAAAAAAATAAAGCCACTTACCTCAGGGAAATAGAATAATTTTATATGATAATAAAAGGATTATGTTTTCTGTGGTCCCAGGGTAAAATGAAATCTGTTTATATAAGAACATAGACAGTAAACAGTTACCTAAAGTCTTAGAAAACAATGCATATATATAACCACTATAACTCAAGCAATCAAAACTTGATATCATCAAGTGACATGATTCTGAACAGACATTTCATTACTCTTTAGAAGATGCACGATGCACTCACCTTGTATCCAAGTCTATTCAGCTCATCCTATCTACCTGGAAATGAACAGTTAAGCAGAGAATTACAAGTATACATTGCAAGCCAAAGCAGCACACTGTTTTCTTTCATGAACATTGCTATTTATGTAGTCATGTTTGCTAATTTTATACAATATTCCCTTCTCACCAAAACAACCACTTCTCCCTCTTCATGAATTCTTACAAATACAGTATTTGATTTCCAAGAAAATAAGACAAGTACAAGGAGGCATTTCCTCTGTCTGAGGTAGAAACTTCAAAAAAATGAAGAAGAAAAAAAAAATGAAGAAGAGATGAAATACCATCCTTCCGCTATTATTCCAGTTCAGATAGTTACAATCTTCTACAGTTAGAGACTCTGACACTCCACAAATTAGAAATTATTTGAATATCCAGCGTCCATAGGTTTGGCATAATGGTTGGAATTTTCATGTTTTTTAATTATAGTGTCAGAATTCATTATAAAATTCTTTTTGAATTTTAATAAAATTCTTCAATTTTTAAAAAGAAAACATTTGCAGAATAACATAACTATAGTCACAGCTTTAGATAACACTAATTAGGCTTTTGAAAGATTTCATTATGTTCTTTAAATAAGAAGCTGTCACCTAAAACTGTTGCCTGAAAGTTTGAAACTCTCTAATTCTTTTTGGTTTCTTTCCTACTCATGTTGCATACATGTTCCTACTGTAATGCCACACAATGTATACACACATATGCACACATGCATATTTGTTTTTCCAATAGCTGCACATAAACTAATGATAAAGTGCACTTAAGGACAATCAGTCAAAAACTTTATAACTAAAGATGAAAATTAATAAGCTTACTATAATATTGACACATGTAGGTATATTAAAAAACCTATGGAAATTGCTATATGACTTAGAGAAGCGTATGCTGTAGCAAAAGAATATGTCATATCTTGAATTTGGTACATTTATTTTAGGAATAGTTTGGCTGAAAATATCAGAAAGCCAACTAACAATGGCTTATAAATCAATATTGTTCATTTTCCTTATAAAACAAGAAAATTAAGAGGGTCACCTCCTGGCTTTGGTTCAGCTATTCAAAGACTCAGACCCCTGAGTCTTTCTGCCTAGTATATAGTCAATTATTAATCTCTCATGTTGCTTTATAAAATACTAATATAGGTTCAGGTTTCTATAAATGTGACCTTTCAATAATGTAGTTCAATTCCTCTATATCTTACTAATTATCTGCCCTTTATATTCATTTATCAGAAATAGGAATTATACCGAACTCCATTTCTTTTTTTTTAAGATTTTATTTATTTATTTGACACAGAGAGAGAGAGAGAGAGCACAAGCAGGAGGAGTAACAGGCAAAGGGAGAGGGTGAAGCAGGCTTCCTGCTGAGTGGAGAGCCAGATGAAGGGCTCTATCAGGATCCTGGGATCGTGACCTGAGCTGAAGGCAGATGCTTAACTGACTGAGCCACCCAGGTGCGCCACTCCCCTCCAGCTCCGTTTTCAATAATGTATTACCTTATCCAAAATTGCATAATTTGGGACTTTGGCATAGGAGCTTGCCTATAATTATTCTTATAAAGAGCATACGGCAGCTGGATTTTGTACTTTAATTATTACATGTTTTATCCAAACTGAAACCTTATATATTAATGAACATTTTTTTTAGTTCTCTACTGCTCTATTTTCACTGATAAAAATGTGAATAGGCTTGTATATTATATTCTTTTTGTATTCTATCAAAGATTTTTGTTGTTGTTTCTTCTTTCTTTTACGCCTTTGGACTGATCCCTTACTGATCCCTTCCTTTCTTTTACCCTTTTTTCATGGTTATCTTAGAGAATTTTTAACTTGCATTTATAATATGACTAAATCTCAAGTCAAACAAAATTCACATTTTCCTGGTAAATGATGCAATTACAATTATCTGCTGTTACAGAGATTCAAAAAGAACGGTTTTTAAAACATAACCATCCACACACATGTGATCATTTCTGAATGGTTAAAGTGATGCTCTATCATGCATATTCACCAACTTTATGGGTTTGCAGAAGAATATGGGTAGGTGCCAGCAGTAACAGGAGCATCACAAGTATACATCCTCATCTCTCAAACAACAGTTCCTGGGAGATTTGTGTCACTTATTAAAACAATAAATGCACACACTTATACACACACATAAAAACATATACAGCATGATGAAGAGATATGGAGTTGAAAGAAGAATACCGAGAGTTCAGCTGGGACTTCCCCCGTTTGGAAATATTTATATAAACTTAACTCAAACCACAACTTCTCTGTTTACCTTCTTTGTTCTTTCTCTGCTCACCTCTTTCTGTGCATACCCTCTTGGCTTCACTCCATAACACCTGAACTCAATCCCTATCTCGTCATATTTATTCGTACACACACACACACACACACACACACACACATACACACACACACACACACCACCTAAGGGCTTACTGAGTTAGTAACCATCCTGAAGATTTCAAAGTCTATTTAGTAATAAAATATTCACATTGGATAGTATTTCATGAAAATAAACAGCAGATCATTGAGCTAATCTCACATTATCATAACTGTTCAGTAATTCTGTTCTGTTTTAATTTGATCATCCACCTGAGCACCAGGGCTTAAAACATAGAATTATTTTGTACAACATAGGCGTTTAATTCAGAATGTCTTCCTTACATGGTTGACTATTCTTATCACTCTGTACAGCTGTAGAATTGTTTTGAGATAATTTCAAGAAGAATACTAAACTGTTTCAGCTTTCAGTTGGAGTTCTCATTATTTCAAACTGCATTTTCAAAAGATTTCTAAGCAAAGCAAATGTTTTGTAATCAAATGGGATTGTACATTCGTACAGCTTAAATATTATTTGAAACTAGAAGTTAACCCCTAAGAACCTCCAAATAATAAATATTATATAGAAATTAAGTTTATAAATTATTAATATAAGCTTTTATTACTTTAAAGTAATTCCTCTACTTAACTACAGTCAATTGTAGTTCTTTAGTTAAATATACATATATATTATATATATATTTATATGTATTAGGAAATTAGGTAGCTTCAATAGTTTCTTGACTTATGTAAAATAAGAACACAATTCTGAAATGTTGCTTAAGCCTATTTTTAATTTGAGCTAAATTTGCTTCTTTTAGAGAATAAGATGCTTTCATGATATTCAAACTGTGAATTAATGAAGAAAAAGTGTATCCTTTAGTCTTAAATATACAATCCAGCCTGAAGGTAAGAGGAAAAATGATTGTGGGTCCTTGAGTTTCTACTATGAATGTATAAACTGTCTTTCACAGGATAACACAGTGTGACACGATACTTTAGTATTTCATTCAAATGATAAATATATCACTAATTATTGAAAAGAAGTGGTAGTCTATTAGAAGTGCCAGCATTAATGATGAACTTCATATTTAAGTGGTATGGTGTAATCCATAGGAATCATTCTCTCCTTTACTTTTTCTAGTATACTTAATCACTTTTAAAGCTCATGACTTCATCTCTAGCTAATTAATTGTTCCAATCTATTTGTAGGTGGACAATTATTAGATAGATTAAAATATCTAATTTTTACATTAAAACATTACAATCTTTATATATTAGTAAAAATCTACTTAACTGTGTATTATTTCTGGGTCATTACATTAGTAATGTAAATACAAATTACTACAAATTAAAGTCACTAAATCAAATAATTGCTTAACCTTTGCAATGTAATCAAAGGACATCTTCACAGTCACACAGCAAAGACTGGCTGTGGTAGCAATGATAAAGCAACTAGTGAATGCAAGAGAGGTTTATGCAAACTTTGGAATAAATCATATGTATCAAAAATTTGGCTAGATCATTGAATGTTTCTGTGAAATGTCTAAAAAATGTAGTGCCTACTTATTGAGCAAACTAATAAACAGATTTTCACTTTGGCTTTGTAGCATAGTTCTGAAAAGTGATTAACTATTAGTTTCCCTTACAATTATGTTAAAGTTAATATGAGCAGTAAAAGCATTTGGCTAAAAATGCAGCCTGTTATATACTTCCAAGCAGTAATATTTAGAGTTTTGCTTAAATACTGGTGATGTCCACAAACTTCATCATTTAAACTGTGACAAGATATTTTTTCTAAAAACAAAAATCTGATTAACTGCTCAATCTAAAATGTTTTAATGTGTTCCTACCAACAAACAGGATAAAATGCAAATGCGTTAAAATGATCTACAAAGCTCTTCATGGTCTGATCCTATCTCATACCCAGTTTCAGCTTCAATTTCATAATAAAGCCTCCATGTCAGTCATATTGAACAGGATTCCAAATGCTTGATGAGCTCAAAGCCTGTAAGATTGGTATATTCTGTCCCCTCTATTTATATTATTCTTCCAACACTTGTTTTTATAGCTGGAGAATACTTCTGCAACGTTCAGATTTCGGCTCAATCTCCATTCTTTCTATGCATCTTCCCGAAATCATGATAAGAATTACTTAGGTTGCTTTCTGTCACATGAAAATTTTATAACAGTGCTGATCAAATACATTGCTAAACTCTAAATTTGTGAATTTATGGTGGTAAAAATTTGTATACATTATTTCAGTAAGTAATCATAAAAATTCAATTTATGGATGATGAAATTGTGTCTTCTGGATAATACAAAGATCAAACTTACAAACTAGCCTGTGATATAATTAGTGCTTGATTCAGATATTTCTGAAGTCAAATCTCTATGCTAGAAACCATCATATTGGTTTGTTTTGTTGCCAATCAGCACTTATCCCCTGTACACACTTAATGTATATATTTGTATATTTATGTGTTTCTCACATTGTATCCCTTTAAGGCAGTGTTCATTAATATTTGTTTTCAGATTCTGACAAATAGATAAGATATTTGTGATACATTTTTATGACATTCTTTCAATCTAAGCAAAAAATATATTAAGTATTTATGTATTACTAATATCCTATCCTTTATTCACATAAAACGCATCAGTAAGATTACCACCTCTAAAGACATATACAAACCACTATAAAAACTACAGCTTGGACTTCTAGAATGATGGCTGTTTAAATTGCATTTTCTTACTAACTGGAAGTTAGCCAAAGCAGAGGAAAAAAAAATACACTCTGTTTTCAGGACCCCTAAGAGAAAAGTATGGTCCCAAGATGCCAAAATATATCTAAAGCTATTATGTGTGTCTCAAATTAAAGCAGTGATGATAGGAATAAGTGGAGAGAATATACCCAGTGAGAAAGTTCATGGATGAAAAGCTCAACAGCAGCAGAATTACATATATACCAACAATAAGGCAAAGCTCTGTCTGATTATTTATAAACCTATATCAGATAAACTATCCACCAAGAACAAAAGTTGGAGTAAACAGAAAAAGTATGTTCCTGAAGTCATTCGAGAATTACCAAGGAAGGCAGCACTTAATTGGTCAAGGGAACCAAAGAGAAAGAAAACACCTGGTGTTTGTTGAGTCCTACACTGTACTAAGCCTTTTTTTTCTCTAAGTATTTTCTGATTCAAAGACATCTGCCTAGCAGCTGAGAAACGCAGCAGAAATCTGTGGCTAAAAGGCTGGCAGCTGTAAGCGATTTTGATAGGCTCATGGAACTACAGAGACAGAAATCAGAACTGTGAGATCTCAAGCCATGCAAGGCGGAGAAGTGGAGAGAAGTGACCTCAACAATCAGTGTACGTGTTCCCCCTAAGACATCTGATTATTTGTAAGCAGCTGATAAAATTTTGAGAAGCCAAGCAGAGCTTTGATCTCCTAATAGTGGAGTGGAGTGTGTCAATGATTGGTAAAACTCAGGCTTTCAGATGGAATTCCTCAAGTACTATATTACAGGAGTAACGGCTAATTGGTACTAAAATAACTTGCAAAGAAACTTAATTCTAAATCAGCTCAAATCTCATGCTAAATTTATTTATCTTCCCTTACTCTGAATGCCTAAGGTAGAAGGACAACATACAATGTAGAAAGATAACATGAAGCAGAGCTTTTACAAATTTTAATACAGAGTGTATAGCATTCTATGAAAAATTATGAAGTATACGTAGAGGCAGGTATAAGAGACACAAATAGAAATAAAACTACAGGGGATATAGATAATGAGATTTTAACATGAACTTTAATAGGATAGCAAGATTTTCCATTTCCTCTGAGAACTAGAATTTAACATATCAAATGGACATTATAGAACTAAGAAAATATGGTATCTCAAAATAAGAATATAATAAATGAGAATAATAAGCAAATTAGGCTCAGAGAAAGAGTTCATAAACTGAAATATACCCATTGCCAGATTGAAGCAGGATAAAAACACAAGAAAGAGAAAACAAGTCATATGAGGCAAAATTTAAAGTTTTTCATAAACAATGTAAACCTCAGGAAAATAGGCTAAAGAGAATGGGAAAAAAGCAATTCTTGAAGAGATAATGACCACGGATTTTGAAACACTGAAACCAAACTTTAAGATGTAATGCAAAAATTACCAGAAACATCAAGATAGATGGCAAGAAAGCCTCACCTGGAAGTATCTGAGCAGGAAACCTAAAGTAAAAAATGCCAAGTTGTGCAGAGAAGAATAAAGACACATTATCTTCAAAGGAACAACAATAAAACTGAAAGCTACCTCACCGAAGAAATCATTCAGTCCAGAAAGGAATGGGATGGAATATTTATGGGGTTGATAGAAGTTAACAAATGGATAAATAAGTGAAATATCTTTATCAATCCAAAGGAAAACAAGAAAGAAGTTGTCCCTTATTTTTTCTTTTTTAAAGGAGTAAAAATTAGATGGTTCAAATAGGAAACAAATAAAAAAGTGGACACAAAATAAATTCTGTCAACTATTATACTAAAGGCAAATATAACAAATATACATGTAAAATGATAAGATAAATATACCGAATTAGAAAAAAAACTCATGCTTACAAAAACCTATTTTTATACTCAGGAACATGGTTTCAAGAGATATAGAGCAAGTTGCAAAAGGAAGAATAAAAAGGGAAAATCCTGAAACAGAGATGGTAATTTTTTTATTGTTTTTATTTATTTTTATTTTTTATTATGTTATATTAGTCACCATACTGTACATCTGTAGTTTTTGATGTAGTGTTCCATGATTCATTGTTTGTGTATAACACCCAGTGCTCCATGCAACACGTAATTTGTAACAAATTTCTTTCAATAGGTAATAGAGAAGTAGAGATAAAATCCATGTAACATGGAATCTTCTTTTTATATCCCTGAATTAAATTACTTCTGTCTGAAATAATTTGGAGAGTTCATTGGTGAAGCCATCTGCACCTAGGTTTTCTATAGAATAGCTATCTGGGGTGCCTTGTTGGCTCATTCAATAGAGCATGTGACTCTTGATCTCAGGTTGTAACTTTGAGCCCCACGTTGGGTTAGCGATTACTTAAAAATAAAATCTTAAAAAAAGTTAAGTAAAATAGCTATCCAAGTATGCAGGTTATCAATTTTTGTCCTTTTCTAACTCTTCACTTATATCCTTCAGTATTTTTAAAATTTTATACAAAAATGTTTATTCCTGATAAGTTTTTAAGACTATCATTATCTTTTTGACATCTGTAGTATTTGTAGTAGTATATCCTTTTTTAAATTTTAAATACCAACAATGTGTTTTTTTCTGATAATTATTACTATATATTTACAATCTCATTAATCTTTTGTCTTTGTAGATTTTCACTAGGTGCCTTGATTTTCTATTTTAATTTTTTTCTGCCTTTTTTTTTTTTTTCTTTTTCGAGTGGGTCTAGGGGAGGGTATGAGGGAGAAGGAGAGAGAGAATCTTGAGCAGGCTCCTCACCCAGCATGGAACCAGCCTCCGAGCCCAATCTGGGGCTCCATCTCACGACCCTGAGATCATGACCTGAGCCCAAATCAAGAGTTAGATGCTTAACCAACTGAGCCACCCAGGCACCCCTGCCTTTCCTTTTATTATTTTTTTTCTTTTACTTTCTTTAAGTTTTTTTTTTTCTGTTCATTTACTAATATTATTAGAAGGAAAATTATATCACTGATTTTAACTTTCAGATTTTCTGCTCTTCTAACATAAGATTATGTTTACACATTTTATTTATTTATGTATTTATGTATGTATGTATTTATTTATTTGACAGAGAGACAGCAAGAGAAGGAACACAAGCAGGGGGAGTGGGAGAGGGAGAAGCAGGCTTCCTACTGAGCAAGGAGCCTGATGCAGGGCTCGATCCCAGAACCCTGGGATCATGACCTGGGCCAAAGGCTGATGGTTAATGACTGAGCCACCCAGGTGCCCCTGTTTACACATTTCTATCTAAATATTGTTTTAGCATCTTCCCAAAGATTCTGATATGTAATTTCTATACTTGCATTTAGTTAATGACATTTTCTTATTTATGCACTAATGTCCTCTTTGAAATATGGATTTTTTAGAACTGATTTTTTTCTATACAGTTAGGGATATCTTTTTTATTTTTAAAAATGTGTTTCTAGGTTCATTTAATTATGGTCAGAGAACATTCTCTGAATAATTTCAAAGTTAATAAATTTATAGAAATTTCCTTTTATGGACTAGCATATAGGCATTTTTGGTAATTGTTCTATATGCTTTTATAAAGAATATCAATTCTGTTAGATACAATTATATATATGCTATATATATATAACATATTTGTAAGAAAATGTAATACATATTTGTAAGAAAAATAGTTGATTTACCTACACATTGAACTTGGCCTTTTTCTTCCTTCAACAATTTGTCATAAGAGACTACCTTTGCAACTGTATGCATGACCTGAGGGAAATGTCCCAAGCAACACCAATGGTTCTGGGCCACAAATTCATATTGCTTAATTGTGACCATGGTGATTGGGATATATGCGATACATGGCTCAACAAAATGAAGTTCCTTTTACCAATGCTGACCTTGCTACTGTTACTGCTGTTAAGTGGCTATGCTAGCAAAAGCAGAGATCAGCACTGAGCCCTAGTATGGCACCATTCACTTGGATGACTAGCACCTCTATTGGGCCTTCATCAGGCCTATTTCGCCCTAGAGGGGACTAAGTTCTTTTTCACGTGGATAGACACATATTATGTAAATGGATTTGTCTTCCCTGCCTGTATTGCTCTTGTTAACACAATCTATCATCATGGTAACTGCCATACCAATACCATCTGATAAGGAGCTCAATTGACAACAAAGTGATTAAAGCAATTAGCCTCTGATCTAATTAAAATATGGCTAACTGAAGATTCCGCTATGTTGGCAGAGAAAACATTCTTAAAAGAAAGAGATATGTTGTTTAAAACAGAGTACGTGCTTCAAATCAGTGACTATTATATAATTATATCTCCCTAATAGCCAGAACATATGGGTCCAGGAATCAAGGAATGAAAGTAGAAGGGGCTCTTCTCACTATTAAACTCAATTACTTGTGGAAATTTTGCTTTCCATTCTAGAAAAATTGAACTCTGATGGTTTGGAGTTCTTAATCCTGGAGGTGGTAATGTTTTAACATGGGAACAGAGAGTCAGGTCCATGGAGTTGGAAGATGAAACTACCACCTGGCCTTTTATTCTTCTTGTGCCACTAAAGCAACAGGCAGAAACAGGGGTCATTCTATGGGTTTGACTGATTGATCTTAGCTATCAAAGGAAATTATGTTACTCCTACAAAATGTGAGCATGGAGAACTATTTCAGAAACTTAGGGAATTCTATGAGGCAACTCTTAGTACCTTCATAGCCAAGAGCTAATGGGAAATTACATCTTAAAAAACAGGAAGAAGAAGAATTGAGGAATTAGTGGCTTTGGGTCACTCTCACAAGTAAAACAATTGACCATCTGAGGTGCTGGCTGAGAGCAGAGAAATATCAAAATAAGTAGTAGAAGGAAGCCATATATATCAATTACATCCTGTGACTAATTACAAAAACAAGAACTGCAGTAATTTAGCATATTTTCTCGTAGTCTATTATGTGTTTGTGTTTATTTGTCTATGCTAACCACTTTATTCTTCTCTATGCTTTTTTCTTTTATAAATATATAAGTTGTTGGAGGTTTAGTCTTTAGGTAAACACAATAATTCAATGGGATCAAATTATATATATATATGAATATATATATGAATGAATACTATTCATATATATATATATATGAATAATAGCCCCGTTGGCTGCCAATCTATTCTTTTACTAAATTTATCATGTCTATTAACCATCTCCATAATTCTCTGAGCTCAGGCTCCTCCGACGTCCACTTTGAACTTGAAACCCATTATAATAATTGCTCCTTCATACCTTCTGATGACTGAGCACCATGTTTTGACCTCTATTACTTCAGGATCTCATTATCCCCATTACTAAAAGGGAGCCCAGTTGTATAATAGCATCATCCCTGATCATCATCTTTGGTCCACACAGAGCAGTTACCACTGAGAGTCTCACTGTTCTTGAGCTCCCTCATTAGCATATTCCTTATCTATTTAATAAGTAGTGAGTCCTCTGTGCCCTTCCATAGATATTTTCTAATGGTTGTTTCCAGCTATAAGTAATGTATTCATACTAATATGTCTGATTATATAAGTCTTTTTATCTCTTCCTCTAATTCTCTGCTATTGCAATTCTGATATTTCCATATCTTTTAATATGGGCCACCTATCTTGCTCCATTTCTTCCTTTCCCAACTCCTTTCTTTTCATCATTTAGTGTGGACCATTACAAGGT
Source organism: Potos flavus (assembly GCA_028534135.1). Taxonomy (NCBI): domain Eukaryota; kingdom Metazoa; phylum Chordata; class Mammalia; order Carnivora; family Procyonidae; genus Potos; species Potos flavus. The sequence goes on from CM052896.1 coordinate 78,634,834, forward strand.
TCTCCAGAGAAACAGAACCAAGAGAAGACTTTCTTTCTTTCTTTCTTTCTCTTTCTTTCTTTCTTTCTTTCTTTCTTTCTTTCTTTCTTTCTTTCTTTCTTTCTCTTTCTTTCTTTCTTTCTTTCTTTCTTTCTTTCTCTCTCTCTTCTTTCTTTCTTTCTTTCTTTCTTTCTTTCTTTCTTTCTCTCTTCTTTCTTTCTTGGAATTATCTCACACTATTATGGAGGTTGAAAAGTCTCAAGATCTCTATAGTCAATAAGCTGGAGACTCAAGAGAGCTGATAGTATAGTTCCTCTAGTCTATGTCTGAAGGCCTCAGAAGCAGGAGAGCCAATGGCATAAGTTCCAGTCTGAGTTCCAGGAGAAGACTGATGTCCTAACTCAAGGGGAGTCTGGTGCTGAAAGACAGTGAATTCTTTCTTCCTCAGCCTTTTTGTTTTATTCAGGTCTTTAATAGATTGAAGGAGACCCAAGTGCATTGGTAGCGGGCAATCTGCTTTACTAGGTCTACTGATACAAATGTTAATCTCATACAGAAACACCCTCACAGAGACACCCACAGTAATGTTTAACATCTGGGCACCTTGTAGCTCAGTGAAATTGATACATAAAATTAGCTATCATAACATTGTTTTCTGAGGATGTTGCTAAGGTATTAAAACAGGGGAGTATTTCCATGCTGATAAATGTTCTCTGGTCCAAGTTTATATTTCACCACTCTGACTTAGCACCTTTGACCCATACGTACTCTTTTAGCTCCTACCAGACCTTGTTGGCTAGTCCTGCAGGCACTTCAAACTTATAATTTCTTTCTTCCCTAGAAAGCAGAGATCTTCCATAGTTGTTTTATGTCATGACCTGGCTTAATTAAGGGTTTTGGAGCTGGGAAGTGAGAATGTAGACTAGATTCTTGAGGGAATCCATGTGGGATTACAGGGATGAAGCTTCTGTATCATCTTCAAACATGGAGGGCTAGCCTGTAAAAGGAAAGGAGAGAGATTTTTGTAGACTCAGAGAGTACAGTGAAATCTGGGGTTTTGCATATATTAAATGCCTTGACCCATATCTCTGTATCTCATGTCTTAGGATCTCATTCTTTCCAAACCAGGCTAGACCTTGTTACAGGAAATTTCCTAAATTGAGAATAGAAACTTTTATGGTTTTCTCATACTCAATAATTAAATATTAGGCCATATCTTTAGCCTTCTCTGTCCTTTGGCTGTAGTAGAGAAGAGTTTTTTGTTTTTTTTTAAGATTGTATTTATTTATTTGACAGAGAGAGACACAGCAAGAAAGGAACACAAACAGGTGGAGTGGGAGAAGGAGAAGCAGGCTTCCTGCTAAGCAAGGAGCCCGATGCGGGGCTTAATCCTAGGACCCTGAGATCATGACCTGATCTAAAGGCAGACTCTTAACAACTAAGCCACCCAGGCGCCCAAAGAAGAGGTTTTTTAACATGCTTCTAAGGAGAGTCTTTAACTTTCAAACTTGTTAAATTGGTAAGTAATCAGCCTCAGCCCTTGGCTGCCATTAGTCATTGGCTTTCTTCAATGCATTATTATAGCCATTGTATGTCATATAATTTAAAAGTATTTATATTTACTTCCAAATTACCTCAAAAATGCTGAGATACAGCTCTCCCAGTGTATTTTTACCTATCAATATCTCATCTTAGTCAAACTCCAGTGAAAGTTTTAACAATTGCACCACTACAACTTTCTTGCTACTATCAATATTCCGCCAACACCAGTTATATGCCCCTCTTTGACAGCTGACCAACAGGTGATCTGCTCTAAAATCTAAAATAAAATTTAAGTCTGCTTCCAAGGATCATTCATGGCATCAACTAGTAATAGGTTGGGACTCCCATGAAAGAGGCTCTGAGATAAAACTTTCATGCACATGGTATATTAGGAAATACTCTTAAAGACAACTGCAAGAGACAGAAAAACAAGATTAGTCAGAAATAGAAATTGAACTAGGAAGCAACTGCAACATAGGCCTTATTCACTCTCATTTAGAGTTCTGGAACTGTAATAATATCCCCCTCAGAGCTGTCCCTGATTTGAAAAAATGAAGTTACATATTAGCTAGTCACTGGGTATAGGATTCCCCCAGAGAAGGGATACTTCATTAAAAGAGTATTAAACATGAATAGGTGCTCAACTTTATTAGTCATAGAGTAAATGCAATTAAACTTACAGTGAGATACCAGTACACACCACAAGAATGCCTAAAATTAAAAAAGCTGACAGACCAAGTGCTTTCAAGTATGTGGAACAATTAAGAAGTCATGCACTATAGATGTGAGAGTAAATTTGTAGAACTACCTTGAAATATTATTTGACAATATTGACTAATGTTGGATAAATACACATGTACTGAATGACTCAACAGTTCCAGTCTAAGATATATACCCAGTAAAACTATTGTCATACATTTACCAGAAGAAATATAATAAAATGTGCCTAGCTACACCACTTATAATAACACCAAACTTCCAGGTACCTTAAAAATATCCATCATTTGAATGGATAAATAGATACTAGTACATTCATATTATTTAGATAAATGAGAAACAATGATCTACAACCACACACACAACATGGATTATTCTCACAAATATTATGTTGAACAAAATAAGTCAGACATAAATGTGTGCATAAGGTATAATTCCATTTATATGAAGTACAAATAAATCTATGATGTCACATGCAAATATATGGTCAATTAATCTTTGACAAAGCAGAAAAGACTATCCAGTGAAAAGAAAGACAGTCTCTTCAACAAATGGTGCTGGGAAAACTGAACAGCAACATGCAAAAGAATAAAACTAGACCACTTTCTTACACCTTATACCAAAATAAATTCAAAATAGATTAAAGACCTAAATGTGAGACAGGAAACTATTAAAATCCTAGGGTGAACACAGGCAGTAGTCTCTTTGACATCTGCCATAGCAGCTTCTTTCTAGATATGTCTCCTCGGGCAAAGGAAACAAAAGCAAAAATAACCACTGGGACTTAATCAAAATAAAAAGCTTCTGCACAGTGAAGGAAACAGTCAATCAACAAAACTAAAAGGCAACCTACAGAATGGGAAAAAATATTTGCAAATGGCATATCAAAGGGTTAGTATCGAACATCTATAAAGAACTTATAAAACTCAACACTCGAAAAACAATCAAGTTAAAAATGGGCAGAAGACATGAATAGTATTTTTCTAAAGAAGATGTGCAGATGGACAACAGACACATGAAAAGATGCTCATCACTGATCATCGGTGGAATATAAATCAAAACTACAATGAGATATCACCTCATACCAGTCAGAATGCCTAAAATTAACAACACAGGAAACAACAGGTGTTGGCAAAGATGCAGAGAAAGGGGAACTCTCTTACACTTTTGGTGGGAACGTAAACTGGTGCAGCCACTGTGGAACACTATGGAGGTTCCTCAAAAAGTTAAAAATAGAATTACCCCAGGATCTGGCAATTGCATTATTAGATATTTTCTCAAAGGATACAAAAATTCTGATTTAAAAGAGTATATGCACCCCAATGTTCATAACAACATTATCAACAATAGTTAAATTATGGAAAGAGCCCAAATGTCCGTTGACTGATGAATGACTAAAGAAGAGGTGGTATATATATATATATATATGTGTATATATATATATATATACATACATATATATATTATTCCATTTATATAATGGAATATTAATCATTAAAAAATGAAATCTTGCCATTTGCAACAATGTGGACAGAACTAGAGATCATTATGTTAAGTGAAATAAATCACCCAGAGAAAGACAAACACCATATGATTTCACTTAACATGTTTGTTAAGAAACAAAACAAATGAACATGGGAAAAAAAGAGAGAAAAACCAAGAAACAGACCCTTAACTATAGAGAACAAACTAATGATTACCAGAGGGAAGATGGGTGGAGGAATGGGTGAAATAGGTGATGAGGATTAAGGAGTACCCTTGTGTGATGAGCACTGGGTGTTGTATGTTAAGTATTGAATCACTAAATGCTACACCTGAAACTAATATACACTGTATGTTAACTAACTGGAATTTTTAAAAAATTTTATTTCTTTATTTGTCAGAGAGAGAGAGAGCACAAGCAGGGGGAGAAGCAGGCAGAAGGAGAAGCAGACTCCCCACTCAGCAGAGAGCCTGACTTAGGGCTTGATCCCAGAACCCTGGGATCATGACCTGAGCTGAAAGCAAACATTTAACCAACTGAGCCACCCAGGCATCCCAACTGACTGGAATTTAAATGAGGTAGTGTATGGTGACTAACATAACATAAAAAATTAAATAAATAAATAAATAAGTAAAGCAAACAAAACAAATAAATCTATGCTGTTAGAATACAGAAAGAAAAACTAGTGCCTTTGAAAGATGCAAAAAGATGTACAACCTCAATAGTAATTGTACAAGTAAAAGTTAAAATGATACTATGACACTATTTTTTACTTATCAAATTGGTAAAAGTCCCAAAGTTTGATAATACCATGAATTATGTAGGGAATATATTACTGAAAAAATGGAAATTGGTACCATCCTTAAAGAGTAAGATTGGCCTATAATGTATGAAAATGTTTTCTTTGGCCAGGGTGCATAAATATCACTCATAGAGCTCCTTAAATACGATGCTGAATCCTACTCTAGAAATCTGGATTCAGCAATTCTGGGGTGAAGAGTAATCATTTTCATATTGTCAAAATTCATGCAAGGGTAATTCAAAAAAGCTAAAGTATCCCCCCTCCCCCATGATTTCACTACTCTTGCAGGATAAAGGTGAAAGCATTTTGCGCTAAGTATGGTCAAACTTTGGACTTGTCTCATTATTCAAATCAGACAATAAGAATTATTAATGGATTTAATGGAAGAATAGAACTTTTAAGTTAAGATAATTTTTAACCAGTCTCTCCATTCTAATAAATTACACAATAGCATCATCACTGCTTTCATTACTGAAAGCAGTAAGTTTGTCTAGAGAATTGAGATACACAGTAGTGCCTGGAGAAATGACAAATGATTATCTTGAAATAAAACAGATATATATTATATTTTTATGAATCTGTGCTTCACCTGAGCCTCTCTAGATGTGCATGATAAACTTGGATTTTTTTTAAAGCAGTGAGTACTCATCTCTAAAAATATTAAGTTGTTACTTCTATCCCACCACAAATGTACATTGCATGTCTAGGAGTCTTGAGGTCAAAGGGAACATGACCCATGGAAATTAAATAATACTTCAAAACAGACTGTATTTCAAGCAACACCAACTAGTAAGTATAAATATCCACTAAAAATAAATAGTATTAAAAGGGGAATTGTCAAATTTATATTCACCTAGTTAGTTTAAATCCTAAACTTTCACTGGAGCCCTTATTATCTGAGTCCTTCAGAGTATTATAGTCATCATTTCATTAATATTAAAGGACAGTATCTTCAGCCCTTTTAGAACATCCTATTAGTGACAGAGAACCACTTTTCACTTTGCATCCACAGATGCAAACATTTATGTTTCTCCCAGAACTATTATTCCCCATGCCTTGTTTCCACAGAATTCTACATCTCCATTTTGGTCTCACTTCTTATAAATTCATCATCTTCCCAGTTCTACCTTTTGTCTCCTTCTGCTTTATTTAATCAATAAATTTAACTTATGTTTGTTATTCCTGTTTGGATAAACTCCAGAGGATTAAAGCACTGCATAGTACAGGCTCCAACTTAAAACTGAATATTACACATCTGTGTCTTTTTTTTAAAAGATTTTATTTATTTATTTGACACATACACACACACACACACAGAAATCACAAGTAGGCAGAGAGACAGGCAGAGAGAGAGGGAGAAGCAGGCTCCCCACTGAGCAGAGACCCTGATGCGGGGCTCCATGCGGGGCTCGATCCCAGGACCCTGAGATCATGACCCCAGCCCAAGGCAGAGTCTTCAACTCACTGAGCCACCCAGGCACCCCTACACATCTGTGTCTTAAAAGTTCTTACTACGAAGGCCTTTCAACTGGCTGTGTATGTCTAACTTTTGCATCAGCCTGTCACTTTCTCTTTGTCTCTTACAGACTCTTTATCACCTCCCTCTATACCCCACTCCCTGCTCCAAATACCTCACAAGATCCTTTCTGTTTATTCTCTCATGCATTTAGGGTTGAACTCTCATAAATTTTATGTCTAATAGAGTTTTATTTTCTTCCCTAAGCCCCAAACTCTTTCTTGACTTACCTAAACATTGTAAAACAATTAAAATGGTGTTCTAAACAAAGGAAATTCTACTTGAGACCATTTTTATTAAGCACTAAGAGATTCTAATTTCTAGACTCTTATTTACTCTGCCCCCAAATGAACTATAAGGCAGGGCTTCAATCACGTACTTACCAAGGTAAATTCATAATCTATGTGGAAATTTTATTTTTTGCCTTGTGAATGTAGGATTGATCCTAAGCAAATTCCAAAGTCTTAAATGTAACTTATCACAAATGTCTTCATAATATTTCTTTCATTGCAGAGGTTGGAATCCTTACCATGACTGTTATATCTCCTAAAGACACTCTATAAAATATAAAATGTTCCCTATGAGAGTTTAAACTTATACCACTATCGCTTTCCAAACTAAAGCATTCCAAGACCCACCTAGGAAGAAAGGAGAAATAAAGGGAATATGGCATTACTTTAAAATACATTGACTCTACTTATATATACATCAGTAGATCATTTAGGAAGAAAGTATGCTTATGGTTGCATATAACCTGGGCAGTCATGTAAATGAATGGTAGCCAAAGTGCATTAATCTGAGGACAGCAAAACAAAACAAAACAAAACAAAACAATAAGCCAAAAGCAAAATATATCCATTCAGGACTCCTGCTAATTTCTATGAATCGAGATAGATAATTCAGATTTCACAGAATTGTAAGGAACACAATCATCAGATTTTTCATCATCTGAATATTAGACCATATGCTGAACTACACATAGGAAAGGCTTCTTCCCTCTCTGCTCTTACTTTTATCTTTACTTATGAGACTATGAGCATAGCCCAGATCCTTTTATATCTTAATATGTTTTTCCTTAAAATGTTCTCTTTGTTATGTCCTCAGTGTCACTATTATGTTTCAGGATATATATGTGATCTTAAAAGAATAGTTTTGGTTTTAATTGGTTAATTGATTGATCATTTAGGAGGATGTTGGGAAGATTTTCTCCCATTACGGTCATGAAGATTTTATTTGTCACTCGTGTGACTATTTTTTGCTCTAACATTTTAGAGCACATTGAAAATATGTTCACAAAATAAACATTGGGAATAAGTTAAAAAAAAAAAAACCCAAACATGCTTAAGTGTAAATAATAGTCCTGGGCTGCCTCTTTCAAGCAATTTTAGTAGATTTTAATAGGAGATTATTTTCAACTCTAGTTTGTCTCATTAGTACAAAAGTATTTAAAAGTTTAAATATAACCATTTGTCTTTTCTGGTGTCATTATCATTGTCACCATGTCTTGGAATTTAACTTTTAATTTCACTGTATTTTTATTTCTAGTTTTATTTTTCACTTTCTTCCTTTATATTTCCATTTTTCCAATGATTTATTTTGCCTTGTTCTTGTTTATTTCTGTAGGTCTATAAAATTCATTCTGCTTTTATTTCTTTTTGAGTTACTTTTGTTTTATTGCTTCCCACTTGAGATTGCTTTCTTTTCTTTTAGTTAAAAGAATACTTATCAACATTTTTCTGTTTCTTCCCAATAGAATATGTTTCCTATTTGAACATTTTTTAAACAGTTTCTGTAATATGATTTCAGAACTTGATGTTAAAATTTATTACTTCAGCCTCAAAGGCATGTTATAAACTATTCTGAAACAAAAAAATTAAGTTTCTTTGTTCTTTGTGATTTATATATAATAGCTAAAATAGCCCTATTCTGTAAAGTTACAAATTATGCACTTGATTTTGTGTATGTTTTGTTTTGTTTTGTTTACCACTAGGTAGGCCTGGGTTCAATCAGATTTTATATAATCTTGTCTTTATTAGAATTTTTCTTACCAGCAGTTTAAAAAAGGCAATCCATTGAGACTTTGTTTATTGTTAGCAAGAGAAATAGTAAAAAAATTTTGACTCAAAAATAAAGAATAACTAAGATATTGTCTTAGTCTTATTTTAGATTGGATATCTATGAATTTTAGAGGCATGTCTATTGAATTTATTCCACATTCAACTATTTGTTCAGCTATTACTAAAAATTTTTTAAGTTTATTTATTTATTTGAGAGAGAGTGAGTGTGTGTGTGAGCAGGAGGGAGAGGGAGAGAAAATCTGAAGCAGAATCCCTTCTGAGTGCAGAGCCTGATGCAGGGCTTGATCTCACAACCCTGAGTTCATGACCTGAGCCTAAACCAAGAGTCAGATGTTCAACCGATTGAGCCACCTAGATGCCTACTAAAACATTTTTTTTTTTTCCCATTTGTAAACCATTGTGACCTGTCTTTGAATGATTCTCAGTTTTCCTTGTTCTTTCTTTTTTTGTTGGTGTTTTCCCATTAGGTGGTTCTGTACCCCATTCAGTGTAGTACCTTCTACTGTGTTTCAGTTTAGCTTTGTTCTCTCTGTTGAGCTTAATATTTTATTAGTTTAGGGTACAAATTAATTACATCTTTTTCAAAGTATAATTTTCAAGGAAGATAAAAACAAAACACATAGGCGATGAAAAGGTATCAAAGATTTCTTTAACTCGTGAATGTGAAAACTATTGAAGTGGTAAAACTGGTTCGATAAACATTTGAGAAACAGTATTTAATGAATTAAAGAATGTTGGAATGAGTTTATTTATAAGACAAACTCATATAAATTAAACCATAAGCGTTGTGATTACTTTTTCTACTGGACAAAAATCTATAAGTTAACATCTAACCTCATGGAGACTGAGCCTTAATAAATATAAGTATCAAGTAAAACAGATATGTATCATTTAGAGGATTAATATAAGGATAAATATAAGTATCAACATCTAACCTCATGGAGACTGGGCCTTAATAAATATAAATATCAAGTAAAACAGATATGTATCACTTAGAGGATTAAAATCTCTTTTAGTATGCTTATTAGACAATGCTACTGTATGGTATTCAAAAGACAGACAACCATCTTTTGTCCATATGTCTAAATATTTGGTAATTTTTTGTAACCTCTCTCCTCTATAGATTCTAAACCAATTGAGAAGATATAAGAATATAAAACAAACTCTATTAGCCAAAGCCAATAATAATTCCTGTTCTTTTCTCACTCTTGTCCCAAAATACTTAAACTCATTCAGAGAAACAGTCTAGCTGTATAGCTACAGGATTTGCTCCAAATGACAAGGCTTGCTGTGGTGGTGTTAACATGGAGGAGACAAGTATTTGGAGGTTGAGATAGAGAGGATCTACGTATATCTCGGTTATAGGTAAGCATCAATGCTTCTCCCCTCAGGCCAGTGCAGAGCAAGAGTTTCCATCCTTAATTCACTGATTTGCTAGTGAGAAGCATTGGGTAAAGAGAGTGAAGAGTTGGGGGAAATGTTCTAAGGGGAGATCTGTTCAAATATCATAGGCCAAATCATAATAAAACATAATCATCAGGGTTATCTTTTCTCTTATGTAAAATCTGCAATATCACAAATTTTATAAAGACTGGACCCTAATAAATAGTAAACAGCAAGCAAAGCAGGAATATTCTCAGATAATTAAAATCTCTTTGATCCCTCTTACAAGTCACATATTCTTCTCTCTTAATGCACACAGGATTTCCCTCTTATGGATTTCTACATCCACACTGAAGATAATCTATTTTAACTTCACCAGAATGATTTTAAACCTCCTGCTATATTATGACCCCATCCCATACCCCTGACATTCAGGCCCAAAGTCTTATCCAGTTCCTCATTCTGTTATTTTTTTCTTATTTCTCATTCTGTCATAATGTTATCACTTTTTCCTATTTGGTAATGGAGAAATAAAGTACACTTTTTGGCAAGAAGCCATTAGGAAATATGATAAAAGCAAAAAAAAAAAAAAGCTAAATATATCTGTGTAAACATTTCCTTTTTTTTTTTTTTTTTTTTTTTTTACTTTACACCCTTACTAGATCCAAGAAACAGGCTTGAGTGGTTTGAGATTAGGTAGTATATACAATGAGATTGAAATTTAAAAAAAAAATGAAATACTCAACCAAGTGGCCTGTAACGATGGTTTCAAATTCAAGAATATCTATAAAAATTATTGGTATACACAGTCAATATAGTGAAGGGTCTGAGATTTTATTATAGCTGCATGCTAACGATTTAGTTTTCCATTGTTCCTTGAATGGTGACAGAGGACATTAGACTCCTGGGTCAGAGGAGGACAGTTTATTAACATAGCAATATCACTAACCAGAGGATCATAATGTTGATTCTTCCTGCTCCTATCCCCACAGGCAATGGAAAGAGGTTCATGCGACACCTGAAAACTCAGTGGGTTTCATTATAGGACAGGAACTCTGAGCTTAAAAAACTCGAAAAATTTTATAATGTACATTAAGCATGTCTGTCCTTTGCTTCAAAGAGAGATACTGTCTTTCTTTCAAGTCTGTAATTATACCTGTCCTTCCCCTGCCTTCACACACACTACCTCCTTCTCCAACAATGTTTGCTAAACAAACATTCTTTTTTTAAAAATTTTATTTTGTTTTTTTCAGTGTTCCAAGACACATTGTTCATGCACCACACCCAGTACTCCATGCAATATGTGCCCTTCTCAATATCCACCACCAGGCTCACTTAACCTACCACTCCCCTCCCCTCCAAAACCCTCAGTTTGTCAACTTTTGTATCAACATGGACAGTACTGGAAGAGATTATGCTGAGTGAAATAAGTCAAGCAGAGAGAGTCAATTATCATATGGTTTCACTTACATGTGGAGCATAAGGAAAAACATGGAGGACATTGGGAGAAGGAAAGGAAGGGTGAATTGGGGGAAATCAGAGGGGGAGACAAAGCATGAGAGACTGTGGACTCTGAAAAACAAACATTCTTAAAGATATATTCAGAACAGATACAGAGTCTTTGCTTGCCAGATGTGCAGAAATGCAAGAAGATATCCATGGGGACTCATTTCCTAACAATACATACTCCTCAGTCTAAAACCATCTTGGATTCTAGTATATTTTCAATAAGCCTGCCAATTCATCAGCACTCTGACAAATCTGATTAATAAAGGCTGGGAGGAAGTCCCTTCAGTCTGGTTGAGGCCAACATTGCAGTATTGACAATAATGCTCCCAAGAGAACAGGACCTATTAGCTGAAAAAAAATTCATAAATCATCAGGGAGTTACCATATAATGCTATGACGCCTTCTCCTATGTTGACTTTTCCTCTGAGTTCAAGGCTAGTTAAAGCTGGATTTCCTAGTGATTGTTCATATTCTGCCTTATCCACAGGGAGGAAGTCAAGGACATTTCTGTCACCCATAATAATATTAGCCAGTGAGTTGACGCTTACCTGAATGTCTGTCAGGGCAGAGGTGATGTCACTGATCACTTTTGCTAAAGTCAGGAACAAATTTCAAATTACACTTTCTAATTGGATGAATCTCTTTATAAGGATAACTGGCCAGTGCTTGTATATAAATAAGTTATGTATCCTTCTAGGGAGTTTCTGTAAGTAAGTAAGTAAGTAAGAAGTAAACATGTAGACTCAATTTGAAGACATCACCAGACTTCTGAAGGTTATGTGATCTGTTGGTGGTGTGTCCTTAAATACTTGAAGCTCTCTTGCAATCACCCCTAAAGTGCAAGTACTATATTTGAGAAGGGGTCAAGTTAATGCCTAGTTTCTACACAATAAGTACAGTTTGAGGTGCAAGTGTTATACCTGGAAGAAAGTATTGCTTATAAATTTGGGGGCCTTCCATGTAGGACTCACATCAGTCTGTGTACACCAATGCATTTCCCCACATGAAAAACATCCAGGTATCTGGAAAGTACAGATAACATTAATATCCCCACTGCCCCGGCTCTCCTAGATGTTTGGGTTATTGCTCGTCCTTCAGCACTATAAATCAGAGTTTCCCATGTTGTTAGCTAAAAATTCACTACTTTCTCAATCACACTCTACTTGAATAGACTTTTTTTTTTCCATCCAGAAGCATTCTATGTTTGAGGGAGAAGAAAAGTTCTAGAAAATTTACAGAAAAATAATGTGCCCCCTACCTTGGTCTATGTAAGCCAATGAGCCACTATGAGGTGACTCACCAAGCAGTGTACTCACCAAGCAGAAAGTTATTACCTTTCCTGAATAGGGCTATGTCATTCCAACAAAGGGACCAAGGTAACTGCAAACCAGAATTAGGTTTGAATCTAGGATCCTTTTTGACCAGACTGTTATCCAGAAGATTATATCATTCAGATAAAATTGAGTGGCAAATAGAATAAAACAATCATCATGCAAAGAAATGGAGCAGAATCTCAAATTTTCAAAATAGGTCTATGTAACTTCATACCCCTTCCATCCATCATTATCTAGGAATTGGTCAAGAAGTGATCCCTTTTTTAGGACAGTTGTGTTTAGAGACCAAGCTGCTGTACTAATGGGAGGAGGTGAAGGAGGTACAGTGAGGAAACTTACTATGTCAAATTTTCAGGAGGCCATTCTAATACTCAACTATCAGAAGCCTATAGATGGTAGGAAGCATAGAAAGTCTATCAAATGCCTTGACTTTCAGCCCAGTGATGGGTGGTATTTTTTATGAAAGTCACACTGTGAACAGACTAAAGATTGTCTGGAAAGCTGGAAACATAACACAGTCTAGTTTCAAGAGCCAACAATATGTGGTTAGAATTGACTAAATAAACTATAACAGCAACACCATAACTTGAACAAGTATCAAGAGCAGTATGCCCCTTTGATAAACCCAAGACTGGTTAAAAGTTTCAATGTAGTCTGTCAGGAACAGGTAACATGCTCAGTATGATGTGGCCTCCTTCACAAGAGAAAAAAAGTTAAATCTGGCATTATTCATAAGACTTTCATACAGTTGAAGCATCTGAATTAGAAACAGAATCCTTTATTTTATGTCCAGTTTATGACAGTGGATGCATTGCCAAATCTGGGTGATGATGGATTCAGGCAGAAATGCTTGCAATCTGCTGTGTACAGACTCAATCAGCAGCTCAAATCCAGATGGCCTCATCAGAGAGTGGTCCTGTATCAGGTCTCTACATGAGTGACCCAAATGATTAAATCAACAGCTGTGACTTGCCTCCCCAGTGTGTGGTCCCAACAAGAGTATCTTTAATATGCTAATCTATAGTTTTCCATGTGGCACACTAAGCCATTGGTAATAACTTGAGAATTAGTAAAATTAAACAAGGTTCATCAAAGAACATTGACCAGAGCAATTTTCTCCGGAGTTTTGCTCAATGAGCAGAGCATTTACGTCCATTTTTAAGTTCTACAAGGCTAACACTGTCATACCAGTACAATGGATACCATCTGGTTTCAGTTTAATTGAACCATCACTAGGCCACGGTCAAGCACTTATGGGAATATCTGTGACTGGAAGAGTTCAATGAGCAACCAGCTTTGATTCAGCTCTCAAAGTTGGGGATAAAGATATGCTAAAGGATACTTGTCACTTTATTTACTTTCTCATGTATAGCCAAGATAGCATTGCGATCAAGCTGCCATATCCTCACACATACCATTTATTTTCTACAAGCAAGACTTACTGGCTTGTGGGCCAAAATCTTCTGCACATCCAGGGTGAATCTTAATATTAGTTGTAGTAATAAAGTGGACCAGAGGCTGATCACCAGATTAACAATGAAGGTTTCCCTGTGTAGAGGAGAGATAGCAACAAATAGGACATTTTTGAAGCTACTCCTTAATACTTAGGAAGCAACCCTTTCCTTTACTCATCCATATCAACAATAGTGTATATGATCATTCATTGCCCAGTGGACTATACAATTTAGTCAATATGTTCACTACTAATTCACGAAGACTTCACTCAAATCCTGTTAATTGGATGGATTAACATCCTTCCTCTTCCTTCTTCCAGAAAGCCTCAAATTAACAGCTAACATGTTAGTCTGCCACAGTTGCATGGATGCTGGTAGAACAAGAAGCCTGGGCCACAGACCAATGAATTTATTACTCATAGCTATAGCAATAGAGAGAATTTCAGCATTTTCTTATGCTGGCTCTCCAAGTCTCAGTCCCCCAAGCTGACATAAGGAGGGCCAGGTAACACTTGCACATGCAGTCTTGTGTGTGAAGAGAGTAAGTCTAAGTTTAAGAAGCCTGATACTTTAAAATGGTAACAAAGCATTCCTGCCCTTTGTTCTAGAGGAAGACACTAGCTTGGTCTTCCAAAGCTGTTTGCTATACTCGAAAACAAACAGAAAGCATGTCTTTGAAAGCAATTTATTCTAGGAAACAGAATAAAGTGTAGAAGGAACATTATTTTAGTTTTCTCAATAAAATTAAAAATATATAAGCTAATAAATCATGAAAAGTGAGATTACATGATAAGAAAAGATAATTTCTAAAAATTTGGCTGAGGGGCACCTGGGTGGCTCAGTCTGTTAAGCATTTGGTTCAGGTCATAATCCCAGGGTCCTGGGATCAAGCCCTGCATCGGGCTCCCTGCTCAGTGGGGAGCCTGCTTCTCTCTCTCCCCACCTTCTGCTTGTGTTCTCTCTTGCTATCTCCCTCTCTCTCCAATAAATAAAATAAAGTCTTTAATAATAATCTGGCTGAGACAGAACAAATTAAGCAGAAATGGGATGAGAAAGGAAAAAATATAAAAAATTCAAGTAAAATTAAAATTCAGATTAATCATCCAGAGTAAGAGTCTCTTATGGTTTGTTTCATCTTGTTTCATTTTCCTTCCCTTCCCCTATGATCCTCTATCTTGTTTCTCAAATTCCTTATATTAGTAAGATCATAAGATAATGGTCTTTCTCTGATTGACTTATTTCACTTAGCATAATACCCTCTAGTTCCATCCACGTGTTGCAAATGGCAAAGTTTTGGGGGGTTTTGATGGCTGCATAATATTCCATTGTATATATATACCGCCCCTTCTTTATCCATTCATCTGTCGGGGGACATCTTGGCTCTTTTCTTTTTTTTTTCTTTTTTTTTTATTAACATATAATGTATTATTTGCCCCAGGGTACATGTCTGTGAATCGTCAGGCTTACACATTTCACAGCACTTACCATAGCACATACCCTTCCCGATGTCCATAAACCAGCCACCCTATCCCTACCCCCCCCCGACCCCCAGCCACACTCAGTTTGTTTCGTGAGTTTAGGAGTCTCTTATGGTTTGTATCCTTCCTGATCCCATCTTATTTCATTTCCCTCCCTCACCCCCCACGACCCCCTCCCTGCCTCTCAAATTCTTCATATCAGAAATCATATGATTTGTCTTCCTCTGATTGACTTATTTCGCTTAGCATAATACCCCATGGTCCCATCCACACCGTTGCAAATGGCAATATTTTGTTTCTCTTGATGGCTGCATAGTATTCCATTGTATATATATATCACTCTTCTTTATCTATTCATGTTGATGGACATCTAGGTTCTTTTTTTTTTTTTTTAAGATTTTATTTATGTATGAGAGAGAGAGAGAGAGAATGAGAGAGAGAGAGCATGAGAGGGGGGAGGGTCAGAGGGAGAAGCAGACTCCCCGATGGGCAGGGAGCCCAATGCGGGACTTGATCCTGGGACTTCAGGACCATGGCCTGAGCTGAAGGCAGTTGCTTAACCAACTGAGCCACCCAGGTGCCCCTGACATCTAGGTTCTTTCCACAGTTTGCCTATTGTGGACATTGCTGCTATAAACATTCCGGTGCACATGCCCCTTCGGATCACTACATTTGTATCCTTGGGGTAAATACCCAGTAGTCCAAATGCTGGGTCGTAGGGTAGCTCTATTTTCAACTTTTTGAGGAAGCTCCATACTGTTTTTCAGAGT
The DNA here is from genome assembly GCA_028534135.1 of Potos flavus. Classification (NCBI taxonomy): domain Eukaryota; kingdom Metazoa; phylum Chordata; class Mammalia; order Carnivora; family Procyonidae; genus Potos; species Potos flavus. The sequence goes on from CM052896.1 coordinate 78,650,879, forward strand.
GGCTGTACCAGCTTGCATTCCCATCAACAGTGTAGGAGGGTTCCCCTTTCTCCGCATCCTTGCCAACATCTGTTATTTCCTGACTTGCTAATTTTAGCCATTCTGACTGGTGTAAGGTGGTATCTCACTGTGATTTTGATTTGTATTTCTCTGATGTTGAGTGATGTTGAGCACTTTTTCATGTGTCTGTTGGCCATTTGGATGTCCTCATTGCAGAAATGTCTTTTCATATCCTCTGACTATTTCTTGATTGGATTATTTGTTGCTTGGGTGTTGAGTTTGAGAAGATTTTTATGGATTTTGGATACTAGCCCTTTATCTGATATGTCATTTGTGAATATCTTCTCCCATTCTGTCAGTTTTCTTTTGGTTTTGTTCACTGTTTCCATTGCTGTGCAAAAGCTTTTGATCTTGATGAAGTCCCGATAATTCATTTTTGCCCTTGCTTCCCTTGCCTTTAGTGATGTTTTTAGGAAGAAGTTCCTGTGGCTGAGGTCAAAGAGGTTGCTGCCTGTGTTCCCCTCAAGGATTTTGATGGATTCCTGTCTCACATTGAGGTCTTTCATCCATTTTGAGTCAATTTTTGTGTGTGGTGTAAGGAAGTGGTCCAGATTCATTCTTCTGCATGTACCTGTCCAATTTTTCCCAACACCATTTGTTGAAGAGACAGTCTTTTTTCCACTGAATATTCTCTCCTGCTTTGTCGAAGATTAGTTAACCATAGAGTTGGGGGTCCATTTCTGGGCTCTCTTTTCTGTTCCATTGATCTATGTGTCTGTTTTTGTGCCAGTACCACACTGTCTTGATGATTATAGCTTTGTAATAGAGCTTCAAGTCTGATATTGTGATGCCTCCAACTTTGGTTTTCTTTTTCAACGTTCCTCTGGCTATTTGGGGTCTTTTTTGGTTCCATATAAATTTTAGAATTATTTGTTCCATTTCTTTGAAATAAATTGATAGTTTTTTGATAGGGATTGCATTAAATGTGTAGATTGCTTTAGGTAGCATAGACATTTTCACAATATTTGTTCTTCCAATCCATGAGCATCGAACATTTTTCTATTTCTTTGTGTCTTCCTCAATTTCTTTCATGAGCACTTTATAGTTTTCTGAGTACAGATACTTTGCCTCTTTGGTTAGGTTTATTCCTAGGTAGGTATCTTATGGTTTTGGGTGCAATTGTAAATGGGATCGACTCCTTAATTTCTCTTTCTTCTGTCTTGCTGTTGGTGTATAGAAATGCAACTGATTTCTGTACATTGATTTTATATCCTGACACTTTCCTGAATTCCTGTATGAGTTCTAGCAGTCTTGGAGTGATGTCTTTTGGGTTTTCCACATAAAGTATCATATCATCTGCAAAGAGTGAGAGTTTGACTTCTTCTTTGACAATTTGGATGCCTTTTATTTCTTTTTGTTGTCTGATTGCTGAGGCTAGGACTTCTAGTACTATTATGAATTGCAGTGGAGATAGTGGACATCCCTGCCATGTTCCTGATCTTAGAGGACAAGCTCTCAGTTTTTCCGCATTGAGAATGATATTCACTGTGGGTTTTTCAGAGATGGCTTTGATGATATTGAGGAATATAGCCTCTATGCCTACACTGTGAGCGTTTTGATCAAGAAAGGATGCTGTACTTTGTCAAATGCTTTTTTTAGCATCTATTGAGAGTATCATATGGTTCTTGTTCTTTCTTTTATTAATGTATTGTATCACATTGATTGATTTGCAGATGTTGAACCAACCTTGCAGCCAAGGAATAAATGCCACTTGGTTGTGGTGAATAATCCCTTTAATGCACTGTTGGATCCTATTGGCTAATATTTTGGTGAGAGTTCTTGCATTCGTGTTCATCAGGGATATTGGTCTATAATTCTCCTTTTTGATGGGGTCTTTGTCTGGTTTTGGCATCAAGGTAATGCTGGCCTCATAAAAGGAGTTTGGAAGTTTCCCTTCCATTTCTATTTTTTGGAACAATTTCAGAAGAATAAGTATTAATTCTTCTTTAAATGTTTGATAGAATTCCCCTGGGAAACTGTCTGGCCCTGGGCTCTTGTTTCATGGGAGATTTTTGATGACTGCTTCAATCTCCTTACTGGTTATGGGTCTGTTGGGGTTTTCTATTTCTTCCTGGTTCAGTTTTGGTAGTTTATGTGTCTCTAGGAATGCATCCATTTCTTCCAGATTGTCTGATTTGCTGGTGTATAGTTGCTCATAATATGTTCTTATAATTGTCTGTATTTCTTTGGTGTTGGTTATGATCTCTCCTCTTCCATTCATGAGTTTATTAATTTGGGTCCTTCCTCTTTTAGTTTTGATAAGTCTGGCCAGGGGTTTATCAATCTTATTAATTCTTTCAAAGAACCAGCTCCTAGTATTGTTTATCTGTTCTACTGGTCTTTTGGTTTCTATTTCATTGATTTCTGCTCTGATCTTTATTATTTCTCTTCTCCTGCTGGGATTAGGCTTTCTTTGCTGTTCTTTCTCCAGCTCCTCTAGGTGTAGGGTTAGGTCGTGTATTTGAGATCTTTCTTCTTTCTTAACAAAGGATTGTATTGCTATATACTTCCCTCTCAGGACCGCCTCTGCTGTGTCCCAAAGATTTTGAACAGTTATGTTTTCATTTTCATTTGTTTCCATGAATTTTTAAAATTCTTCTTTAATTTCCTGGTTAACCCATTCATTCTTTAGTAGGATGCCATTTAGCCTCCATGTATTTGATTTCTTTCCAACTTTCCTCTTGTGGTTGAGTTCTAGTTTCATGGCATTGTGGTCTGAAATTATGCAGGGAATGATCCCAATCTTTTGGTACCGATTGAGACCTGATTTGTGACTCAGGATGTGATCTATTCTGGAGAATGTTCCATGTGCACTAGAGAAGAATGTGTATTCGGTTGCTTTGGGATGGAATGTTCTGAATATATCTGTGATGTCCATCTGGTCCTGTGTGTCATTTACAGCCTTTATTTCCTTGTTGATCTTTTGCTTAGATGATCTGTCCATTTTGGTAAGGGGGATTTTAAAGTCCCCTACTATTATTGTATTATCGTTGATGTGTTTCTTTGATTTTGTTGTTAATTGGTTTATATAATTGGGTGCTCCCGTGTTAGGGGCAAAGATATTTAAAATTGTTAGATCTTCTTGTTGGACGGTCCCTTTAAGTATGATATAGTGTCCTTCCCCATCTCTTATTATAGTCTTTGGTTTAAAATCTAATTTATCTGATATAAGGATTGCCACCCCAGCTTTCTTTTGATGTCCATTAGCATGGTAAATTGTTTTCCACCCCCTCACTCTCAATCTGGAGGTGTCTTTGAGTCTAAAATGAGTTTCTTGTAGACAGCATATCGATGGGTCTTGTTTTTTTTATCCATTCTGATACTCTGTGTCTTTTGATTGGGCATTTAGCCCATTTACATTTAGGGTAACTATTGACAGATATGAATTTAGTGCCATTGTATTGCCTGTAAGGTGACTTTTACTGCATATTGTCTCTGTTCCTTTCTGGTCTATGTTCCTTTAAGGCTCTCTCTTTGCTTAGAGGACCCCTTTCAATATTTCCTGTAGGGCTGGCTTGGTGTTTGCAATTTCTTTTAGTTTTTGTTTGTCCTGGAAGCTTTTTATCTCTCCATCTATTTTCAATGACAACCTAGCTGGATATAGTATTCTTGGCTGCATATTTTTCTCGTTTAGTGCTCTAAATATATCATGCCAGTCCTTTCTGGCCTGCCAGGTTCTGTGGATAGGTCTGCTGCCAATCTAATATTTCTGCCTTTGTATTTTACCGACTTCTTGTCCCGAGCTGCTTTCAGGATTTTCTCTTAGTCACTAAGACTTGTAAGCTTTAATATTAGATGATGGGGTGTAGACCTATTTTTATTGATTTTGAGGGGGTTCTCTGTGCCTCCTGGATTTTGATGCTTGTTCCCTTCATCAAATTAGGGAAATTCTCTACAATAATTTGCTCCTATTATTTGTATATATATTTGTATATATATTTGTATTATATTTGTATATTATATATTTGTATCCAATACCTTCCGCCTCTCTCTTTCTTTTTCTGGGATCCCAATTATTCTAATATTGTTGCATCTTATGGCATCACTTATCTCTCGAATTCTCCCCTCGTGGTCCAGTAGTTGTTTGTCTCTCTTTCTCAGCTTCTTTATTCTTTGTCATTTGGTCTTCTATATCACTAATTCTCTCTTCTTTCTCATTTATCCTAGCAGTAAGAGCCTCCATTTTTTAATGCACTCATTAATAGCTTTTTTTATTTCAACTTGGTTAGATTTGTTCTTTTATTTCTCCAGAAAGGGATTTTATTTCTCCAGAAAGGGATTCTCTAATATCTTCCATGCTTTTTTCGAGCCCAGCTAGCACCTTGATAATTGTCATTTTGAACTCTAGTTCTGACATATTACTAATGTCCATATTGATTAGGTCCCTAGCCATCAGTACCGCCTCTTGTTCTTTTTTTTTTGTGGTGAGTTTTTCAGCCTTGTCATTTTATCGAGATAAGAATAGATGAATGAGAGATCAAAATACTAAAAGGGTAGCAATGACCCCAGAAAAATATACACTAACCAAATCAGAAGAGAGCTGAAACCAGGGGTTGAAGAAAAAGAGGGGTGGGGGAGAAAAAAAAAAAGGAAGAAAAAGTAAAATAAAAAAGAGAAAAAAATATATATTAGACTTGTGATTGGAACAGAGCCCCACACTTGATTTTGGGTGTTTTTTGGTCTGTTAGAAGAAACTACCTCCCAAAATTTTAAAGACTGTAAAACTTATAAATATACAAAATAAGTGTAAACACTATGAGGGATGGAATATTAGTGTAAAGATGAAAATTAAAAAAGATTCTAAAGAAGGGGTTGGTCGAAAAAAGAAAAAAAAAGAAAAAAGAGGAAAGAATATGATCAGGCTTACGGCTAGAACCAAGCTGCGTGCTAGATTAGGGTATATTTTGATCTATTAGAAGAAATTGTATCTCAAAATTTTAAAGAAAAAAAAAACACCCTATATGTATACAAAAAATAAGGTTAAATACAATGAGGGGATAAAATATGAATGTAACAGTGAAAATTAGAAAACATTTTTTTAAAAAGTATTGATAAGATACTAGTTAAAAAACGTTAAAATAGGAAAGAGGAAAAATAAGATAAAATAAATAAAATAAGAAAAAATAAAATTAAAAAAATTTAACTCGAAAGACTAAAGGAGCATGGGAAAAAAAGCCATGTATTCTATGTGTTGCTTTTTCCTAAATCTGCAGTTCCGCAGTTCTCATTGATCGGTGAACTTGGTCTTGGCTGGATATTCTTGCTAATCTCCTGGGGGAGGGGCCTGTTGCAGCTATTCTCAAATGTCTTTGCCTGAGGCAGAATTGCACCGCCCTGGCCAGGGGCTGGGCTAGGTAATCTGCTCAGGTTCGCTCTTGGGAGCTTTTGTTCCCCGAATGCTTTCCGTACAGCTTTGGAGGAGGGGAATGAAAATGGCGGCCTTCCAGTCTCCAGCCGGTAGAAGCCGAGAGCTCAGGGCCCCACTCCTCAGTGCACCCGCGGAGAAAAGCAGTCAAATCACTCCCGTCTCCCTGGTCTCCGTCTGCACTCCGAGCTCAGCCGGCCTGTGACAGAGTGTTTCTGTCTCTGGTGCACATCCCCATTTGGAGTCTCCAAACCAAGCAGATTCCTGCAGCATGCTCCCGTGCCGCTCCTCCCGAAGGAGGGGGGAAGAGGTCTCTCCAGATCTGCCCCTTGTGGGGTCCCTGATCGAAGAGCAGTGGCCCGCCTGTGCCTCGGATCACAGTGTAAGGTAAGCCTGGGCTGGTAGCCCACTGCTCAGCTCCGTCTCTGTAGCCAGCTTCCCCACTCTGATACCTGGGAGCTCTGCCACACTCAGATACCCCCGGTCTTTCTGTGACCCCGTGGGTCCTGAAACCACACTGTTCCCCCGAGGGCTCCACCCCCCGCTTAGCCTCTGGAGCGTGTTCCTCAGTGGAGCAGATTTCTAAAAGTTCCGATTTTGTGCTCCGCTGCTCTGCAGCTTGCCGGGAGCCAGCCCCTCCCCCTGCGGTCTATCTTCCTGTAGCTTTGTATTCACTTTTCCACACGTCCTACCTTCTGGAAAGTGGTCGATTTTATGCTCCTAGAATTGCCGTTCTTCTCTTCTATCTACTGTTGCTTTTGTAGGTGTTTAGAATGGTTTGATATCTATCTAGCTGAATTCTGGGATCTCATTATATCTCCGCCTCCTGCTCCTCCGCCATCTTGCCTCTCCCTCCATCTTGGCTCTTTTCATAGTTTGGCTATTGTGGACATTGCTGCTATAGGTGCATGCGCCCCTTTGGATCACTACATTTGTATCTTTAGGGTAAATGCCCAGTAGTGCAATTGCTGGGTAGTAGGGTAGCTCTGTTTTCAACTATGTACTGACAAATGAAGTGTTTTTTTATAAGATTATAAAAAGTACACTAACTCAGGAGGTAGAAGGTAAATGGAGAGACAGGAGAAAATACTTCTTAAAGAACTTTGATCCAGTCCATTTGGGAGTGGCTAAGTTGAAACTTTTATCAACTCAATTGGCATATCTGTGGCATGGTCATTTACAGGCAGATGTTTTGAATATTAATTTCCTGCCTTATTATGCTCTACCAAGAATGGATTCTGTCCTTTTCCATCCATCTCGTTGGGTCACTTCATTAACTTATATTAATTCTGAGACTATATATATATGTATATATATCCTTACATCAACCCAGGAGGCAAACAAAACAATTTTTTTAAAAGATTTATTTATTTATTTATTTGACAGAGAGAGAGAGAGAGAGAGAGAGATCACAAATAGTCAGAGAGGCAGGCAGAGAGAGGGGGGAAGCAGTCTCCCTGCTGAGCAGAGAGCCTGATGCAGGGCTCAATCCCAGGACCCTGAGATCATGACCCGAGCCGAAGGCAGAGGCTTTAACCCACTGAGCCACCCAGGCACCCCCAAACAAAACAATTTTCATCTCTATCTTAAACCTAGAGAAAGCCAAAAACGTAGAAACATAAGTAACAAGCCTGAAGTCACATAGCCAATAATAAGAATTAAAAGTAAAATTCAAACCGAGGTAATCTTTCCTCTATATATTCTTTTAATTTCATGATAATAGCAGAATAATCCCACCCCCCTTTCATTAGGCAGACTGGAATGAGTATTTTAATTCCCATCATACATTTTGCCTAATTCAAATAAATTCTCATATTATAAATTTTCTCATATAAAAATCCATAACCACAGCACATTCACTTCAGCTCAAGTTTTGGTCGTTGCATTAGGTTGTGAAAATGTTCCAAACTCATTATTATTGTTGAAAGTAAAACTATTTAGAAAATTTTTATATTACTTAAATTTATTCTGAAATATGTTTGTTCTTTCCTATTTACTTTTCTATTCTATTTTATCCATGTATAAATATGGATAAAAGCTATTACTAAACTCAATGCTTTCTAGGATTGTTTTTAGCTTTGAACAATAATTCAGTATTAACTGTCAACAAAAGTCATCAAATTCAGGACTGTTTAGCAAAGACTTTTGGCTGATCACAGGGCTAAAGAGTGCCAACATGTTGAATAAATGTGTGAAATCCAAACAACCAACTAGAATTTTAAAAGCAGAACATCAGATATTCATAACAATCATTCTTGCTAATAATTTTTGGGTTTTCAAAATACAGTTAGAGAACTTACTAAAAACACTACTGTGTGAACATTTAAACTTACAGAACCAGCAGTCTTTTATCACCTCACTGTTTAGATCTGCCTCCTTTATCACTTCTTTTATTCTTGCAATTTGATTAAGTCAAAAAGTAAGTTTTGGGGTGCCTGCATGGCTCAGTTGGTTAAGCATCTGTCATAGGCTCAGGTAATGATGCCAGGGTCCTACGATCAAGCCCCACATTAGGGTCTCTGCTCAGCAAGGATCCTCTGTGTGCTCTCTCTTTGTCTCTCAAATAAATAAATAAAATCTTGAAAAAAGATGTAAGTTTTATTTAGCCACATCCATTTATGTAATAATACCTTTCATAAGTCTCATGTTGGGCTATGTAAATGTCTGCAGTTATAAAGTTGAATATTTCAGAATGTAAATTTTCATAGAATATGATAGCGTTTCCATAATAGCCCTTTTTAAAAATATTTACTTATTTATTCATGAGTGACAGAGAGAGAGAGGGAGGCAGAGGGAGAAGCGGGCTCCCCGTGAAGCAGGGACCCCGATTTGGAACTCAATCCCAGGACCCTGGGATCATGACCTAAGTCGAAGGCAGATGCTTAACCGACTGAGCCACCCAGCTGCCCCCATAATAAGGCTTTTGAGTAACAGAGAACAAGGCTGGTTTTTCAGGTCAGTGTCAGGGTCAGGGTGTGGACTGGTTCAAGTGCAAAAGGGATACCATCCACTTAATTTATCCATCTGATGTGGGGAAAGGAGAGAGGCAGATAGAGTTTTGGATCACAGTTATCTGCCTTTGTTATAAATGAAGAATGAGAAAAAATGGTGAGATGCCTTTCCAGTATCTGAATTTAAGAAGTTAGTGTCCTTAGAAAGGATGGGAAATAATATAATATACGGTAGCACAGACACCAAGCTTAAGGGAAATGAGATTTTTTTATACTGGGGGAGTCAGGAGAGAAAAATTATAACCCTATAGATTCTGGGCTAAGGTTACTTAGATTTAGTGCAACATAACTGCAAATAGAAAAACCTTTCTCCAGAAAGGAAGAATAATATTTGGGACAAGCACAGACATTGGCTGGAAAATTAATCATGGGATGAATTAGAGTTTCATTTTGTTTTGCTTTTTTTACACTTTTTTTACACTTTGTTAAAAGTGTATTAGTTGCTACTACCAAGGAAGACTTTACAAATTCATAAAAAACTTGGAGTGCTTTGGAATATGCCAGTTCACAAATTGGGAATTTGAAACTATCTTTTCTAGGTCTCATGCATTATGGAGCCCATGAAAGCCATTAGGGGCATAAAAGTAGTCTCCATTATATATACTAAGTTACATTGGTATAAAAGTGAATGTTATATTTCTTCTCTCAAAATTATTTTAAATAAAAGAACATAAATGTAATTTAATTTATCTTTGATCCTTATAATTTAATCTTCCTTCAAATTTACATAAGGGATATATTTATAAAATAAATGACTCAGTGGCCAGCTTGGAACAGCCTATTATCGCTGATCCCTTATGTCACTGTACTATTTTTATAACACTATGAAGTTAAAGGCTTGCTCAACACTATTTATTTATTTTTCTCTTCAGCCTTCTGTCTGCTTAAGTAATAGATTATGAATGAACTAAGGAGAAACTCAGGTAAACTATTCTTCAGTGAAAATATTCCAACTTTATTCCATATTGCACAGGGACACTTTTACTACAAGAGAAGAAATATGTTTCAATTCTTTGTGCTTACTTCACAGTTTTGTTGTTAGGATGTACATATTACTGAACAAGGGAAAGGATAGGGTTGAAGATAATCTAGTAGACAGAAGCCCAACATTTCTAAAAGACATGAAGTCCTTTTTCACAAGCAGTTTTCAAAAGTGACATTCATTCTCTATAAAGAATCTGAAGCTTGACCTAGAATAGTAAAAGAAACCCCACAGGACTTGCAAACCTACTTTCTAAAACTTGAAAAGAGAAAGTATGCTTTGAGCTATACTGCTTAGAAAATTAATGAGCAATTCGTCCCAGTCAAGAAAGAGTTAGTTATTGCAACCCACTTTTCAGACCCTATTGGGTGTGTTATATATAAATAGGAGGTGAAAAGAGCTTTATGTTAATTATAACATTCAGCCCCTTAGACTGAATTAAAATAAATAAGTGTGTCACTGCCGGCCAGTTAAGATCATGAATTTTTTCTTAAGATTTTTTTACTTAAGGCATGACTATAGTCTTGATAAATACAACTTTACCTGAGGGCATTTATTTTCTGGCATGAGGACAAATGCCCTATAAAGACACAATCTTCGACTTTAATAGAAAGTCAAATCACTTGGTTTTCTTACACACATCACCTTTTCACTTCTTCCTTTATTTAACCAGGAATCCAAGGCAGAGATGGAAGTCATTAGCTATGTATTAAGATGTTGAAGGATTAGAGTTTTAATCAACCTGAGCATTAAATCAGACTTGTCAACTTACATTTTATGTATTGAGATGGTCAGAACACATACATTTAGAAAGTAAAACCAATTCGATTCTGATGAATAATTTGAAATCATTATTAACATTTGAATAATACGACAATCTCTAAAGGTTTAATTTGATATTCTAATAATATGATGATGGTAGTGCAGGTCAAATGCATTTCTTCCTTGGTTATTTACAACAATGCATTTCCATTTCTCTTGGCTTCTGCTTCTTGTACATTATTGTATAGTTTGGGAATAATCCATACCATTCCCATGAATGTCAGGTAATAAATGGATTAGTGTGCAAGATAATAATTTTCATTTTAAATTTTATTATTGACAAAATATGAACATGAAAGTGGGCTTTATTTATTAAGTTATTTTCTTTGAATACCTAATTCCTAGACTATCCTTGGAATTGGATTCAGATTTGAATCTTCTCCAACTCCCTTCTCTTCTGTAGCAAAGTTCTCATTTCTTGAAAAAAGATTACAGAGGAAAAACTCTTAGATTTATAGTAGAGAAAAAAATCTGTAGGATTCAGTCTTTCCCAGTTTCTTCTTCCAAACCAATGGCTTTTAACCTATTTTTAGAACACATATCTTACCACCAACCCAAAAATTCTGGTAGATATTCCCTGTACAGAAGAAAATCCTCCTCCCTCCGTAGGCTCTGAATTATTGAGCTACAGAACTAGCCTCCATAGTTACCAGAGGGGGCAAATAAGGTACTCCAAAAGATGTAGAACAGAAATATTAGAACTCCTCTATATACTTATTTTTAGAATATTCTTTGAAGATGTTCACTTTTAATATACACAATATAAATAAGTGTATATTATATTAGTAAATATGAACATGGATATTAGTAAATATATATACACCCTTGTGTATAATATATATTAATAAATAAGTGTATACATAAATATATTTATATATTTCTTCAAAATTGGGATGTTCATAGTAAAATAACTCCAATAAAAGTTCACATTGAAATTACTAGAGACCATGGGAATGTATGTGATGTGCAATGCATTTATGTAGGTAGATTTTTAAAAGTACCTTTAAAAAACACATGCATTACCTTTCAAAGTTTCTTATAAATTCTTTGCTAATGTCATGGATGCATCAGTAGTAATAGGTACAAAAGTTATTAAAATTTGTGTATATTCAATTGTTCATTGTCACTGTATGTCAATCTTGATAAGCAATTTGTGAAAATTAAGATATGTTTGTATTCAAATTACACAGCTGATTTGCAAAAATATACATTTATAGATATGCCCATAAGCAGAACACACTCACTCATGACCAAAAGCAATTCCTATTGACACCTATAAGTTACATGGTCTTTATAACATATATAAAACCTATAGAGAAAAGTGAATTAACATGAAAGGAATTGATTTAAAAATATAATGGAAAACCCTTAAAATATATATTAAACATTATATGGATATTTTATAATCTGATATATTAACCATTTAGTTTATTGTATTGTCTAAAATAAAATTATATTTTATTAATCTAAAATTTAATGATTTTCTGCCCTATGAATTTTAAGTCATATATTTCTTCAATCCTGGTATTTACAAATATTTAAACAAAAATATAATTATTAATCTTAATATTATTTGTACTCAACTGTCATCCTACTTCAACATGTTTTGTTATTAAAATGTAGGCTTACCTACATGGCATGGCTTTACCAATGCTCCAGGGGTTCTAATATAAATTATTTTCAATATAGTAAGCACAAGAAAATGCTTACTTTGCATTATAAAAGTGCCATTTTCTATGATTCCATCTTCTTTTTATCTCTTGAACTGTCCTATAACATTAATTTACGAACATTTGACATTAAACTCTTCATTTAAAAATAGACTTCCTTTCTGTCTGTCTCTATTTTTTTGCTATAAAAAAGAACAAAAGAACAAACAAGAAGTTTTCATCTAGTACAGTGTTTGAAACATGGTAGATACATAAACCATGTGAAGATCTAGTACAGTGTTTGAAACATGGTAGGCACTTAAACCATGTGAAGGTGCAAATAACAGAAGGTGCTGTAATCAAGGAAGGTTCTGTTATTCTTACACTAATTGCTTTATAGTAATGTGTGTTAAAACATTTTCCTACTATACGTATCATTTTACTTAAGTTTACCTTTCCATGCTATATGTGACAAAATCATAAAATTATTAAAAAAGAAAAAGAAAAACAATTTTATATTTCCAACAGTAAGGTGACTGAATTTTTATGCATAGTAGGCCACTTTTATTTAACTGAGCATTTGTTTAATTAAATAGATGAAGAGAGGGGAGAAAGGTAATTTGGGAAAAAATGCTTTTGAATAACAGACTTCCCATGCAAAGTTTAATTTTCAATAAATATTTAGGTTATTTAAATCACTCCTTTCTGTCCCTAAATACTTAGCAACAGAACTCTCACAAGCCATTCAAATGGTAACTTTCAGATGGACTAGTTTTATCTCTCTATGAAGCAATGTGATAAAAGGAGATAATTAGAAATACCTTGTCGACTACCACAATACAAAATCTTCTGTGCTAGTGTCACCAACCTGGTTAACAGTAATGAAATTGAATATTTCCTTTTTATTTTTAATATATATTTCTGCATTTAAGAAACAAACTTATCCATAACTTTAAAATTCATCTCTTCTTTGGAATACGTATAATTCTAAAGAGTTTCAGATGGCAGAATTAGCCGTAAGTGCCATTTTAATGCCTCAAATGTGTTTGAAAGATTTGTTTGTTTATAGCTTTCATATCAATCTCTAATTGATCTAGCTTCTCCTCTTTGAAATAATTTTGCTTCTGAAATTTTTATAGAGCTAGGATTTATTTTGAATAGCTCATTTGGGCTTGCATGCCTCTTTCCTTCCTACTGGGGATTCAACATCCAGAATTCTGTAATAAAATGGTAATTGCCAATATTCATACAACTTCATTTTGATTGTACTTTCCCCCCAATACTTCTTGTTTTCAAAATGTTTTTAGGGCTCATATTCTTGTTGGCTTGAATCCACACGAAAAGAAACATATGTCACTCTAAATGCAAATCCCTTTACACACTAAACTCTATAAAATATAGATAATGTTGACACTTGTTTAAAGTTGAGAATACAATTCTCACTTGGCATAAGTTTCTCAGTGTGAAATATATGTAGAGAAAATGTTCCAAATAATTTTCATTTGTTTTAGGTTTACCTGTACCAAATAGTCTTATACTTAAAAATAATCTTAGAAATTACTTGGCCCAAGTATATCTGAGCTATGTCAGGTCCAAAGAATCTAAGTGACTCACCTGTCTAGGATTATGTAAGGTTTAAACTAGAAAAAACTATTTCTCAACATGCATTATGATCCATTGTGTTTCTGGTTAAGGTCCAATATCCTTAAATCATTTTAAACTGAGAACATCCAGTTGTGGTGAAACAGATGTGAAAAGATTCAACTCAACGATGTATAAGCATATATTAAGAAAACTTGAACATAAAGTAAAATATAATTGCTGTTTTCTGAATGTCATAGACTGTGTAACACAGGAGTCAGCAAAGTGTACCCTGCAGGCCAAATTTGTTTTCTTTATCACCAACAGGTTAAGATTGTTTTTTAAATTTTTAAATAATTGAAAAAAATACAGAAAGATTTTGTGATACACAAAAATTATATGAAACACATATTTCAGTATCCATCAGTAAAATCGTATTAAATATAGCTTTGCTCCTTTTTTTCTGTATCCTTTTTATCTACATTCGTAGTACAATGATAGACTTAAATAGCTACAGTAGAGACTATATGAGTTAAAAATTCTAAATATATTTTTCTATCCTTTCACACACACAAACATGCACACACACACACACCCTCAGACACAAATGATGACCCCTGGTCTAACAGGTCTACTTAAGTTATTTAATTTTCTATGGGATGTGCCTTTGTTTGATTTACTATTGACTATTGATTAGAGTGTGGTCTCTTGAAGTGACTGGCTGAGATGTAGATTTTTGTCTGGAGAGATGTGAATGATTTCTATTGAGTAGGGAAGGTAACCCCAAAGATTGTGGTTTTCTTGCCCCAATGGGCAATAACCAATTTGTTTTCCATCTTAGCAAACTTTCCTTAGATGACTATGAAAATTTTCTTAAGTGATATTTTAAGAGTTTCACACTTTCAAATTCTTTCTTTAATTAGTTAAATAAAATTTTGACTCATGTTCCAGTCTATATTTGTATAAAAAACATGTTTTTGATTTTTGAAAATCTTACTTTGACAAATGAAATTATTTTGCTTTTCTAGTGAATCTAACAGATGCACTCTGTTAAACCAGCTTTGTAAGTTACGAGTTCCCTAAATAGGAAGTTTTTATTTCAGCTGATATTTAGTATTAAGAAACTTATCTATTTCAACACTTCAATTTTATTTGATTTAAATGCTACTCTCACTCACTAAGAAATGGCATTGGTCTTTTGCCTTAGAGAAGTGAAATTCTATAGTATGCTTTCTCACACTCTCCCTGTCTTCCCTTGATGTCTCATGCATCTGGCATTAAGGAATGGAAAAAAGAAAAGAGGTAATGTAGCTATAGGCACCCCACATGAGTTGGCGGTACTAGTCTTTCATACATAGGTTGGAATATGAACAGCTCCTAGTAAATAGTAGGAAGGTTGCTGTCTTTATCCTATTGGCCATCAACAACAGAATGTATGGCTGATGTGAACTTACTTTTACACATATCCTCAAGTTATAGCTGACCTCACCATCATCTTCAGCTAATTTGCTTGTTTCCTTTCTCCCCATATACCTTACTTTTGTCCCATCCAAGTCCATAGCACAGAATTTCTTGTACGGTTGAGTACCTTCAGCAGGGATATATCTCATACATTAATCTCACGTATCTCTTTAGAACCAAGATTATGAACAAATAAGAATTATCTGACTGATATCCATGTACTACTTCTCCCTGGGACACTTTCTACACCAGCTGGATAGCAAGTCTGATGGCTAAGCTGTCAGTAATCTAAAGCACACAATAACAGTCTTCTCTTCTTGCAGATCCCCACACCAAAATTCTTGTCTTTCCCCCTTCAGCTTCAGGAAGAAGAACCAGTTGTCTAATGCCTCGATCTCTCATCTAAGATAAGGAAATAAGGGAAAAAATAGTGCCTTATGGCAAATACTAAATGTTCCTGCCAAGAGAAAAACCTTCTATTCATGGTTGCCCTTCTCCTCCACAGCCACACCTCCCATCCCCACCCATCTCTTTTCTACAATGTTTTCAAACCAGTTTGGAATCTTTAGTTACCTGGATTTGTGGGAGTGGGCACAGCAATAATCAGACCTTCTTTGAACTTAGCATTTGAAGTGTTAATGATGTTATTCTTAATAATGTGCATTCTCAGTTCTTAAAATCTCAACCAGTATTTGCCTCATCCTCTTACCTAAGATAGCATTGTGTGTGTGTGTGTGTGTGTGTGTGTGTGTGTGGACATTGTATGAGTTTATTGGAAGTCCCATTAAAGTGGCAGAGATCAACATTCTCAAATATAGCAAAATATATTAAGGCTTTCTAAGAAAATATGGTGAAAGATATACGTCCTCAGTTTTATGAGTTTTGCTTGTATATTTTAAGCAAGAGGGACTGGCAGGAAAAACTTTTATGTTCTTATAGATAAAGGAAATGGAAATTTTAATTATATGAGAAAAAATTTAAATTCATAGATATTTTTGTATCTTAAATATATTAATTAGTCAAAACAAAAACTATATGCTTAGAGGAAGCCCTGTAGGTCCAGGTGGTGATTTGTCTCCTCCCTCTGACATAGAAATGCAACTGGCCCAGAAGATGCTGTTAAGCCTCAGAGAGCCTAACTGACTTGAATTTATACCCTATCAAACCCACTTAAAGAGAATCATTACAGATTACAGATTTCTAAGTCATCTCAACATGCTTGATACTATGTTGTATTTTTGTTCTAAATTGAGGAGTTGAAATAGTACCTCACGATCCATAATTTTATCAAGTAATATTATGGTTGTAAAGATGTATTTTCATAGCTAAAGAATAAATAATACTCAACCATATATGCTTGGAAAGTTTGCAACCATTTAATCTATCAGCAAATGTCACCATTCTAAAAAATCAGACTCTTAAATTATTAAGGTTAAAGAAAGTAGTTCATATTTAAAATCATATATTTACAAAATTCAGTCCTTCGTGACTGATCATTAAGTCATGTAGATATCAAATATAAAAATAAATGTTCATGTTTTGCAAACTCTAATCTTTTCAAGTAAACTTTAAATAAAAAAGAATGACACGAATAGAATTTAAATATTCCCGATTTATTCAACAAATGCTCACAGAATACCTAATGTATGCTAAGATCAGTTAAATATTTTAATATTTTGTTTTAAGCATGCAGTACATGAGGCACAATTTTAAGTAATCTTTTTGAACAGAACTGTAATGCTTGATTGGAAATTTCACTCAGTAAAATTTTTAGAAAAGTTGTTATTAAATCAAAAAATTTTAAAACATAATGTATATGTGTATTTGGTGAGATGTTATGCCATTGATCATTTCCTACAGTACATAACGAAATACATTTTCCTATTAAAAAAAGATCATTTCAATCTTTTTGGGTCACACTATCTTCTAAAGTATCCCTCAAATACTAGTTAGACTATGAGGCAATTGAGTTAAAATAAATTTATTAAGATGTATAATTAAATAAAATCATACAGCAAGTGAAGCTCATTCCACTTTTCATTCAGATCAGTTAGCTATAGGTAATTCACAGTCCTTGCCAATTTGTGTGAGGGGACTTTTTCCCCACTGATTTGAGTGCATGTTGGCCTTGTGGCGGGATTATGAAGAGTGAACATAGCATATGTCATACTGCAGCTCTCTCACCCTGGCAGAGAACCAAATCTATGGAGATTACCTATAAATGGATAGCAACAATGTTATAAATGCATTAGAGATGTGCCAGTGGGTTGGTATCAAAATGAGAAGGTCATGTTCACAGAAAGATGCCAACAGACACATTTGAGGGACATATATTTGTTAACGACAAAAAGGACATGGTAACGTCTCTGGATATTCCCAAAGCAGGAGAAACCACAATGTGTGACTCATCCGAAATGCCAGATACTTAGAACTCTCCAAATCCTCCCTGGGATGCACATCAGCTGAAACAGTAGCATGTGTAGAATCTAATTGTGTCACAAACACACAAAATAGTCTCCTTCTCTGAATTCTCTCATTAATGTCCTCCAGACTCTTCCTGCCTTCTTTAGTCTGGCCTGCTTTCCATATGTAATTCTGTATCAACTCTGAGTGTTTAATGAAAGGCAGAGAGAATTTTTGAACAATTTCCATGGTGTTTACATGGATTTACTATTCTTTACCAGAACCTAGCTTCAGTCTTGCAGGAAGCTATATAAAACTTTAAAAAAACACAGATATATTTTCATCTACTGAAAAGGATCCTTTGATGTGGACCATAAAATATTGTTTGGGTGAAATAATATTTTTAAACCGAGTTTGGTAAAATTAAGAATGGCATGGGAACAATTTTAATTGAAATTTAAGTACAAAAGCTATCTCCTATAAAAAGTATTTATGTGGCATTCTTTGTATACTACCACAAGCTCTTAGCACAACCTAATCTTTGCATAAACACTGAATGCTGAGGAGAAAATGAGAGGAGTATTATGGCCAGTCTGTCATTATGTGCTTTGTATCAGATGTTTATAGTATTTTGCCCTTTCTTTCTCTGCCAATTAAGATAAGTACATCAAGTAACCAGGCATGACTATGTGTTTTGAGGTGAGGGGAGGGATTTTGTGCCTACATTCAAAACTTGCTTGAACAAGTGATTTAAGGAGCAACATTTTGATATGATGAACGTCACCTCTTCAAAATATAATCCCATACTCCTAGAAGCTCAAGCTTCATTTCATTGCCTAATGTAACATAAATTAGAGCTTTTTTTGCTTCAAACAAGCAGGCATGGAAAACATGAAAGATAGTGAGGAAAAATAAACACAGACTTAAAAATTGTACTCAGGTGGCATTTGAAAGGAGGAAGCCAGATGACACAGAATGTGATAGACTCTTAGGGCATGTGCTTTGGCATGAAGCTCTATTAGACAGAATAAGCCCATAAAAACTGGATCTTGGGGGAAATGTCAACCAAAGCGTAGTCTCTTTCAAATTTTTACTGTTTGTTGAGTTTCAAACATTCATGTTAAACTGCAACTCTGGGGACTTTGCAAAGTTAGGAAGACAAGATATGTGAGTTAAAACTTTGAGTCAATATTAAATTTTATTTGAATGGAGCACCAGGTACACACACAAAAATCAGTTTCTATAGCAAAACAAAACTTAGCATCATATTTCTTATAAAAATGTGATGGAAGTAGATGCTGACAATTTTCTGTAGATTAAGGCAGGGTACCCAGAAATTATCTGTAGAATATTGCTATTTTTTGCCAAAAGCATATTTTTATTAATTTGGTGTGGCATTCGTGTTATTTTATTGACCACCAGAAACCTTCTGAGATCTATCATAGTTTCACTTCACCCTAGCTTTGTGAACACTATGTTGCAGGTAAGATCTCTAGTATGTCCGCTGTGATTACTGCTAACACATTAAATATTGTGGAACTTCAGACATTGTACTGAGAACACATCTTCCATGTTGAAAGGACCGGAGCTTCGATCATTTTAGGTTCAAAGAAAGAGGGTGTCAGGATTTATTAGTTGGTTTTTCCCTTTGTAGGAAAAAACTGGACAACTAGGTTAAAGAAAGTACAGGGAGAGAAATAAAATCCAACAGGGAAAGGGAGTCCAGGTAGAAAGAAAAGAAGGATATTAAGGCTGAGAGGATACTAAAGAAATATCTGGCCATTTTTCTTTTTTTCAAATTTTGCTAAGGCCAACTCTGACCTTAAGGAGTGTTTACAACCTAAAAAATAAGAAAATCTTGTCATTATTTTATCATAACAATACTCTCACTTTTATGCCTTCTTCTGGAATTGTCTTTATGGAAAAGCCTGTAGGAAATGCTATTAGTGCATAGACAAGCAGATTTCTTTTTAGTTTAGCTCTGCTTCTGCGGCAGTGCCATTATGCGTCAGCAGAAATCCACAGCTTGAGCAAGGTTAATTTTTAGAAACCTGCTAATGCAGAAATATGAGTAAAAGAACATGGAATGCAATGCAACTTTATTTTCCAATGTGGAAAAGGCTCTGGCATTAAGAAGTATAAGCCTCATACAATGAAAACACAGCATGGGAAACATAAAATAGATTAATAGAGAAAGGAAATAAAAAAGAAAAATACTCAAAATATCTTTGGAACAGTTTTGCTTTTGAGTATGAGAGGCAAATTACATAAAAGTTAAATTTGACAAAGCATAAATTGGTAATACCTATTAGTTCTCATATATATTCCTAAAAAACATTACATTATCAAAACAATTGTTACAATAGACAAAATCGTTTGGTGGCTAGAAATATTTAGTCTGATAGTAATAAAATTATTTTCTTGAAGGCATATTAAAATGATAATATTTTTGCTAGAAACTTTTAACTGCAATATCTAAACTCTAATATAAAAATTCAGGTATGTTTACTTGCAATTTTGGATGAGATAAAGAGATTTTCTTATTATTATTCTCACAATTATCCAGCATTTCTTGAAGAATCTACTTATCTTTCATAGCATTGTGACTTTCAGAGTTTAAGACTATTCAAAGTAACACACTGAATTGCTGTACAATTTTTATTTTTTCTGTTTTGCTATTTCAAAATCACTATTATAGCTAATAATAATTAATACTTCTCTATCCAATATAAGTTGTGTCCTGGAATTAGTGCCTCCATATTATTATCCATATATTATTCATATCCATAGTGAAAACATGTAGAAATTATGATGCAAAAAAAACCACTCTCTTGCTCTCTTGAACTGCAGTAGCCCAGTGCCCCTCTCTGACCATTCTATGTCCAGAAAAGATGACTGCAGGAGCCACACTAAGAGATGATGAGAGGAGATGGACTATTTTGTGATAGAGTAGGCATAATAATTACAAGTAGAATAGAGGCAGAAAGACAGAAAAAGAGACAGAGAAACAGACAAACAGAACTAATAAAGGAACAAATGAAAAAACAAAAGGAAGAAATGAAAAGGAAAAAGAGAGAGAAAGAAAGAGGGAAGGAGAAAAGAAGGAAGGAAAGAAGGAAGGAAAGAAGGAAGGAAGGAAGGAAGGAAGGAAAGAAGGGGATAAAGGAAGAATATGAGCAGGAAATAAAGTTGGGGTAGAGAAGTTGGGAAAGAAACCTAGAGTGTTAGGGCGCCTGGGTGACTCAGTAGGTTAAGTGGCTGCCTTTGGCTCAGGTCATGATCCCAGGGTCCTGGGATTGAGCCCCACATCAGCCAGAAGCCTGCTTCTCCTTCTCCCACTCCCCCTGCTTGTGTTCCCTCTCTCGCTGTGTCTCTATCAAATAAATAAATAAAATCTTAAAAAAAAAAAAAAAAAGAAAAGCTAGAGTGCTCTCTCTGCTTTCCAAACCTCAGTATATAAGCAAACAGTATGAAAATGTATTTGGTCCAATTTTAGGAAGTAGTCTGACCCAGAATATAAATAAGCAAAAGTGATCACTGAGCTATTCTTTAAAATTAAAGAACAAATGAAGCATATTTTAAAATAATAACATAATTTCATTGATTTCAGAAGAAACAGAAAGCAGTTGTTATACTCCCCAATTACTAATTTTTTGTGAGGATGAATTTCATAAAATAAAATATTATCGTATTATTTAAATCTATAGTATGTGTTACAATTAAAGTTATGATGCTTTGTTTTGAAAATTTTTTAGTTATTTTAACTAAAATATATTATATACAATTGACATTGGAAAACTCCACTGAGCATGAAAATCAGTCTCTTCAACAAATGGTGTTGGGAAAATTGGACAGCCACATGCAGAAGAATGAAAATGGACCACTTTCTTACATCATACACAAAAATAAATTAAAAATGGAGGAAAGACCTAAAAGTGAGACAGGAATCCATCAGAATCCTAGAGAACACAGGCAGCAACATTTTTTACCTCATCCACAGCAACTTCTGCTAGACATGTTTCCAGACGGGAAACAAAAGCATAATGAACCATTGGGACTTCCTCAGGATAAAAAGCTTTTGCACAGTAAAAATCAACAAAACTAAAAGGCAACCTACAGAATGGGAAAAGATATTCACAAACGACATATCAGATAAAGGGCTAGTATCCAAAATCTATAAAGAACTTCTCAAACTCAACACCCCAAAAATGAAAATTCCAGTCGAGAAATGGGCAGAAGACATGAACAAACACTTTTCCAAAGAAAACATACAAATGGCTAATGCACACATAAAATAATGCTCGACATCACTCTGCATCAGAGAAATACAAATCAAAACCATAATGAGATACCACCATTCAACTGTCAGAATGGCTAAAATTAACAACTCAGGAAACAACAGATGTTGATAAGGATGTGGAGAAAGGGAAACACTCTTACACTGTTGGTGGGAATGCAAACTGGTGGAGCCACTCTGGAAAACAGTATGAAGGTTCCTCAAAAGTTAAAAATAGAACTACCCTATGATCCAGCAATTGCATTACTAGGTATTTATCCAAAAGATACAAACATAGTGATTTGAAGGGACACCTGCACCCCAATGTTTATAGTAGCAATGTCTACAACAGCCAAAATATGGAAATAGCCCAGATGTCCATCAACAGATGAATGGTAATGAAGATGTGGTGTATATATATATATATATATATATGGCGAATATATATATATTAATATATATGGCAAATATATATTATTCTATGATTTTATATATATGGCAAATATATACACACACACACACACACACACACACACATATATATATATATATATGTATATAATTACTCAGCCACCAAAAAGAATGAAATCTTGTCATTTGCAGTGATGTGGCTGGAACTGAAAGGCATTACACTAAGAAATAAATCAGTCAGAGAAAGACAAATACCATACAATTTTATTCATATGTGGAATTTAAGAAACAAAATAGATGAACATAGCGGAAGAGAAGGAAAAGTAAAATAGGATAAAAACAGAGGGAGGCAAACCATAAGAGACTCTGAACTATAGGGAACAAACTGAGGGTGGCTGGAGGGGAGGTGGGTGGGAGGAATGGGGTAATTGGGTGATGGACATTAAGGAGGGCGCTTGATGTAATGAGCATTGGATGTTATATGCAACTGATGAATCACTAAATTTCTAAATCACTAAATCCCTGAAACTAATAATACACTATATGTTAACTAAATTAAATTTAAATAAAAAATTAAAAATCAAATGAAAAATCAGAATGTAAATTTATATATGAGCAACATTTCTGAGAATTTAGTGATATTAATGAATAAAATCCAGGCCTGAGGTTTAAGATATCTTTGTTCTTAGAAATTTTTGAAAATTTAGGAAATGAAATTCTGGTAAACAATATTAATGTTCTTTAAGCTGATGTAATATATAGTAATATAAAATGTGTATATATTTCTTTTATATTTGTGTTTCTTCAAAACACCTCAGATTAGTGCAAAGGAACTATAGTTATTGTGTTACAAATTATTGGATCCTTTTTACAATATTGATAGAATGGATGGAAGAAAGTATTATGAGAAAGTGAAAGGAAAGAGATGGGAAATTGGATTTACTTTGCATGACATTTGATTTGGAGTAGGTTCCTGCAGCCCTCTCTCATGCAGAATTTAGTGGCTGGCATCAGAATTTCATGATAAAAGACACCATGGCAAATTAGCAATATCTGTCAAGGGTAGGGAGGGAAGATGAAATTTTGTGTGGGTAGATACTTTACCTCATAATACAAATAAAAGATAGGTATAATAGAGAGCCACATAATTGACTTCCAAGTTAATAGTAATTTTCAAAACATTTCTATCCTTACCTCACATCTAAACACATGGCCTCTTCAGTAGGAATTTTCTGTTGCTATTTTTATACGGTATGTGTCTTTTTACCTGTTCATTTATGATTGGCCTAGGCATGAGCCAATATAATACCCTTTCTTGGGAAATTAGAAGAGAACAAGAGACGATAGCAACTGCCTAGATAGACTGACATGTAATATCCAAAACTAGGAACTGTTGCTATCTCTATTCTCCCAAATATAAAAATGGGGAGGGAAAGAATCATGCTTCCAGTTTCAAGTCATCATATAGAGCAAAGAATAAAGAAGAGAAAGAGAGGTCAGAGGGATAAAAAGCCTTCTGAATGCCACTGTTTGCTTTTGTTTTGTTTTTGAAGCAAATAGTATTTTTATTAGAATTAATATCTTTTTCTTAAGCTAGCTTCAGCAGATATTCATTTTTTGCAATGAAAATTTCTATACACTAAAATAAGTGAAGAGAATGAAAAGATATATAGAAAAGTTTCCCTTCCTGTCTTAGAAGAAAAAAGAATAAAGTATGTTAGAGAATCAGTAAATATAAATGCAAGATACATACCAAAATCAATCTTTGGTTATTAGGAATCAGAAATGTTGGGATCGATACATAATTTTATGTCTTAAAAGCATGTTTTGGGGCGCCTGGGTGGCTCAGTGGGTTAAAGCCTCTGCCTTCGGCTCAGGTCATGATCTCAGGGTCCTGGGATTGAGCCCCACATTGGGCTCTCTGCTCAGCGGGGAGCCTGCTTCCCCCTCTCTCTCTGCCTGCCTCTCTGCCTACTTGTGATCTCTCTCTCTGTGTCAAATAAATTAAAAAAAAAAAAAAAAAGCATGTTTTATTTTTCAGATCGGCTAGGTGAAACTCAGAACTTCATTGTTTGCCCTTTGTCTCTTGTTTATTTATTTTCTTGCCACTGCAGATTTGAGCATTCTCTTTTTCCCATCCATATTTCAGAAAATATGACTAACAGCTTTCTAGTTTGCATGTAATATGTCCATTTATGTGGATGTTTTTTCAGTTACTCTTCCAGTTTCCCAGGGAAAGAAGTCACAGTAGCCCTGTCTCAACCAACCAACTTCCTTGGCCTATAGCCCCCTCTTTGTTTTCCTTTGGAGAGCTCCAGGTAGCTGGTGAAAGTCCTACCAGGACTGTAGGAGGGGGTGAGAATTACAGAATTGTTTGTGGCAGCATAGAGGAGCCCTCTCATTCCTAGTAGATTTAATTTAACATCTTGACAAATAAATTTCTTCATTTACAAAATGCATATGCTAAATTTCATGTTAAAAAGCATCCATTAACAATTCATTTAATATGCTGGGTAGTTCCTGTGTGGTTCTGTGTTCTCTAACCATAGAAAATGATTGAAACATAATCAAATACATTATTTCTCTTTTTTCTCTTCAAACTTTAGATTATTATATTTTAGCATAAATCAAAACAAAAGCTTTGTAGAATCTTGGAAATGGAAGTACTCATATTTATGGAATATGAACACCATTTCTTTATTATTCTATCTATGATTTTGTACAGGATATTTGAAAATTATTAAAAAATAAGTTCTTTTACTAGTAAATATAAATGGAAGTCAACACTATTGGAGTCTATTTTGTGAAAATAAATGATTTCCATACAAAACCCCTTCCAAAACTGATATTAATTTATCCCTAATCAAATATCCCTGATAAACAACAAATGATATCTAATGAATCACTATTTATCTAGAAACCTATTCAAAATGAAAATATTAACTTTTTGTTTTAAACATCACAAACTAAAATTTACTTGCATTTATTAATGTGCTTGTTTTTGAAACTTGGCAAAGCCTTATCATGTTTGCTAAAATCAGAGTCATTCAGAAAATGGAATAAATGAATAGATCACTAGTATATTTAAGCTTTCTTCATTTTCTGATAAATACCTAAGCTGTCACAAGGTATTATAAAATATTATGAATATATAGAAACAGTATGCTTGAACCAATAACTCTAATAATTCACATAAGACTATTAGTATAGAGGCACCTGGGTGGCTCAGTGGATTAAAGCCTCTGCCTTCAGCTCAGGTCATGACCCCAGGGTCCTGGGATTGAGCCCTGTATTGGGCTCTCTGCTCAGCAGGGAGTCTGCTTCCCTCTCCCTCTCTGCCTGCCTCTCTGCCTGCTTGTGATCTCTCTCTCTCCCTGTCAAATAAATAAAATCTTAAAAAAAAAAAAAAAGAAGACTATTAGTAGAAAAAATGTGAATGTCATTTGAAACAAGTAAGCTGGGGGCGCCCGAGTGGCTCAGTGGGTTAAAGCCTTTGCCTCTGGCTCAGGTCATGATCTCAGGGTCGTGGGATCGAGCCCCACATCAGGCTCTCTGCTTAGCAGGGAGCCTGCCTCCTCCTCTCTCTCTGCCTGCCTTTCTGCCTACTTGTGATCTCTCTCTCTGTCAAATAAATAAAGAAAATGTTTAAAAAAAAAAGAAATAGGAAAGCTAATATGAAAAAGAAAAATATTTTTTTCAGACAATGTAATAGTGTGAATGTGAATGTTTACAAGAAAATATAGGAAGTGTTAAATACCAGATGTTAAGAATGATTCATACAGTTTCACATAAATTTTGTCAACTGATCTTTGACAAAGGAGCAAAGGCAGTTGCAATCAGGAAAAGATAAACTTTTCAACAAATAATGCTGAAGCAACTAGACATTCATGCAAAATAATGAATCTAGATACAATCTTTGTATTCCTTACGAGTATTAACTTTAATTAATCCGATGTAAATGCAAAACACAACACTATGAAATTCCTAGAAGATAACATAGAAAAAAGTTAAATGTCTTTGGACATGGCGCTGACTCTTTCTATGAAATAGCAAAGGCAAAACCGATGAAAGAAATAATTGATAAACTGGACTTCATTAAAATTTAAAACTTCTGTCTGTGAAAGATACTGTCAAGAGAATCAGACAAACCACAGACCAGGAGAAAATATTTGCAAAAGACATATCCAATAAAGGACTGTAATCCAAAACATACAAAAAATAATTCTTAAAATTCAAAAGTAAGAAAATGGACAATCTAAAACCTATTTACAAATGGGCAAAGGATGTGAAAAAACACCTCATCAAAGATATATAGACGGGAAATAAGCATATGAAAACATATTCATTAGGAAAATACAAAATAAAACAAAAATGAATGCCCACCACACACCTCTTAGAATTGAAAACACTGATAACACCAAATGTTGGTGAGGATAAGAAGCAACAGGAATTCTCTGTCATTCAATGCTGGTGGGAATGAAAGCAGTACAACCACTTTGGAAGACAATCTGGTAGTTCCAAAATTAAACATTCTCTTTTCATATTATCCAGCAGCAATCATACTCGGTATTTGCTTAATGAGTTGAAAACATATATTCATACAAAAACTTGCACGTGCATGTTTATAGCAACTTCATTTATAATTGCCAAAACTTAAAAGCAACCAGGATGTCCTTCAGTAAGTGAATGGATACATAAACTGTGGTACACTCAGACAATGGTATATTATTCAGGACTAAAAAGAAATGGGCTACTGAGCCATGAAAAGACCTGAAAGAACTTTAAATGTATATTGTTATGTGAAGAAGCAAGTCTGAAAAGGCTGTATACTGTATGTTTCCAACTGTATGACATTCTGGAAAAGGCAAAACTATGGACATAGTAAAAATATCAGTGGTTGCCAACCAAGGCTTAAGGGATAGGAAAGTATGTATAAACAAAGCACAAAGGATTTATAGGATAGTGAAGCTTTTCTATATTATATTGTAATGATGGATGCATGTCATTCTATATTTGTTCATATCCATAGGGTGTATAACACCACCAAAAGTGAATCCTAATGTAAAGTACAGACTTCGAGTGATAATGTTGTGTCAGTGTATGTTCCTCAGTTCTAACCAGTGTACTGCTATGGTGCAGATGTTGATAGTGAGAGGCTGTGCATATGCAGGACAGCGGGAATATGGCACTTGCTCTTCAATTTTGTGGTAAATCTAAAGGTGCTCTAAAAAACAAAGTCTTAAAAAGTTTTAAAAAAGGAAAAAATAATTAACAAAATTCATCTAAGTCAGATTTTAATTAGTAGATTTAAAATAAGGGACTTTTGAGTACCAGCACATAAGTACCAATATAAAATTTTTCAATTAGCATTTTTTCGGTTTTAATAAAAATGTACATTTTTATTAAATATATATTTTGGGTATAAGAAATATATTGAATTAATTAATGTGTATTTCTCCTATGACTGCATTCATTCTTAAATTTCTCAACATATTGGATTTAAAGCAAATTTATTCATATTTTCTGCATTTGTTCTTACTTGAATATGAAATTATATGTTACATTTATTAGACACAGTTAATAAAATCAAATTTCAAAAAATATTTCAACATCATCAATTAAATTATTTTTAAAACAAAGTCCTTCTTTCTTAAGGCTTAGGCAGGTCTATTCCAAAATTCAAAAAAGACTAACACTGCTTTTATATAATGTCAACATAAGGCCAAATAATTATGTCGATATTGACAATTAAATATTTTTGTTGTTTAAAAGAGAGTGGTATCCACTCTCACTCTTTCTATGTTTCATTATGTAAATTTAATTTCTGAAGTAAAATCTCTTCAGTATTGATTTTCATACTATAATTATATACATGTATCAATATTTTAAATAGATTATATAACAATAAACTATCACCAACTGGAAATAAAATCATGAATAAATGTGAACAATTTTAGTGTTTTTAGCTGAAGTAATGATAAATATTTTTTCTGCATGTTTCTAAATTAAGTCTCAAAGTGTTCTATTTTGAATTGAAAATGTGAGATTTCAACCAGCATATAGTCAGGTATACAGATAGTATCACTAGCATGTCAGTTAAATGGGATAGTTTTGTCTTTGTTGTTCATTTATTTTATACATTATTGCACATCCCACAATTATAATCAGGCTTGGTACATGGTAGATACCAAATTAAAGCATAAGTGAGTAGTTGGATAAATGAATGAATGTTTATATTTCTGGCCAAATTAACCGACTTTTATATCTGTCCAACTTTTAGATTAAAAACTTCAAATAAATTAAATTCACATTTAAACATGGAATTTCTAGTAAGACAATTTAATTCAAATGTTAGCAATATGACACTGTATGACAAAGGAAAACTCTTTTATTACCAAATACCTAGAAACACTGGTGATATTAAAATCTCCTTTTAATTGCACATGTAAGTTAATTACAAAATAAAGATTATCTCAGGGGCTGACATATAAGCTCACAGAGAGTATAGCTGAAGAAGTTAAAGTTGTTCTCAGGCCATTGGCCTATCCCAGAACATAGTTTGTAAAGCCAACTGATGCTTTAAATTGTGTACATGCATAACTCTGATAAAATAAATAAAATTCAATGTATTTAGAGTCAATAATTATTATAAAGAAAACAAAAATAACAGAAAAAGAAAGAAGGAAGGAAGATGGAAAAGAGAGAAGAAACAATGCACATAACTCATATGGTCCTTGCTTCAGATGTAGAGTGAACTAGCAAAATTCAACATTTTATAAAACATTTCATAAATACACATTTTTAAAATAGATCCCAATAACACAGCTGTCTCTGGACAGTAAAATTAGGTGTCTTTTCTGATTTGTCAGTGTTCATTTATACTGATGATTTAAAAAATCACCTGAGTTTGTCTTCCAGACTATAGGGCATCCCCTTCAGAAGAGAGTGCTATCCTGGTTACCTTCACCCTGTATTAAATGTGTTGGAAATAAATGCATCCTCATCATGTCTCCGTCTAGACTTTGCCTTATGAGTTTGGGACACTCTCAGATTTTGGAGAAAAACAAAGAGTGAGAGTAAAAGTGTAAGATGAGATTCACACAGGTCTGATATTCTCTCTGGGCTCTCCTTCAGATAGGGGAAATGCTGCTTGGATGACCTGGAAAAATACATGTACATTCAATAAAGTAACAAAACTGGAGTGAAAAAACTACCCTTACTTTACTGAGGGTGACTAGTCAGGAAATGGGTACTTAGCATTAGATGGTAACTGAAATTTGCTAAATCATGGTGAGAGATTAGATCACATTATATCACATAGCTCTGATTTCAGAAAATAATATGATTTCAAAGGATGAAACAGATAGTGTGGGTAACAGATAATGGACTCGCCGGAGTCCAGTAATTGAAAAATAGGAAGTACAAGAAAAAGAAATGAAAGCTATCTAGGGTTATGTGTACCTTGTTGTGAAAGACAATGGTAAGGTAGGGTAAAGTATGAACAAGGAGGCTGAGGACTAACACGCCTGTGACAGGTATGTTAAGCAGGAGTCACCACGAGTAAAATTAATGGGAATGAGAGTGGCAGAAAGACATGAGTACGTAGTGAGAAAAATTATTTCAGAATTGAAAATAGGAGAAATAGGGCATTTCTGATAGACACATTTTAATGTTAATTGTTGGTTGTTGTCTACAGTGAAGATTATTATAACAAAAAATTTTAAGAAACAGTGAGACTAGAATTTTAGAAGAGTTTTAACTGTGTATTTTTAAGATTTCAAAAATGATGATAGAGGATGAGTTCAATTAAGAAGATTGTGATCCATGAACAGAAATCACTGAAGGAAGTGAATGAGTGTCTTGGGGTTTGGTAGATAGTCCCAGATGGAAAGATGGTAAAAATGTTATCAGGGCCCAAATGACATGAAAAGGGATTATTGGAAAATAGAGGATTTGGTGGTAGCGAGAACAAAAGCATATTCAGTTCCTTTGCCAAAGTTATCAAATATTAAAAATACGTTAGAAGAAAATACAGCTTACTTTGGAGAACATCTCAAAAATTGTAATAAAACTAGAAAAAATGTTCAATTAAAGAGCAATTGCATATGAATAGAAAAGTCAAAATGATGAGGGAGTTTGTTCATGATAAAGATGTTATCAGAGTGATTCCAAAACTTAAGTATAAGAGGATCATGTTCTAATACACTTTCTATTTAGACTTTGATTTAGTACCTCAAAACAAAGAAAGAGCCATTAAAATTCAGCAATTTGCTGTGCATCACAACGTGTCTTTATTTTTTCACTCAAAGTTAATAAGGACAGGGACACCTGGGTGGCTCAGTCGGTTAAGCATCTGCCTTCACTCAGGTCATGATCCCAGGGTCCTGGGATTGAGTCCTGCATCAGGCTCCCTGGTCAGGGGGGGAGCCTGCTTCTCCCTCTGCCTGCTGCTTCTACCCTACTTGTGCTCTGTCTCTCTCTGACAAATAAATAAATAAAATCTTTAAAAAAAAAGTTAATAAGGACATAGTATTCTACCATGATTTTATAATGTCTAACAATTATTTGGAACTTTGCCACTGGCATAGTAAAAATTCAGCCACACTCAAATAAATTCAAGGATCCACAAAAAGTAATACATGATTGTTATTGAGGTTTGTGGATTAGACCTGCCTGGAATCCCAAAGATCTGAATCTTCTTGTTATGAGATATTTACATTCAAGTCCATGTGAATCATTAACAGAAGTAATCACATTCAGTATACTGTTACATAAACTTCAAATGCCATTCAACTGGAACTTGTGGTTCACTGTCAAAATGACAAAAATAAAATATTACTGTGAGTGTTAATTATGAATCCTAATATAATATAATACTTATTATGCTAGAAAAAATAGTTTTAATTATAAATGGCATCTACTTATCTAATTCTTTTTTTTTTAAAGATTTTATTTATTTATTTGACAGAGAGAGAGATCACAAGTAGGTAGAGGCAGGCAGAGAGAGGGGGAAGCTGAGCAAAGAGCCCGATGTGGGGCTCGATCCCAGGACCCTGAGATCATGACCTGGGCCAAAGGCTTTAACCCACTGAGCCACCCAGGCACCCCTACTTATCTAATTCTGAAAGTAGTAAGTTGTAGCAGAATCTTAAGTAGTCCTATTACATATTTACTTATGAGAATGAAAAAACTATCATAAGTAGTATAAACTTATATTTAAAAAAATAGATACACGTAGTATCTTTCAGTAATAAAATATTATGTTTCCAAAATCAAAGGCAAATTCATCAGTTTAAATCAATTACTCTATATGTCACATAATAATTCTATACATATTTAGCTGCTAACCCTATTCCAATCCTATGCTAGTTGTCAGAGAAGTAAAGATAAACAAGAAATACTAAAGGTGATTTAAACTATAAAAATCTCTAACCCTTTTTATATTTAACATATTTGCCAATACCATGCACTTAGAAAAGTTTAAATACATGTCAATTAAGTTGTTTTGGAGGGATTATTCGGTTCTTGCATAAAATAGTGAACATTAACCCCTAAATATGCTATCTCAGATATATACATTGGTTACTTCTGAACATTATGATGTTACATAAAGAACTGTATAAAGTCTCAGTGATGAATAATAATGCTTTTATGTGCCTTCATGGCACTGTGTGTCGACCTAGGGTGTCGTTGTTTTACATGTCATTCTAGGGCCTGGGCTGAAGGGGCAGAATCTCCTATGGTTATTGTATTCTTGTGGGTGAGACAGAAGTGCAAGTAGAAAGCACAATGTCGCTAAAAAGATCCAGGTTGAGAATTGGCCTGCCATCGCTACTGACCACATTCTGTCTAGCCAAGTAAATCACGTGGCCAAGCCCAAAATTATTGGGCAGAGACATGTACACTACCACAAAAGTGAAAGGAACCACAAAACTCACATGGCAAATTCTATAGATTCAGGGAAAGGGAAAGAAATGGGGATGATAATACCTGGAATATATTCCAATATAGACAAAAACGGTATACATTGATTCTTCCTAACTGCATTTTCTGAAGAAGCTCAGTTTAAAGAGAGAGAAATTATGAAACTTAAGGCTGAGTTATAATGAAAAAAAAAGATAACTTACATACACTTTAGATAGCTGTAAAAAAAACTACTGGCAAGCTTCACTGTAGTCCTAAATTCACGCAGGGTAAATACATTTTCTATAGTAGTAATTTCCAAATTATGTTGCATGTCAGAATTACATGGAATCTATACTACATAAAATATCAATGTGCAGCCTTTTTCTTTGGAGATATTTATTTAACAGGTGTTAGAGGATTCAGATATTTTAAGAGTCCTCAGCTTATTATGATGTTTAACAATATTTCAAAACTATAGGTGTATCAGTATACTTAACTGGTATTGTCATAAAATTTTGTTAAATTCAACCACTTTTCAATTATTACAAGGAGAGTTCCCATGAAATCTTCCTTTAAATAAAAGATGATAATTTAACAACAGCTTTATATAATCATTTTTAAGTTTGGGTATTCTTTTGCGTATAATTGACACACAATGTTACATTAGTTTCAGGTGTACAACACCGTGATTCAGTTTCTCTATACATTGTGTTGTGCTCACCACAAGTGTAGCTACCTTCTGTAACCATACAACACTAATATAATATAATTGCCTATATTTCCTATTATATGCCTTTTATTCCTGTGACTTACACATTACATACTGGAAGCTTGTATCTCACATTCCCTTTCACCCATTTTGCCCCCCCACCCACCCAACAACCACCAGTTTCTTCTCTGTATTTATTGATCTGATTCTACTTTTTATTTGTTTATTCATTTGTTTTATTTTTTAGATTCCATATATGAGTGAAATCATATGGTATTTGTCTTCCTCAGTCTGGCTTATTTCACTTAGCATGATACCCTCTATGTCTATCCATGTTGTTGCAATGGCAAGATCCCACCCTTTTTATGGCATAGTAATAATCTATTATAGATGAATATAATACATACATACACATACCACATCTTCCTTAATCTTTCATCTATGGATAGACTCTTGGGTTGCTTCCATATCTTGATTACTATAAATAATCCTCTAATAAACACAGGGGTAAATATATCTTTTCAAATTACTGTTTTTGTTTTCTTTGGGTAAATAACAGTAGTAGAATTACTGGATTCTATAATATTTTTATTTTTAATGTTTTGAAGAACTTCTGTACTCTGCCATTCCAAAAGTGCATGAGGATTCCTTTTTCTCTACATCCTTGCTAATACTTATTTCTTATCTTTTTTATTTTTAGCCATCTGACAGGTGATATCTCATTGTGGTTTTGCATTTTTGGACTTACATTTCCTTAATGATTAGTGATGTTGAACATTTTTCATGTGTCTGTTAACTATCTATATGTCTTCCTTGGAAAGATGTTTATTTAAGTCCTCTACCCATTTTTTAACTGGATTGTTTGTTTTCTTTTTGTTATTGTTGTTGTTGTTTGGTGTTGAGTTGTATAATTCTTTATATAGTTTAGATATTAGCCCCCTAGCAAATATATCATTTGCAAATATATTCTCCCATTGAGTAGATTGCCTTTCTGTTTTGTTGATGGTTTCCTTAACTGTGCAAATCTTTTTATTTTGATGTAGTTTCAACTGTTCATTTTCTTTTTTTTCCCCTTGCCTTAGAAGACTGATCTAGAAAAATGTTCCTACAGCAGATGTCAGATAAATTTCTGTGTTCTCTTTTAGGTTTTTATGTCTTTAATCACATTTAGGTCTTTAATCCATTTTAGATCTTTAACTCCTTTTGAGTTTATTTTTTGTGTATGGCATAAGAAAGTTGCATTTCAATTTTGTACATGTAGATACCCAATTTTCCTAACACCATTTATTGCAGAGATTATCTTTTCCCCATTGTATTATTGCCTTCTTTGTCAGATTTTCTTAAAGATTTTATTTATTTTAGGAACACAGAGAGAGAGCATGGGGGGAGGGGCAGAAGGAGAAGGAAAAGCAGACTGCCCACTGACCAGGGAGCCTGATGTGGGACTTGATCCCAGGGCCCTGGGAACATGACCTGGGCAAATGTAGATGTGTAAACAGCCGAGCCACCCAAGCATTCCTTCTCTGTCGTAGATTAATTGACTATATAAGCAAGGGTTTATTTCTGGGCTCCTTCTATTCTATTCTTTTCATTTGTGTGTCTATTTTTATGTCAGTACCCTACTGCCTTGGTTACTAGAGCTTTGTAGTATATCTTGAAACTTGGAATTGTGATACCTCTACCTTTTTTTTTCTCCCCTCATCATTGTTTTGGCCACTCAGGGTTTTTTGTGGTTCCATAGAAATTTTTGTATTATTTGTTCCAGTTCTGTGAAAAATGCTGTTGGTATTTTGATAGACGTTGCATTGAATCTGTAGATTGTTCGGGGCAGTATGTAAATTTTAACAATATTAAGTCCATGAGCATAAAATATCTTTCCATTCGTCTTTTATAATTTCTTACATGATTTTTATATATTTTTTAAATTAATATATAATGTATTATTTGCCCCAGGGGTACATGTCTGTGAATCATCAGGCTTACACATTACACAGCGCTCACCATAGCACATACCCTCCCCAATGTCCATGACCCAGCCATGCTATCACTACCCCCCCATCCCCCAGCAACCCTCAGTTTGTTTCCTGAGATTAAGAATCTCTTACGTTTGTCTCCCTCTCGATCCCATCTTGTTTCATTTTTTCCTTCCCTACCCTCCACAACCTCTGCCCTGACTCTCAAATTCCTCATATAGGAGAGATCATATGATAATTGTCTTTCTCTGATTGACTTATTTCACTTAGCATAATACCCTCTAGTTCCATCCATGTGTTGCAAATGGCAAAGTTTTGGGGGTTTTGATGGCTGCGTAATATTCCATTGTGTATATATACCACATCTTCTTTATTCATCTGTCGGTGGACATCTTGGCTCCTTTCATAGTTTGGCTATTGTGGACATTGCTGCTATAGGTGCATGTGCCCCTTTGGATCACTACATTAGTATCTTTAGGGTAAATACCCAGTAGTGCGATTGCTGGGTCGTAGGGTAGCTCTATTTTCAACTTTCTGAGGAACTTCCATACTGTTTTCCAGAGTGGCTACACCAACTTGCATTCCCACCAACAGTGTAGGAGGGTTCCCCTTTCTCCACATCCTCGCTAACACCTGTTGTTTCCTGACTTGTTAATTTTAACCATTCTGACTGGTGCGAGGTGGTATCTCATTGTGGTTTTGATTTGTATTTCCCAGATGCCAAGTGATGTTGAGCACTTTTTCATGTGTCTGTTGGCCTTTGGATGTCTTCTTTGCAGTAATGTCTGTTCATGTCTTCTGCCCATTTCTTGATTGGATTATTTGTTCTTTGGGTGTTAGTTTGAGAAGTTCTTTATAGATTTTGGATACTAGCCCTTTATCTGATATGTCATTTGCGAATATCTTCTCCCATTCTGTCAGCTGTCTTTTGGCTTTGTTGACTGTTTCCTTTGCTGTGCAAAAGCTCTTTATCTTGAAGTCCCAATAGTTCATTTTTGCCTTTGTTTCCCTTCCCTTTGGTGATGTGTCTAGATATTTAAATATTTAATATTTAATATTTATTTAATATTTATAATATTATATATTAATATATAATATTTATATATATTATATATAATATATAATATTTATATATATTATATATAATAATTAATCTTTATTTAATATTTAATATTTATAAATATTTAAATATTTAAATATTATTAGATATTTATTTATTTAGATATTTATTTATTTAATTCCTAGATATTTATTCTTTTTGATGTGATTTTAATGGAATTATTTTGGCTAAAATTAACAACACAGGAAACAACAAGTGTTGATGAGGATGTGGAAAAAGGGGAACCCTTTTGCACTGTTGGTGGGAATGCAAAGTGGTGTAGCCACTCTGGAAAACAGTATGGAGGTACCTAAGAAAGTTAAAAATAGAACTACTCTATGCCTCCGCAATTGCACTACTAGGTATTTATCTAAAGGATACAAAAATGTTGATCTGAAGGGGCACATGTGCCCCAAAGTTTATAGCAACACTATCAACAATAGCCAAATTATGAAAAATCCCAAATGTCCATTGACAGATAAATGGATAAAGAGGAGGTGGTATATATATCTATATATATTAGCCATCAAAAAGAATGAAATCTTGCCATTTGGAACAACATAGATGTAATAAGAGTGTATTATGCTAAGTGAAACAAATTATCGGTGAAAGACGTATCATATGATTTCAGTCATGTAGAAATTTTTTAAAAGATTTTATTCATTTATTTGTCTGAGAGAGAGAAATAGAGAGCACAAGCATGGGGGAGTGGCAGACAGAGGGAGAAGCAGGCTCTCCGATGAGCAAGGAGCCCAATGTGGGACTCAATCCGAGAATCTTGGGATCGTGACCTGAGCTGAGGGCAGATGCGTAACAGACTGAGCCACCCAGGTGTCCCCACTAAAGTAGAATTTAAGAAACAGAACAAATGGACATAGGTGAAGAGAAGGAAAAATAAAATAAGAAAACCAAAGAGGGAGGCACACCAGAAGAGACTTTTAACTATAGAGAGCAAACTGAGGGTTGCTGGAGGGGAGATGGGTGGGAGGAGTGGGCTAAATAGGTGATAGTCTTAAGGAGGGTACTTGTTGGGATAAGCACTAGGTGATGGAGCGCTGGATTCTGCTCCTGAAACCAGTGCTGCACTGTATGTTAACTGACTTGAATTAAATAAATAAATAAATAATAAATAAATAAATAAATAACATAAGCACTGATAATGGCTTTAAACTCCACCAGTGTCATATCAGAGAGAAACAATTAAATTAATCAATTCATTAATTAAGTAAATGAAGCAAATACAATGGTAAGACTACTATATTTCTTCATGTACTATATTGCATGTAGCCCTGAATTGACTAGTTACAAAGTCATTTGAGATTAGATGAAAAGAAAGGTG
Organism: Potos flavus; assembly: GCA_028534135.1. Taxonomy (NCBI): domain Eukaryota; kingdom Metazoa; phylum Chordata; class Mammalia; order Carnivora; family Procyonidae; genus Potos; species Potos flavus. The sequence continues at coordinate 78,687,926 of CM052896.1, forward strand.
CTGGATTTCTGACCTATAAGTTTATATTAAAATGGAAAATGCGAAGAAACTGAAAAATTTTAAAAAGGATTAGTGCCAACCTTTCATTTGTGTGTTTGTTCATTTGCTGAACAATTATATCTGTTATAGGTTGTACATTAAGAAAAGCCCAGGGAATATAGGAGAGCGTAAAACAGTCATGGTGATTATATTGATGAATATTTACTCCTCTACCAAACACAACAAAACTGAGTTACTCAATAATTTAGCTCCATTTTCCTCTAAATCTTTATTTTAATTTGGTATGATTGGATCAAATTTAATTAAATAAGCATTTATTAATTTCCAATGATGTGAGAAATGCTCTTTTCTTACTTACTTACTTACTTATTTATTTATTTATTTATTTATTTATTTTAGAGAGACAGAGAAAGAGTGTCAGGGTGGCGGGGGGGAAAGGAGAGGTAGAAAAAGAATCTTAGGCAGACTCTCCCCTGAATGCTGAGCCTGGTGCAGACCTTGATCTTACAACCCTGAGATCATACCTGAGCCAAAATCAAGAGTAGATTACTTAACTGATGAAGCCACTCAGGTGCCCCATCTCTTTTCATCTTTAAATTTCATTTTGATGGTTACATTTATTTTTGAAATATTATATTGTGTTATCGATGTACATTTCTAAGGGTATCAATTATTAACTGATAATTTCCATGGTTGCTAGTGAACTGAAAGATTGAATTGGGCATTTTTATCTGCACCAAACACTATCCAGGAAATAGAATGTGCAAATTTGGTAGGAATATAAAAATCCATGGTTAAAAATAAACATTATTAAAGTTATCTTTGAAATAGCATATACTTAGAACTCGACAAATAATGATATGAATGAGTTTTAATTGAGAAATATTTTTTATGGGAAATTAACATGCATAGTCACTCAGTTTCCATTTTATTTCTAGTTTTTTTTTCTTTTAAAAAATACATAAAATCAGATTATAGGGGAGATATAACACTTTCCTGGGAAAAACAAATATCGAGGTCTATTTTGTACAAATATTCCAACCAGCATCTATAAAATATTCTAGCTGAAGGGAACCAGGCTACTGGACAGAGCATGCAATTAGGAGACAAGTGACCTGAATTTTATCCCTGGAAGTTTTACCTGCCATATTATAGGGTAATGCATGGCAGACCAGTTACTTACTTATTTTTAAGTGAAGTGGTAGAGTACTTATTTATCTATTTTTACTTATTTACTTATTTTATTTTTTACTTCAGGCTGAAAAAAAAATATTTTTATTCTTAGTTAATTTGTTTTCAGGGAATATAACAAAAATAATTATCAAACACAATTTTGCCAATGCAAAATGCTTTATAAATAACACATTACTGCTTTTCAATTGTGACTTGAAATCAGATATTTCCAAAACCATTATTCTGAGTATGCATTTTAAAAATTTATTGTCTTTATGACTTTTAAAAATTAAATTTTTTTTCATTTAAGGAATACTTTATAAAAGTTAAACATTTAGTTTAATTGTCCAGAAATAATGATTCTGTTTTTATGCAAAAAATTATTATGCCAATAGCTTCCCATTGGACTTTCTCAATCCTCAACAAAGAAAAGAACAAATGCAAGGAATTTAAAGCCACAGACTGATTGCATCTGGATCTTCACATTTGCAAAATTGTTAATAGCCATACATAATAATTTCTTTTCTCATGTTTATTTACACTCACACAATAAAGGTAACTATTTGGTATATACATAGAGCTGATGTCCACACCACCACTACCATTCACCACACCTGCATTCAGAGTACTATTCTCCCAAATACATGTTTAAAAATGTTTTTGGATGTCATGATCAACTAGGACAAATTGGCAATGGGGATAAGTATTGAGATTGTATTTATAAGTAGGGCATAATCAGCATGTAAACTCTGGCAATTTGTGCTCATATAACATTATCACTACCTGCAGACTGAAGTTACATAATTCAGTAATAAAAATTTACTTATCTTTTTTTCCTAAAGATCTTTCTACTTTAATGACAACTAATTTATTTATTTATTTATTTATTTATTTATTTATTTATTTTTAAAGATTTTATTTTTTTATTTGACAGAGAGGAGAGAGATCACAAGTAGGCAGAGAGGCAGGCAGAGAGAGGGAGAGGGGGAAGCAGGCTCCCTGCTGAGCAGAGAACCTGATGCGGGGCTCGATCCCAGGACCCTGAGATCATGACCTGAGCCGAAGGCAGAGGCTTTAACCCACTGAGCCACCCAGGCGCCCCAATGGCAACTAATTTAAACAGAAGATGTTATATTATTATCGACATCACAGGGAGTTTTGAAGATTTGAATGAATCCACACAAAGTGTTTAGAACAGTGTTTGAAAAAGAGTTCACAGTTATTATTATTACCATAATATGATTATTACTTTTTTCATTATTTGCTCATGTTGAACATGTTACTACCTAGTTATTTCTAGTTGCTTTGATACTTGGGTATTACCAAGATATGGGGATAATAGAAATGTATTTTATATTGAGTAGTAGAGAAAAAAGTAGAGAAAAAATATATGTGTGTATACATTATATACGTTATGTATATATACACATATATATACACACACGTATAGCCTTATGTTTCTTTTAAAAAAAGATCATCAATACATCTTTTTATTTTATTTTATTTTATTTTAATTCTGGTTTTGGATAAAAAGTACAGAAGAGCAGGGGAGAATTTGTATTTATAGAAAGTGTCAAAGAATGTGTTCTCTTCTTTCAGGTCATTGCTTATGATCGCAGAAAAAAATAGCTATTAAGAAGGAAATAAAAAACATATCTCTAGAGGAATGTGCACCACATGTTTGGAAAGATACTCACTGGCTGATTCACAAGGGCTAATAAAACTGTGAAAGAAAATATTTTACGGAACAGCTGCTTAAACATAGAATAATAGTGAGTGTGTTAATTTAAACAAAATCAAGACAAATCACAGGGAAGTGAAAAGCAGTAGTTTTGATCTCACAGAGCTGTAGGCCAAAAATTGGACTTGAATAGAATCCAAAGGACTGAACATTTTAACACAAGGATGTAAATATAATCTTACAGTCATTCTATGTATGATAGGATAGGATTTGTAATTGAAACATCCCATAGTAAGTCCATACCTTATAACAAAAAATGGCCTTGATAGAGTGAAGAATAACTTGTTATGAAGGTATATATTTTCAGGGGAAAACATAAACCTGGGACTGCAAAAAGTAAAATACACTAAAGTGAAGCCTCACCTTCCAGTCTTCTATCTAGAGTATCTCCCTGGACAACCCATGTACCAGTAACACAGGATTACTCCTCCTACTCTGATCATTCCATAGGGCTTCACAATTCCAAAAATTGCTATTGTATTTTCTTTTAGAATGCACTAAAATAAAAAACTAAATGTTCACTCTACTTTTACATTTTTACAGGTTAATGCTCTAAAGTTTTCCTAATGCTCTTCTCCTCTTCAAAAACAATACAACATGATACAATAAAAGTTCCATGTAGTGTTATATAGATTCTATTCCAGTCTTTGACATATCCATAAATCTGCCTTGCTTGTTCAATGGAGCTTCTGAGGGGCAATATTGTAGTCATGTACTTCATGACTATTTGTATAGATATGTGTCAGGCACTCTGCTAGGCACCAAGGATATAGGAATGAAAACATATTGGCACATGTGAGGGAAACAGTGAACCATCAAAGTTAGGGCTAAGAGAAAACAGGTTGGTGCTAGAAAATCTTGGTAAGTCAAGGATCAGAAATTTTATCCTAAATGAATGGAAATGCACTGAAGTACTTTAAGATTTGAAATGCCACAACCAGATTTGCATTGGAGGATGAACAATGGATCTATGAACGGGAAGAATAAAGGTTAAATATGGGCAGAGCAATTAAATAGTGATTTTTAGAAGGCTACAAATTAATAGGCTATTAATTTAAACACCTAGAGAAAGACGGGGGCTGTATCAATAGAGAAATGTGGATGGATTCAGGAGTAATATAGTCACACATAATCATTCACTTTCTTTCTCATGATTGTTTTCTCTAGTTGCACCCACATTTTCCTTTGTCAGTTTGGTGAACATCTAGTTATTTTTCAAGACTAATGTCAAGGAGCATGCACAAGATTCAGTTTATGGATCATTCCAGGTCTGTACACTTGAATTCTTGTCTGGTCAAATCTTCCCAGCATAGATTTGTGTAATATGGTAATATGAGTTGCTGCTGCAGCTACTGCCACAACTCTTACTACCAGTTAAGGGGTCTCTGAACCCCCTATTCCTGTTCCCTATCCTTGCTTCCAGTTATACCCCCACAGAGTCACACTTCACACAAATGTTCCTATCACCTCTTGCCTCCAAATTTGGGACACTCCTATTACTCCTCCAGCATGAGAAGTAGCAAAATTCAACAGGTAATCAGCATACTATGTGGAAATGATGAAGAATTATTACTCATGGTAACAAATTCTGATCAAGGGGAGATGAGAGGCAATTGAAAAGTATGGCTGTCTTTCTTATCCCTCTGCTTCGTGAACCATTCATAGGGCCTTTGTGAAAATCTCTGGGGAAAGCTTGTCAGAAAGTTATGGTCAGCTTTTATGTGTTGTTGTTGTTGTTGTTGTTGTTGTTGTTGTTGTTCTTCTTCTTCTTCTTCTTCTTCTTCAAGATTCTGTTTATTTATTTGACAGAAAGAGACACAGCAAGAGAGGGGATACAAGCAGGGGGAGTGGGAGAGGGAGAATCAGCCTTCCCACTCAGCAGGGAGCTTGATGCAGGGCTCCATCCCAGGACCCGGGGATGATGACCTGAGCTGAAGGCAGATGCTTAATGACTGAGTCAGCCAGGCACCCCATATGTTCTTCTTTGAGTCTAACTGAGTCTATGTCCTCCACTCCTTCCCAGGCATTGTACTCCCTAATAAAGTTTTATTAATAAGCTTCTGACCTTCTTTCTTTGTTTTCCAGGGATCCTAGTCTAAGTTCCCAACTCCTCTTCAATGAAGTTCATCGTGGCTTAACTCTAGGTAAGCATGGGACTCTTCTTTGTTCTTTCTTTTACAGAACCCACATAGATATCCACACAATACCTATAAAATAGTATTTTTCCAATTTTAATTAATTTACTCAGATATTTCTACTAAACCTTAAGTTCTTTGAAGATGTTGATGCCTCTGACGTCTGTCACAGGATCCTCCTCCTCCAATGCAGTAAAATATTTAACCAGTATTTGTAGAATGAAGGAATAAATTCAAAAGGTAATACAGTCATAGAAAATGTTACTCTGGGAGTTTAAGGTCTAAAAAATGTTCGTCTCCCCTAAATAATTGTTATATTTCTTAATGTTAGAATCTCAAGATTATAAATTAATCATCCTCTCCTTTATGTTTTTGTTTCTTTTAATTTTTATCACACACACACACAATCACACACACAATGCTTTTTTACTTAAATTTCTGAACTTTCTTCAAATTTATAGAACCTTTGTTTCTATTTTGCCTTATTTATCACTCCGATTTTCTCCAGTGCTTTTTGTATTTAGGAAAAGTATAAATTATTAACATTGACAGTAACATTGACAAACTGAAGTCTCCAGGGATCATTAAATGTTAAAAAGCTCTGTAAAATAGGTCACCTAAAGGATTTTCAAAAGCAATGAATATTTTTTCAACAACTGCTAAGATACAATAATGTCATTTGTTGAAGAGGAATAAAGAAACCCATGTAGGTTTCAAATAACAGAAACATAAAATATAAATAACCATTTTTAACTATAGAAAAAATACCAAAGAAGATATTAAAAACATTGCTGAGTTATATAAACCCATTCTATCCAGTGTGAAATCACTTTTCATTCCATTTATAACCTTGATATTATTTTTCTTCTTTATAATTTAGGCAATAGAGAATCTTCTACCACAACCAGACCAAAAACATAAAAGAACCTGAAGCTCTTAAATAACTATAATTATAATTATTTAATTTGTTTTCTCTTAAAAACAGCTTTAAAAATAACTTCAGCCTGATTTATACATTTCTATTTCATAATTTCAATATTTTTCTTACCTTAATGTGACATTGTAAAAGTCTGAGATTATGGACATTGTGAACAGAATTAGTTACATTGTCAGAGACCTCTTTTCACAGAATTTACTACTATCATAACTAAAACTGATGGGTATAACTTATACATGGTAATAGGTTTTCAAAGAAAAGTTAAGAATTAAAATAATGATACATTTTAAAATGGGAGAACAGACCATAGAATTATTTCCAATATTTCAATAAAAATGAGCAAGTGTATCTTTGCCATTGTGTTGCTCTAATCATGAGAGGTCGCCACATAATTCAAATAGTGGTTAAAATTTAGCATTATCCAAGCTGATAATTCATAATTAGGTGTGAGTCACTAGCCTCTTTCTTCCCCAGGTTCTTTGTTTAAAAATAAAAATGGTTATTATAATTTAACACTTCAGGATTAACATGAGAATTGCTCAAAGATTATTTTAATTGTGTAATGATTGTTCCTATGGTTCCACTGAAACTTAATCATTGGCAAGGATTTATTAAACTAATAAAAATAGCTCCACATTTTCTGGCATTCCCCCCATCACCTCTACAAATAAATTTGCCAGTCACTGAATAATTTCAAAATGAGGAAAAAAAAATAAGTCAGTAAACCATTTATGTCTTAAATTTTAACTCATTCAGTCTTAATTGGCTTTATTTTGATAATTTCAAGGAAACTAAAACTTTCCTTTGCCTCTGGACTTGACGTCTTATGTTTTACCTTCTTAGCTAGCACATGATAATGTGACTACAAGTGTCTATATTGAAATGTCCACAGGAGAACAGGCACTGGTGGATATATCCATAAACCAAGACATACTTGCTGGTTCAGAGGTTTCCTGCTAGTGATGCTCTAGTGAAATCATGTTCCCTCTATCTTCTAATTAGTGCAGGTTAAATGGATTTTCTAATTTTGAAATTTGTTTATTGCTACTTAGAACTTCAGTTATTACTGTTCATTTTATAAATTTAAATAAATCAGAATGTACTTGATAGCATGATTAGACTCTTAAAAATGATAATTAAGCCTTGGTAATGGATCATGACTCTATAAATGTAAAAAACATTAATTATTATCGTTTGAGTGATTTTAATTCAATATAACTTCTATCTCTTTTAGTAATCTTTTATCCTTTCTGGTCTCCTTTATTCTTGATTTTTTAATGGCATATAAAGGCAGATTATAATGATTTCAATTCCACTATACATGCACTTACAGATCTTTTTCCAAAAAGTACTCCACTCCCACGCATCTGCCACTTCCATGGTGTTTGATCAGCTATCGATGTAAATAATTTAAAAAATCTGCTATTTATAAACAGATTGCTATTTTATGACTATATAAAATTAATTTTCATGAAAGCCTTTTGATAAAAAGAAAATGCTCAACCATTCCAAAAAGATGTCCACAGAGAGTTCTTATGATCAGACCAATATCTTGTCCAGAGAACTACTCTAAGACAGCACTACTCGGGAAGATTGTGACTGTGGCTCAAAACATTGTCTTTCAGAGCAGCATCACCTAAAAAACCTAGAAAGCATGGGACCTGCTAAAGTTACTCAGGACTTACTTCCCATAGCCACAGAAATTCTTTTTTTTTATTACTAATTCTGCTTAGTTTTTTTTTTTTTTTATTATGTTAGTCACCATACAGCACATCATTAGTTTTTTATGTAGTGTTCCATGATTCATTGTTTGCATATAACACCCAGTGCTCCATGCAATCCATGCCCTCCTTAATACCCATCACCAGGCTCACCTATCCCCCCCACCCCACCCTCTTTTAAAACCCTCAGTTTGTTTTCCAGAGTCCATAGTCTCTTATGGTTCATCACCCACTCCGGCTTCCCCCCCCTTCATTTTTCCTTTCCTTCTCTTAATGTCCTCCATGCTATTCCTTATGTTCCACAAATAAGTGAAACCATATGATAATTGACTTTCTCTGTTTGACTTATTTCACTTAGCATAATCTCCTCCAGTCCCATCCATCCATAATCCCCTCCAGTCCTATTCAGTCTCCTCCAACCCAAAAGTTGGGTAATCATCCTTTCTGATGGCTGAGTAATATTCCATTGTATATATGGACCACATCTTCTTTATCCATTAATCTGTCGAAGGGCATCTCAGCTCTTTCCACAGTTTGGCTATTGTGGAAATTGCTGCTATGAACATTGGGGTGCCTATGGCCTTTCTTTTCACTACATCTGAATACAAAACCCAACACAAATAACAAATAGCTAATTTTGGGTAATGTAATTATATTGGTTGCACTAAACAGTTAACACACAGTTTCAAAACTGCATGAACTCTTTCTTCTTGGTCCTAAATCCCACTAGTCTGCTTAGATGCTAGAAAAAATGTCTTAATTTTGTCCTTTTCTTTCTCATTCAGAGATTTTTATAAACCAGCACTTACTTTAAAAATTACTATCCTTTGGGGCGCCTGGATGGCTCAGTAAATTAAGCAGCTTCCTTCGGCTCAGGTCATGATCCCAGTGCCCCGGGGCCTGAGATGGAGCCCAGCATCATGCTCCCTGCTCAGCAGTGAGTCTGCTTCTCCCTCTCCTTCTGCCCCTCCCTGTCTCTCATGTGTGCTCTCTCTCTCTCTCTCTCATGCTCTCTTTCTCAGATAAAGTCTTTAAAAAAAATTACTAACCATCTAGTTTATAATCTCAATATCAAGAATTCTACATCCAGCTGAAAGCAGCTTGAAATCTTCTCAGAATGCAAAAATTGTGTATAAACCAGAGAGGTTGGGTTTGGCCCATGACCACCTCTTTAGAATTCAGATGACTTTTGATTTTGTACTTTCTTGTGGCACACTGGATGATTTTGGGAGTCACTAGGGATATGTTTCCATAATTCCTTTGATCAAATCATGTTGGCAAGACATGTCCTTTTTCACAGCCCTCACCCCAACAATGAGGGTCTATAACATGTCTTTTTGTTACTTTGGGCTATTTGTTTATCTGATATGCTATGCTCAGCTCTGGCTATTCAAGCAAGACAGCATAAGCTCAACTACCCTCCTTGCACCTATTACAACAGAAGAAATCCTCTCATCATTTCCAGCTCAAATAAGAAAGGCACTCCCCTCTATCATTTTTGCCATGTGTGCCTTATTTTTATATTCTGGAATTATTATATCTATCTATCAGTTTAATTACTAATCAAATTCCAGAGGAAAGATGATCACCTTCCTACTTTGTGAAGGGAAATACTTGGCCATTCATAATGCAAGGGATGGACCTACCATCATCATTATTGCAAGCAAGGGAGGAGGAAAAGCAGAAGAGCTAACCTTTTTCTGTTTGTTTAAATCAAATTTCATGAAACCTCATGAGGAAGAATATGTTAAGGGTATATTTAGCAAAAGTTGGAGTATTTTGTGTTCTGGCTTAAGCAGCAGCTGTCTAGAGGCAAATCTGCTCTGGTTAATGGTCTTCACATTATTTTCCCAAATTAAATAATGTTGTACACTAAACCATGGAGTTCAGACCTTCACGATTTATGTTATATGAATTATATTTACCCTTCTTACAGTTGATATTTAAGAGTGGTAAGATTTAGAGGTTTTGTCTGAAGTTTGACAATGGTGAAGGATGCAGACATCATGTTGTCACTATAAATATCGCAGAATCTGAACATTCCTCAAAATAAGATATCTAGAGACAGATCAGGACAAATATCTTTGAAACAGGAGCCAAGTTTGTAGTGATAAGCTGACTCTTTCCTGATTAGAGTCTGATTGACATGGTATTTGGAGGGACTTAAACTGAGAAGAGAATAAAGTGCTACCATGAGAGATAATGGGGTCACACTGAATTATAGGACCCTGTTCAAAAAAACATCTTACAGTTTTAGTAGGAAATCATGCACATGCTTTCAGAGAGGCAAAGACGACACACACAAAAATCTATTTTCAGAGATACGCTGTCTTCTCTCTTTTTGCACATGTTGTAGCATAGTGTACACTGTGTTCTGCAATTTTTTAAAATAACTATATATATCAGAGATAATGTCATACATTTATATTGTTTTCAATCTTTAGGTATCATATCAATGTTATAATGAGTATAGAACATATAAAAATTCCAATAGGAAGTTCTGGTCAAAGAAATGTACAATTATAATTTGGGTCGATTTTCCAAAATGCCATACAAAGAAATTATATTAACTTATACTCCATTCAATAATATTTAAGAGCGACTTTTCCTCCACAAATGGAATAAAGAGGAGTATTATATCTCATTACAATTTTGATATGTATTTACTTAAATTAAAATATTGAATACTTTTATTATATATTTAGAATCTTTCTCTTAATTCTTTCTTAATATTCGTCAACATGTTTCTATTTGGTGGCTAGATTTTATTTTTTTTTAAAGAAATGTTTTATAGATTGGGGAAATTGCCCTTTTTTCTGTGATAGAAACTGCAAAATCTTTTATTGTATGGTAATTCATCTTTCGCTTTGCAGAATGTGTCTGCTCATGTAGTTTAAGATATTAAATTTTTATGTTTTCTGGGTTTGCATTAAAGAAATAAAGACTTTACATACTACATATTTAAAATAATTAAAGGAGAATTTTCCTACAAACTTTTTAAATGGTCTTATAATTTTTGTTTTCACATTGAAAAACATTTGATTAATACTAGCCCAATGTAAGATGAGAGCTATGGGTCCAATTACATTTATTCTTCCAAAAAACTACCCAGTTGTCACAAAACTACTTATATGAAAAACCAGTAATGTGGTTGCTTATAAAATCAACTATTTAAAACAATAGTTTTCACATATTAAAAACAAACAAACATGCATTTGTATATTACCATAGGAACCCCAAAGATAAAATAATATTAATAAGAAATAAGTGAATTCTATGTGAAGACAGCTCTATGTTTCTAAATCTATAAGATGACATGATATGAATAAGTTGAAAATGTACTATGTTCTGGACAAACACTAAAAAGATGCCAATATCCACCAAAGTAACACTAATAAAGAAACATAATCTCAAGTTAATTAACTACAGGATGTTTTTACCACTAAATAAAGTTCTTTGGAAAAATAAAGAATCAAGTATAGCCAGAATAAAAATCTCAAAAAGAAAAATGATAAGAATAACCAAGATAATAAAGCACACTGGAGCTATGCTATGGAGTTGAAATGAAATAGTGTGGTACAGTCATATTACTAGATAGTCCAATGGCACAAATTCAGAAAATAGAAAAGTCCCATAATCCCCAATGGAATTTTAAGATATGAGAAAAGTGGCAACTTGATTTGTGAGGAAAAACATGGATTAGCCAATAAATCAGGCTCCATTTCAGGGGCATATCATTTCAGAATTTTTATATTAGTATATTTTTGTGGATTTTAAAACTGATTTTTCTCTGTTGGTGGGTATCAATTCTATAAATAATTTTGAACCCCACCTAAATACATTGTGTTGTGCTAGAAATTACTGGGGACACAAAGAATTAGATATGCTATCTCTCCAATGAAAACATTTTGGTAGCTAAGAAGTGTACTATTTAAATTCTTGCACAATAATTTAAATATAAATTAATATGTATAAATACAATGCCATAGACATATTACTGAATGTGTTATTGTCAGAATTCTTAAAGCCTTCATTTTGCTAAATTCAATGGCAATTTATGTGTTTTCACAGTATCCATTGCCTGAGCTGCATTTAATGCAAATGAACACTTTTTCTCTCTTCTTCTTTTTCTTTCTTTCTTTCTTTTTTTTTAAATTGGGCAAAATGGGTGAAAGGGAATAGGAGACACATTCAGGCTTCCAGCTATGGAATTAAGTCATAGAAATAAAACGCACAGCATAAGGAATATAGCCCTCGATATTGTAATTGCATTGCATGGTGACAGATGGTAGCAACATTTGTGGTGAGCATAGCATAATGTACAGATTTGTGGAAGTACTATGTTGTACACCTGAAACTAATGTAACATTGTGTGTCAACTATACTAAAAAAAAACACATTGTGATTAAATGCTTATAACATAAAATTTATAATTTAAATTATTTTTTAATGTCCAGTTCTGGGGCATTGAGTACATTCATGTTATCATGCAATCATCATCACCATCCATCTACAGAACTTTTCCATCTTTCCAAACTGAAACTCTTTACCTATTAGGCATTATCTTTCCATTCACCACTACTCCCAGTTCCTAGCAATCAGCATTCTACTTTCTGTCTCTATGAATTTGACTACCATTGGTATCTTAGTCAGTAGAATTACACAATATTTTAATTTTTGTGTCTGGCTTATTTCCCTTAGCATAATGTCTTCAAGATTCAGCCATGTAACATGTGTCAGAATTTTCTTCCTTCTTAAGCCTGAAACAAATTCTATTGTTTGTATATACCACATTTTGTTTATCCATTCATCAGTCAGTAGGCACTTGGGCTGCTTCCACAGTTTGACTCTTGTGAATAATACTATAAACATGTGTGGAGGAGGGTTGGAGCTTTGCGGGGAAGGGGATAACAGGGTGATGGGTATTGAGGAGGGCACGTGCTGTGATGAGCACTGGGTGTTATACTTAACTAATGAATCATTGAACACTACATGAAGGACTAATTATGTACTACACAGTGGCTACCTGAACATAATTTAAAAAAGAAAAAGAAAAAAGGAAAAGAAAATGTGTGTGCAAATATATCATTGAGTCCTTTCTTTCAATAATTTTGTGTATATCCTAGAAGTGGAATTTCTGAATCATATGATATATTATATACATCATAGTGTGATTGTGTGTGTGTGTAAGAGAGAGAAAGAGAGAGAGAGATTCATTAGAAAGAATGGGGAAGGAAGTGATTGGCAGAGCCATAGTCTGTACAGAATGTTCAATTATCTCAAGTTCCTAGGTTTGGTTTTGTTTTTCCTTTTTTATTAGATCAGCTTAATCTCCTTCATGTGTTTCCTTATGTGAAAATTATTTTTATTATATACACTTCTTTTAACCCCAAATTTTCCCATTTAGGGAAGTCTTTGGCATTTCCTATTCTAGAAGTATCTCTGAGGGTGGTAAGGTTTTGCTATTATTAAGGGACCCAGAAAAGTGTAAATATCACTTCAAACTTGTAAACTTAGGAAGCAAGTTCCCTGGATACAATTTTTTCCTCCCCTGAGCTCTAGAAAGAGGCAAAATCACTTGCTGCTTTCATGGAACAGTGAGTACAGCTTTTCTATCGTCTTACTAAGTGGATGAAGACAAAACTTACTTTACAAAGAGGGACAATTATGCTTGGATGATAGGTGTGAACTGGTGCCTTTCCTGAGAGAACCGCTCTATATGGTCACTTTTAGATCCTTTTAAAGCCCTAGATCTACAAATGTTCTCAGTCCCAACTCCCTGCTTCACATATACCCAGACCTTTCAAAATTGTATTTGAAGGGCAGGGAGTGGCCCCAAGGTCAGCAGTGTGTGGACAAGGGGAGGAAAGGACCAGAGGCTCTAACATAAAGCTTATACGTAATACCTATGTCTAGTGTCAATCTGCCTGGTTTTAAGAAAGCCAAAATTGGACTCTGAGTAACACCTTCTTCACACAAACACTGTGCTTCTTGGCATCAGCACATATTTTTCTAGTAACATATTTATTGCATCACATTATGAAACACTTTTCCATAATATTTCTCACTGATACTCCCAGGGCTTTTAATATCTCTAGAATATATTTTTCCATTTTCCCATAATACTAAAAAGTAATATAAGTTCTAAAAATATCTGCTAAAAAGATTCTGCAAAAAGTAGATGAAGAGGACTGTAATGGAAAGAATGATCAAAAGGAGATTAATGAACAGGAAGAGGAGGTTGAGGATGACCTCAGTGTGGTCAGAGATATAAAAACTTGGAAAAAAAATAGTGCAGTCTTTTCTGTACCATGTTACCCTCAATACAGGCCTAGATATTGGAAGAAAATGAGAAAAGCCATTCCTAAAGGAATCAAGCGACTGCCTGCAAATCCATGTGTCACATTTCCTTGATTCTAAGACACAGTTAATGTAAGATGAACCATTGATTTAATACGTTTCTTGAAGCGAAAAGGAATCGCTATATAGATGTGACAAAATGCACTTGATTTCACAAATGCTACAATGTGAGAAGCAAAGTGGAAGTTGCATTCTACAAAGATGAGCTCAGGCTGCATGGGAAGACATTGGACAAAAACCAGAATGGTGAACACGGGAGATACATTGGATCTTCACACTGGAGAAGATGAAGAAGCAGGAACAGAGATAATAATGATGTGGATTATCCTGAAAAATTTTAAAAAGATGTTTCAAAAACATCTTATTTGTACCTAGGAATGATCATACAATGCTCAGAAGTCACAGAATAAGAAAGAAAAAAATTTAAATAAGAAAAACCTTATAATTCGGTGATATTGAAATATAATTCTAGTGCCTGCATATAAAATATTTTTTAAAATGCAGCTTTATTAATTCCAGGTACATAAAGTACAATACATTTTTAATAAAATAAAATAATGTATGTAATAACTTCAGCACATGGACCAACAAAAATCCTACATAGAAAAAAAAATTATCACTTGTATCAGTGCAAGGTGAGGTAAAAAATTCCAATTACTCTGAGAAAATAAACAAGAAGAGATCTAATGCATGTTCAGTCCTGAAGATACAAAATCTGCTTAAGCTTTTTTTACTTCCAAGCTGCTTTTGAACAATATCAGATGCTTTCAGTAATCTGAGTTTGATGCATAGTATTCATCTTGGTATGATATATTACTTAGAATTTATAAAAATTAGAAAAAATAAATAAAAGAGTTTGTGCTCAGATTTTTCAAGTGTGAACCAGAATGGTAAATTTTTGTTTCAACTTATATTAATTTGAATGTAGGCAGCCTTTCTTTTCCCTTTTAGACTTACCTACTTATCTAATTTTACTTTTATTGTTCTAGTACAGTGAAAGGGTAACCCCGAATCACTACATCACTTTCTCTTAGCTAATTCTGAGGCTCATGTAGAATGCGGTGAGACATATGTTTCTTTACAAACATTTTATTTATAAGGGAACACGATAAAAAGCACCATATTCCTCAATAAAGATAATCAATGACAATGTTATTTTAAAATTTATCTTGAGGAAATATGTGTTAGTTTGTTGTAAACCATACATTGCACTTTGAGCTTTTGCCTGCAGAAAATTCTTGCAATCTCTCTTTAATAAGAATAATTCCAGATAAAGTTTGATGATACTATCTTGTCTTTTTAAAAGAAAGAGCAGTATAAAATATATGGATAAGCAGTTTCGATTCCACTTCCCCTTAACTCTTGATTCCATTGTCACACAGATATCCTATTCACTCATCTTCTCCCTGAGGATATTTGACTCACAAACTAATAGGATCCCCAGTATTGTTCCTTTTCTTCCTTGTACTGTGCACTACAATCTAGGCCATGTCATGTGTCCTCTATTCTCCTGGTGCCACTAACACTTTAATTCCCTGCAAGTAGTTGTCCCTAGACAGAAAAATGGAGCTAACCAGCACTGGGAGGATGTGTGTGTGTATGCGGGTGTGAGTGTGTGTACAGGTTATTTTTGTATTTGTGGTGCGGGTTTGTGTGTGTATGTGCACTTAAGTGAGAGACGGGTCAATGTTGAGATTCATTGAGTACTTTGTTAATGCTGTAGAAAGTTGTGTGTTTCTAGGTCACCGCCTGGTGACAGGGCTGTGCGGTTGAAATGTGATGCATTGGCACGGCTGACTTTTTGAATGTAAGCATGTTTGGCTTTGTTGATTTAGACATTAGCCTGGGAATAGGTATGAGAGGCAGATAATAAGTGAGGATAGGTAGGTAGTGACAGAAAAGAAATATGAAGAGAGGAACTTCCAGAGACAAGCTATTTTAAAAGATAACGTATCTATGAGAGTGTGAGTGACAAGGAATTGTATGTCAGAGAGAATTAGGGTATGGCAGACAAGGCGCAAAGGAAAATCAGGCTGCTGCAGGCATCAGAAAGGGAGAGCACGTGCATGACAATACAAGAGGGAAGCAGACAAGAAAAGAAATAATGGGAGAGCATAAAATAGGAATGTTTTGGGGTCTAAACAGAAGACAGGAACTAGAAAGAAAATGTAACTTTAGAAAACTCACTTTAATTATCATGGCTGTTCAGATTTTTAAAAATACAAACAAAAATAGTTTGTTTTTTATGATAAACATAATTGATTTAGATTATACGGGGAATTTTTAGGAAACATAATTTTAGAAGTGGCAAAGACAAAGACAAAAATAATCCATAGTATTTTACTGTCTTTATTCATTTCCAATCACCCGGAATGATGGGAAGGTATGATTGAACCTGGATAAAAACTGAATTTCTTTCTTTCTTTCTTTCTTTTCTTTCTTTCTTTCTTTCTTTCTTTCTTTCTTTCTTTCTTTCTTTCTTTCTTTTTCTTTCTTTTTTCTTAAAGATTTTATTTATTTATTTGACAGAGAGGAGAGAGATTACAAGTAGGCAGAGAGGCAGGCAGAGAGAGAGGGGGAAGCAGGCTCCCCGCTGAGCACAGAGCCCGATGCGGGGCTCGATCCCAGGACCCTGAGATCATGACCTGAGCCGAAGGCAGAGGCTTTAACCCACTGAGCCACCCAGGTGCCCCTCTTTCTTTTTTTTTTTTAAGATTTTATTTATTTGTCAGAGAGAGAGCAGCAGAGGGAGAGGTTGAAGCAGGCTCCCTCCTAGCAGGGAGCCTGATGACGCAGGCCTCGATCCCAGGACCCTGGGATCATGAGCTGAACTGAAGGCAGATACTTAATGACTGAGTCATCCAGATGTCCCAAAACTGAATTTCTTTCCAATATTTGTACACAGAGTTATTACATTTGATTTAAAAAAAAAAAAACAAAAAAATTCTGCCTCAGATTTTCAGTGTGAAACAGAGTTGATGCCATTGTTTCACTCACCTAGGAAATCAACTTCCATAAAACTTGTTGCCCTATTCTCAGTGCTCCTCAAATCGTTTCTCCACATCCCCTCTAGCTCACCATTCGTGCTCAATGCAGTCCTACTGTGTGTTTCCTTTTTCTATTTGTCACCATAGCTTCCACCCCTCCAATTCAAGGACTATGCCTTATTCGCCTAAGAATTAATGAATGGAAAGGGAGGGAAATCCTTATTAGGTCCTAATACTGAAGATCTTTGCCCAGGATTATGAGATAGACTTGCCCCGAGAATGCTGGCCACACATTAGAGTTCCTCAATACAAACTCCTCATCCCTGAATACAAATCTGCCTTGTTCACTGTGTCTTTGAGAATTGTTTAGTCCTTTGGACCAATCCTCTGTTCACAAGCACACAGAAATGTGGAAAGCTTTCTCCTTGCATAACATCAGATATTATATTTTAATAATATTCAATCCATAATCTTTTGGGATTTATAAATAAATTTAAAGAGTGAATTTAATTGTATTAGTGAGATGTGAGCTCTCTATCTTCTCCATGATTTTTACATGTAGATAAAAGAAAATACATGCTTATTTATTAATGTGGAGCCACTGTGAAATATATATCATATTCGAAAATAATTTTGACAACATATTAAGTGCCAAGTAATCTTCTAGTAGATTGGGGTATATAGCAGCAGTGAAAAAAGATAAGTTACTCTTCTGTAGAGCAAGGAAAATGATAGATAGCAGACAATTATATTTTTTGTTTAAATTGAAAGATACTGTTTGTCACGTCCTGTAATTATAGACTTGTAAAATTTATTTTCTTTATATGCAATAACAGAAAAAGTAAGTTTTTCTTTTTTTTTTTAAGATTTTATTTATTTACCTGTCAGAGAGAGAGAGAGAGAATACAAGAGGGATCACAGCAGAGAGAGAAGCACGCTCCCGGCTGAGCAGGGAGCCCAATGCGGGACTTGGGATCCCAGGACACTGGGATCATGACCTGAGCCAAACGCAGATGCTTAACCCACTGAGCCACACAGGCGCCTCCAAAATTAAGTGTTTTAAAACAAGTTGTTTTACTTTTTTGCGGGAGCACAATACTTAAAGTAACAGAATCTTCAGAGAACAAGGTCATGATTTTTAAGTGACATTATAAAAAAGGAGTAATTCAGGAGGTACCTAGGAGATAGAAAGCTGGGTCACTATGCTCCATTGATACCAGGAAAGCAATGACAACATCAAAATCTTTTTCATTATATAGCATAATGTCTCAGGTTGAACCACTGCACAGACAATTACAGATCACTAAGAAAGGAAAAAGGCAAAAGACAAGAAAAATAATTTGGTCATAGCTATAAATTTTGCAGAGTAATTATTATATTTAAAGTATAATATCCTAAGGCAATACTACTAAACCAAATCACTACTACAAGCATCTTCGGTATCTCAAAATCGAATCTCAGCTCAATTTTAAATTTATATGTAGTGCAGTGACTGCACGATGGATTTCCTTGTGCTGTGTGGTGTAGCAATTGCCCGAGCTGTGCATTAAATAATGCACTAATCAATTTCATATGAATACCACTACTTTGCTTCATTTTGTGTTTCCTGCTTGGTATTACTTCTCTAAACTTATTCTGGATGTGGTCATGTCAGTAATATTTGATGGCACAAGTGTATTTCATTATTTTTTTTAAAAAGTGTCCCTTTTAAAGACAAACATATTCTTGTGAAAACATCATTTGACTTTAGGACTTCCTCTTCTCCTTTCACCTTCTTTTTCTCCTTTTCTTTCCTTTTTTTGTTTTCTTTTCTCTCTCATCTATCCTTTTCCTCTTGAATTCTTTCCTATTTTCCCTCTTTTTTTCTTTTTCTTTTTTTAAGTAACATTTTCAGTGTCATTCTCACTAATCATATCACTCTATTTTTATTCCATACCACTCTATATTGAATACCTATCTCATTTGTGGTGTAAGTTGATCATAACAGGCCTCAAAAGATTTTCTGCCCTTACTTTCTCCACTGCTATATTACTACACACCCTCTCAATGTGTGTATCTAGTAATTTTTCACTTTATTTTTTTTCACTCCATCTACTACAGGAAACAAAGCATATTTATGCTCCCACCATTCTTTGCAATAAATAAACTATTAACTTCTAGAGAAAAGAACTAACACATGCGAGTGGAAACAATTTTGAAAGTATGTATGTCATTAATATGATATAAGCATAAATACAATAAGAATAAATAATCTATTCCAGGATAGCTTCCTTCTCCTCTATATGTAGTGGAAGCCAGTCAAGGATAAACATTTCTGAAAGGAACCAGAAGAGAAGGGGGGAAAAGTAGAGTAAGGAAAGGAGAGGAAATTTTAAAAAAGAAATTTCCCTTTCATACATCTTTCTTCCTAGAACAACAACTGAGCCTTATTGTCCTAAAATCAAGGTCTTCTGTCCACTTTGATTTAATAGACCATGGAGGACATCTCCCAATATCACCTTTTGCCTTGAAGATTTTTTCAAGATTTTATTTATTCATTTGAGAGAGTGAGCAAGAGAGAGAAAATGAGTGGGGGGAAGGGCAGAAGGAGAGGGAGAACCAGACTCCTTACTGAGCAGGGGGCCTGACACAGGGCTCAAACCCAGCACCCCAGGATCATGACCTGAACTGAAGGTAGATGCTTAACTGACTGAGCCACTCAGGCACCCCTGCCTTTGAGGTTTAAGATGAACTCTATTAAAGAATTAAGCTCGTGTAGCAGGATGAGGGCAAGAAGAAGAGAGGGTGGTGACTTGGGTGGAAGAGGAGAAATGATCAGCTCCTAGAAGACTATTATTTTGACTAGACACTAGTAGACCAGAAAACTCCAAGACTGGGTGGGGCAAAGGGCCCATGATTCTGTCATTGGCGGGAACTGAGACATTATCACAAAATGCCCCAAAGGTGGCGCCCTTCACAGGGGAAGAGGATGTGTGTATGCCCAAGAAAGCAGGTCATGAAGCCCAGTGAAGGAGCAAGTGGGGAACTCAGTGCCCAACAGATGGAAAACCTTCTCAAATGGCAGAAGCAAGAAGCAATACTGGTAGTAACAGCAACCACGTAAGCCTGTCCACATACCTTGCTGTAGGCAGAAAATTATCTCCCTTCCCAAAAATGCCTGTGTCCAGATTTCTGGTAACTTTGAATATTTAGCTTTACGTGGATAGGGGAATTAAGGTTGCAGATAGAATTAAAGGTTGTTAATCAATTGAATTTAAAATTAGGAGATTATCCTGGACTATCCCAGTGGGGCCAGTAAAATCATAGTCTTCTTAAAAGTCAAAGAGGGAGACAGAGGAAGTCAGAAGTAAAGCTCGTGAAAAGAACTCAACCTGCCATTGGTTTTGGATGTGGAGAAGGATTACAGGACAAAGAATGCCTGCAGTCTCCAGAATCTGGAAAAGGTATGGAAAAGCTATTCCCCTACAACCTCCAGAAAGAAATGAAGCCCTGTCAACACCTGATTTTAGACCCATTGGGACTCTGACCTCTAGAACTGTGATATAATAATTTTTGTTGTTGTTATAAATTGCCTAGTTTGTGGTAATTTGTAAGAGCAGAAATAGAAAACAAATACCAAAAAAAGAGAGAGAGAGAGAGAGAAATCCTGAAAATTTACTACTAGCTTTCACCATCAAGTTTAGATTCCTAAAAATAAAAAAAAGTATTATTTCATGTGTGTAAATATTATGGAGCAAACTCACACCTATTCTATAAATTCTTGTCAAAAAGAGTTACCCATACGCAAAGCCTCACTTAATGTTGGATCACCTCCTTAAGACCATCAGCTCAAATGTTTGGATTAAATGTGTGTGCCTAGCTAACAAAGAGAAAAACTGTTTACAGCAAACAAGCAGCATCGTGCATATGTATCCTGAAAGGAGTCGCATTGGAAGGTTGAACTCCCAAAGCTGAGGCCATTTATAATGGAGCACAGGAGAGCGTTCAGCCTGATTCAGCTCACCAGGGTCAGCTCCAGACTGACCCCAGTCAAGTCTGCAAACAGTCCTTGGGGAAACATTTTATTGTTCAATTATCAACTGCAGAGAGCTGAGCCATCTCCTGTAAATGTCATATAATGAGGAGATTTTGTTCTAGAGTGTGGCTACTACATGGACAAGAACTATAGAAATCCTGTGTTTATATTGTAGGTCAAATTTTCAGCAAGCTTGTAGTCACCAGTCTCCTAAGCATAAAAGAAAAGTAAAATACTCTGCCCTTCCCCACAATCTGTTTTTCCTTCCTGTTAGGTTTCTGTCTAAAATACAGTCTAGTGACTGAAGTTAAACTGCATCCAGGTGCATCCAGTATTAACTGGCAGAGGGCTAACAGTAATAAAGTTCTACCTGGAGCAGAGCTGCTGGGCAACAGATGGAGAGTGATTCCACGCAGTGATTCCTGGCACATGCCCCTTTATATAAACATAGCACATCCCATAGATATGAGCCAGAAATGTGAGAAATATTTGCTCAGATCTGAGTGCTTTTGCCCATAAACTGGTGCTTAAGAAGAAAAAAAAAATCTCTCTCTGAAAGGAGAAAAAGGGGCTGTGATATAATTCTATCACATAAATGGTGAAATATTTATAATGCACTGTACACAATTTCCCTCTTACTTCATTTTTATATGAAGACAAATTTAACATTTACCTCACCCAAATCCATTTTGTGCTTCCCTTTAATCAAACTCAGTACCTGATAGAATCACATCCTTAGGATTCTGAAAGGCCTCTCAATGTCAAGAGGTCTCACTCTGCTGATCCTCTCCAGCAAGATACAGTTGAATTATTTTTTTCAAAAATAGATAAAGTCCATAGAAATGTTTTCCTTTGAAAGGAGGAAATAGAAGCTTTCCTCTCCCAGGGTAAACTAATATTATTAATCCCTCTTACAGAAGAACACAAGTACTTTATTCTTTGAAGAGAATACTAGATAATGGCTTAAGTTTAGGTACTCATTCTATACCATTTATGAGTCCATATGGGGCCTTGAAGGCCAATTCCAATTACATGGGAGGAAGGTCTAACTTAGCAGACTCTCCTAACTCAGTAGTCTTCCTAAGTGGACCCACGGGTTCACCAATCTATGCACTCTTCATATCAAAGCTTGCATCAACATAACAGTTATTACTCTGTACCAATGGGGGCAATTTCTTCTTATTTGAAAAAAAAAATTTTAGGTACGAGGGAATGAAAAATTTGTTGACACATTCCCAAGGAACATATAGAATAGAAATCACTCAGTATGGGATTGCAATTTAGAGATGCATTATTTAATGAGGAAGGGTTCGCCTTCAAGATATAGTAGAATTAAAATGTGTATTAGTTTTTATTCTTTACTAGTGCAATTAGATAAATGTGAAATCTGTAAAACTTAGAAAATATATAACTATACTGCAAGCTCAGTAGCAGTGAATTATTGCAGAAAATAACTCACAACATGAAAGAAAATATATTTCATAGGATATTGATCTTTAGCTAATGATACAACCAAAGGTGAGAACATCTTTTCATGCACATGTGCAAGCAGTGATGCTTTTAAGTATTTTTTTTTCATTTATTCAATGTTAGTAGAAAATGCAACTGCATTTCAGTTTATTTTTTTAATGTAAGTAAGGGTTAGCTAAGTTTGGAGCAAGAATATATAAAACTTAATTATTTATACTTAAAATGATACATTTACCAATGGAAAAAACACAGACATATAGATTGTCAAGGAAAATGATCCTGTGGAATTATTTGTTCCTTTTGTCCAAAGAGAACTTTTATAAAATAAAGATGGGAAAAAGCCCTAAGAGATAAATAGTTTTTAAGGCTTATGTTCTTAGAGCAGTTTTAGGTTCATAGCAAATTTGAAAGCAAGGCAAATATGTTGATAATAATGCTGGGTATATGACAAACAAACAAGCACAGTAATGCCTTCCCAGCTATGGCTTCCCACATCTCAGAAAATCAGATCTACCTGGACTCATTAATAATGATTTTTGGAGCATAAAATAGTTTTAGTTTCAATACATGAAAAAAAAAACCTGAGTCACTACATTCGTTTGCTGAATATTTCATCAATCACAAATTCTTCATTAACATCTGGAATTCTGGGAGCCTCTTTCTAGGATTTCTTTCTTTCTTTTTAAAGATTTTATTTATTTATTTGACAAAGAGAGAGACAGCGAGAGAGGGAACACAATCAGGGGAAGTGGGAGAGGGAGAAGCAGGCTTCCTGCTGAGCAAGGAGCCCAATGTGGGGCTGGATCCCAGGACCCTGGGATCACAACCTGAGCTAAAGGCAGACGCTTAATGGCTGAGCCATCCAGGGGCCCCTCTTTCTAGGGTTTCTAAGTAACCACCCTGCCCAGCTTCTACTCCGAAATCCAAAAGATGCAGAATAGACTTTCAACCAATCTGGTTATGCTACTGCACTAGAGCCTTATACTAGTTAAGTGTAAGGAAATTAAGAAATGTGATATTATTTGCACTCCAAGAGCAAAGGAATAAGTAATTCTTACTTCTTATGCTACTTGTACTTCTTAGTTTCCTTCTGGAGAGCTCTAGCATGAATCCAGAAGACTGTCCAGCATGTCACTCACCATCTTTGTCTTTCTATATAAAAATATTCTTCTTTCTTTCCCATTTTTCTGAGAGGCAGAACTTTTAGAGGAATTTTATAAAAGAGTCTTAGTTAAAAAGTTATTCACTTTTTTTGGGTCATTTTACTAGTTTGGAGCTAGGCAAGAAGGGTCATTCATTATAGGGATGACATATTTGGAATGTTTAAAAAATATAAAAAGATCTTACTGTCGATTTTCCCAGCTCATGAAGTCTAAGAGGGATTGCAAGGTAGAGTAGACTATCTGACAAGGGGACAAAGGAATATTGACATATAGAGGAAACATGATCTGGAGAAGAAATAGAAAAGACATCGTAACCTTAATATTCTGTCTTACCCCTCTGTGATAGTTAATTTTATGTGTCAACTTGGTTAGGCTAAGGGATGCTGAGAGAAGTGGTAAAACATGATTTCTGGGTTTGTCTGTGAGAAGTGCCTCTGAAAGAGATTAACCTTTAAATTAGTAGACTGAGTAAAGATTGACTTCACCTACATGAGTGGGCATCACTCAATACACAGAGGGCCTCGATTAAACAAAAAGGTGGAGGAGGGTGAATTCATTCACTCTGCTTGAGCAGAGATATTCATCTTCTCTTGGCTTTGGAAATCAGCACACTTGGTTCTCAAGCCTTCCAACTCAGACCAGGACTTACATTATTGGTGCCCTAATCTTGGGCCTTTAGACTTGGATTTATCCTTGGTCCCCCTGGTTCTTAGACCTTTGGACTGAATTATACCACCTGTTTTCTTGGCTTTCCAGCTTTCTTTTTTTTTTTTTTTTTTTTTTTGCTTTCCAGCTTTCTGACAGCAGATTGTGAGACTTCTCAGGTTATATATGTATATAGTCTATATCCCATTGTTTCTGTTTCTCTGGAGAATCTTGATTAATATGCCCTCAATGTGAATTTATTTTTTTATTTTCCACCCCCAATTATATACAAACAAAAAAAGAAAAAAATTCTGATTAGGGAACAGGGGAATTTTGTACTTCTTGGGAACACCAGATTGAATCATGGGATAAAAGGAGAGTAGCTCTGTATGATTCACAGCTGTCATGAGAAAATTGAGTCTAGCCCAAACACAGACACTTATTAGACCATCCTGCCTCAGTAATTGAAAATAGTTTTCAAGCTTTTCTAAAAGATTATTGTAATAATATTAGAATAATCGTAACTATTAATATCTTAACCATATCAAGACAATATTCAAAAGAATCAAAATAAACTGTAGAGGTAAAAGCATTTAAAATCTGCTCTATTCCTTTTCTTTTTTTAAATTTTTTAAAAGATTTTATTTATTTATTTGACAGAGAGAGAGATCACAAGTAGGCAGGCAGAGAGGGCAGGAAGAAAGCAGACTCCCTGCTGAGCAGAGAGCCTGATGGGGGCTCCATCCCAGGACCCTGAGATCATGACCTGAGCCAAAGGCAGAGGCTTAACCCACTGAGCCACCCAGGTGCCCTTATTCCTTTTCTTTTCTAACAATAAATTTGTACTTAAAATCAATTAGAATGTTATTCATTGTAGAACAATTCATTCTGCCAGCTAAAATAGATAAAATATATATTATTTCATATTTATGATGTTTAATGACGTTTTGACAGGAAGTTGTTTTTCCCCTTTCATATGTATGGATACAAACACATAGACACACACAATTTAGGCAATTTGAAATTCTAATGTTGGATTTTTTAAGGATTTTATTTATTTGAGAGAGAGAGCACAAGCAGGGGCAGTGGCAGAGAGAGAGGGAGAAGCAGACTCCCCGCTGAGTAGGGAGCCCGATGAGGGGCTTGATCCCAGGACCCTGAGATTATGACCTGAGTCAAAGGCAGATGCTTAACCAACTGAGACACCCAGGCGCCCCCCCAATGTTAGATTTAAAATATTATGTTAAATGCTAGAAGACATCATAAATGTATGTTGTCACCCAAATTTCTTTATTGACTGCTACATTTAATGGAATATTAAAAATAAGACAGCTATAAAGACAAAAATTTTTCAAAATAACAGTTTTATTGTTGACTAAAGGGTATAGGTTGTTTGGGGAAGGGTATTGAGAAGGGATGGGTTATGGTTTAATGATGGACAAACCTTCAGTTTTTAAAAAGTGAGTTAAAAGTTTATTGTTTAAGACAAGCTTGAAATGTGATATATGTTTTATTCATCCAGCGGACAAAACAGAAGTTCATAACATATTTTAAAATTCCTCACCAAGGCCAAATGGAGCTTGCCTTCATCAAACCAGAATCTAAATGGGTACAGGTTTCTTGTTCTGGTTAATATCTACTACTGTTCAATCTTTAATAACATGAGTTATGAAAGAAATTACACAATCTATTGATGTTACCAAATGAAAGCCTAGGGGGCACCTGGGTGCCTCAGTTGGTTAAGTGTCTGCCTTCAGCTCAATTCATGAACCCGGGGTCCTGGGATCAAGCCCCACATTGGCTCCTTGCTCAGCGGGGAGCCTGCTTCTCCCCTGCCTGCCATTCCCCCTGCTTGTGCTTGCTCTCTCTCTCTCTCTCTCTCTCTCTTTCTCTCTCTCTCGCTTGGTCTCTCTGTCAAGTAAATAAATAAAATCTTTAAAAATTTAAAAAATAAAAATAAATAAATGAAAGCCTACAGAATGCTTCAGATTTCTCTTTGACAAATGTAGTAACAATAATAATATCCATTTCCACAAGTGATTTGGTTGAAGAAGAATGGCAAAACAGTGAACCAGGTAAATTTACATCTTCCTATATTGTCATTGATGGCATTTATTAGAAAAGGAAAGTACATCTTGGGTTGTAGCCATAGAAGGGACCAAAGATCTCTTCTTCTCAGTTAAAACACATCTTTTTCCCCCTTTTCAATACTATTTTTATTCAATATGAATATGAGCCTCTATCAAAATTTTGGAGACATAAATCAAGATAAAAATGTTAAACTCAGGTAACAAATGTAGCTCGATGTATTTTAGAAAGCAGTGTGTTTATGGATCTGGGAGAGAAGTGCCGGGATGGAAATAGTAAGATTAATGCTTCTCCCACACTTTTAATCTTCTTAAGTAGAGGAAGCTTCCTTAAAGTAACAATACTAAATTAGGTGCATTTATTGACCTATTGCATGGCTGAAAACATGAAATGGCTTACGTAATTGGTGGATTTAGAAAGAAAGGGAGGGCATATGTTGGTCAGACACTTTCTCATCATTTTTATTAGTGAGTTACACACAAGGAACATGATTCTGCTCTTCTCCAGATGTAGGTTCTATCCTGCAAATGATATGCTTGTATCAGACAAATGCTCAAAGAAATGTAAGGCCTAACCCTAGTACTCACTACTAGTTAAACCATTCACCAATATCTGCTTTGTCTTTAATATACATTTTTTGTCATTATTTTTCAACTAATTTAGCATTTAGGTGCAGGAAACAAGTGCTATTAATTCAGCCCCCTTTTACCCCAACATGAACTTATAGAAATATATAGGGAATAGAATATGGAGGAACAAATGAACATGATAAATTATTGTTGGAATTAGGGTACATGTGTGGTGCCTAGGGCTTTTTTAATATGGAGAGTGCTTTTTGATTTTGCTGTTTGTAGATGCCTATTTCAAGCCATGAGGCTGTTTTCCACAATTGTATAAATGTATAGTTGTTAAAATTTGTCTTTTGCATGTTGGCCTGGATGAGAGGTATGAAGCCTTAAGCTTCTTTAATATTTTATCTTAATGTTTTATCTAAAA
>CM052896.1:78715856-78756767 GCA_028534135.1 Potos flavus
AGAGAGTAGAAGCAGGGAAACAAGTTGAAAGAATAGAGATGCTAGTGGGCATGTAAGGAAAGGAAGACGGGAGATTTTTGATAGACAGCAAAAGCACTGTATTTAATAAAATTTAATGATTATAAAAACATGGAATATTTTGTTTTATATAGAATTTCATTAATAATCTGTTAACTAAATAGAACACTATTGATAGTCTTGAAAATAAATAGTGAATATAATATTTTACCTATTTAAAGGCATTGAATGTTACTTCATTTTCTGCAGCAAATACAACAAAGCAGTTTTACATAGCTGAGACAGCCCTTCATAATCCACTCCAGTTTAGCTCGTACTTCTTTTTCTGCAACCTTTATACTAAACTATCATGTTTTACTTACAATCCTTAAATCACTATAAGTTTTTAGTCCTCCATCGCTTACGTTACCATCTGATCCTAAAGTTAATCTTTTTTCCTTTTCATTTGCAGTCTATAAATCCCAATTTCAGTGCCCTCTCTTTCTTCCTTTCTAATTTCTTCTTTCCTTCCTTTTAAAAATTTATTTTATGTCTGTATTGATGTTTTCATACCTATGTTCCCCAATTTGTCATGTCCCTTAATATTAAATATTAAAATATGTTTTTCTAACGTATTAAAAGAGTCTCATGTTTAGGAATTTCAAGTTGTATCAGTTTATAATTCAAAGAGTTATTAAAATAGTTTACATCTTCAAACTTGTTATTTTTCTCTTTGCAAAAGATTAAAACACAGGCAATATTAACATCGATTCTGTTAAGACCTCTCCAGTTTGTGTTTCTGCATTTCTACAGTCTTATCATTATTTAATTCCTTGGGACTTTTTTTTTAATTAAAAAAATATGAGAAGATTAATACATATGTATGAATTCTCCCATTCAGTCCAGTTGGCTATTGGGTAATCATGTAATCAAGCATTTAAAAAGATGTGGGCTAGGTAGAGTGTATTGTATAGTTAAGAAGCCTATAAAGGCTCAAGCAGTATTGTCCTAATATATGCCTATAGATCATTGCCTTCTCAGTCAGTTGGTGTCCTTACCTCTCAGAACTTGGAGCACTATTTTATAACTACCTCCATTATTTTCCAAGACCTGCAAGTCTTAGCACACTGTAGTGCTTGCCTGGTGAGAGGCTAATCTACTCAGCAGCAATCTCAACATCCTGCAAAATCCCATAACCTTAAGCTATTGTAACGGTTATTTAACTATAAAAAGTTGGTTAATTATCAAATCACCAGAACTCAAATAAAATTGATACATATTATATAACATTTGTGACAATGTTAGCTTCAGTGGAAGAGGAGGGGAGGGAGAAAGGGAAAGAGAGAAAGATGAGATAGACATACATACAGAGAATGAGAGACAGAAAAATCTATAAAAAATTAAAATAGATTAAGTTTATGACCTATGTTCAGCATAACTAGATACAGAAGTCATAGACTACGCATTTTTGGGGGTGTCTATCGTGCATGTCAGTGAAAATGAAAGACTGGACAAAGGTGTACCTTCAACAAATAACGTTGGTAACAGAAAGAGATTGCTTCATTTTCAAGGGTTAGAAGGGGGCTTTGTAAGCATCCCAGAGTGGGAGCTCAGGCTCACAGATATTAATGTCCAGACATCTCAGCTGCTGCTCCAAATTAGACAAGCAATCTACTATAAGACAAGATGAAACTCTTAATAGACGTTATACATAAAAAAGACTTTGTCTTTGGACGTACTTTTGTTGATTTATGTATTTGTTCCTCAAGATTTAGTTCAAATTCAGCGTGTTCTTGAAGACTGTCAGTATCTAAATATCTTTAAAACTTTATTTTCTTTTGCACTTAAGTCTATAAATGCAAACAGAGAACAATAGTTTTTTCCCTCTAAAAGAAGGCTTAAGAAAATTTCTGCTGTTCTTCCCTAAGCAATGAACAATATGATTTTAGTATCATAGGGCTTTTTCTTAGAACCTCTTTAACTAAGGACTGATGACATCAATATCAAAATAAACTTCCCTAAGTAGTACTAGGGGCTAAACTCTGTGCATATATAAGGTAATTCAATTATTTTGTCAGATAAAAAATTAAATGTAATGTTATAAATTTAAAAGTATTTATGTATATCTTTTAAGTAAAATCTCTATAGTATTTATTTAAAATAGTGTTTTGATTAAATAGGACAGTAGAATTACAGGCTGTATTATCCAACTATTCATTGAATTGCAGGAATTCTGTGTTATAGATCAAGGGCAGGTACATATACTTTGACAATTACCAGACAAAAGTCGAACTAAAACAATCCAATTCATGGTAAAGGAAATTAATTAACCAAACTATTTGATTCATTACTTCAGAAAATGTTTATTGATTGTGCAGTCAAAAATTATCGATGTTGGAGTAAAATGGTAAACAAGATACTTTCATGCTTATTTCTTACTGAGTATCAGCCAAAATCAGTATGGATGTATGCTCTAATAGTACTTCTGGAAAGGTCCAAAAAGATCTCTGGGGTTTTAAAACCTCTAAGTTCTATATCCTAGAATATGGCTAAATGATTTAATTGAAATATTTTCAGTCTTCGAAATCCAGTAAATAATGAACATATATTTTGATGTTGAATGCACTTTATTAGTTTTTCCTGGGACATGGTGTAGCTTTTCCATCTGAAGATATGCTGTCTCAGATCTGAAGGTTTTAAAACATTATATTTTTAATAATTGATTTTTTATTATTAACTAACTTTTTTGAGAGGCAAATTATGCACAAACTAAATCTTATTCTCTTGTTTCTATAATCTCACTAATCATCTTAATGCTTACTTTTGCCCATATCATTTTGTTATTTTTTTCATATTTGTTCCCTCTAGACTTCATTTCCAATGATTACAGAGGCATTGAAACTGGTTTGTGCATTGTGTAAATTTTTGTATGATTTTTAAATTTTTTCCACTGCTTGCCAGCTTATATACCTCTTTCTATTACCTCAGTATTTCTTCTTTGTCACATATTTCTACTTTGTACTTTCGCCCCATAGAGGGTAATATATTATTGCTCTTTAGAGTTAAAATTTTTAGTGATGTCTTCAGTCAGGGTTCTCTTAATAATATTTTTCTGCTAAGTATTCTCTTCTAGAGAGTGTTTTGTTTTTTTTTTTTCTGTTTCTGCCTGCCTATCTAACACTTCCTTTCCTTCTTTTCTTTGCCCTCCCTCCCTCCCTCCCTCCCTCCCTCCCTCCATCCATCCCTCCCTTCCTTCTCTTCTCCTTCCTTCCTTTCTCTTTCTAGTATAAGAGTATTTTTTCTGGTTTCTTGTTAGATTGTTTATCTTCTTTGAAATAGATGAGTATTTTTCCAGGACTAACTTGGTAGGAGAGAAGTGTATGTGTAGGGGGGTGTGTGTGTGTGTGTGTAGAGGAGGGTTGTCTGTTTTCCAAGCCTAGAACACAGTATTTTTCTGAAATCCAGGCATTCTGTTTATGTAAGCCTACTGAGTACATTTAGCCCTCACTCCCCCATCCCTGTCCAGTTACCTGGCTTACGTAGCTGTGGAGCTGTCCAAAATGCAGTCTTCTTCCTTCCAATAGCAGGAACAAATTTTTCCTATAAGTAAATATGGCCTGCCTATAGTGTTTTTGATTTAGGTCCATTTCTGCTGCATCTTAGGCCAAAATAGCATTAAGAAAAACCTCTTAGAGACAGCACCCACATTTATTGCAAACATAGGTATGCCCCTCCCTTCTAGAGATCCTACTCCAAAAATCCTCTCTTTACTTCCACAGCCATTTGTCTTGCTTTATCTCCTCTGTTTTGGCAGCTCTGCCACCTAATTTGTGTTTTGTGGTTTTTAGTTCTCTTCATTTTGTTGAAGATGGTGCTTGCAGTTTTTATTCTCTTCTACGAAATAACATTTCTCTCTGTTTATAACAGCATGGGATATGTAACAAAAAATGCTATCAAATCATGATGCAAAAACAGTGGTTTCAAAACGCTTTTACATTTTATACTGTGTGAATTTTTTAGCTAACCAGGCAAGGAACCGTTTCTTAAAACTCTCTTCCTTGAAATGTTTTAATATTAACATTCTATATAAATACCAGCAACCAGGGCTCCCTTTTATGTCTTTTACATCTCTAAGTCACATGATGCAAAATGATGCATGCTTTGTCAAGAATAATGACTTCATAATGCTTTTTTGTATTAGTCTGTCTTATTTCTTTTCTAGATTATGAAGCTCTTTTGTTAAAAACATTTTACACATTTGAATGCCTTAGCAGAGAGCCAGACACATATTTGGCATGTAAACTATACTTGTAAATTAAAGATATGTAGATGAATGTTAAAAAGCAAAAAACTAATTTAACCAAATATTTAAGATAGAGGGTATTTATATATTCAGAGCCACTATTTTGTAAAATTATTAGGAATAGATACATAGTATGATATTTATCACAGAAAGTGTCTAAACCTAATTATTATTCTCAGGGATGTTTAAGGTTAAGCACTATATTTTTATAGTGTTTAATCTCACATGTCTAAAAGTTATTTTCCAAATCCCTATCCAGGTGACATTTTTCATATCTATTAATCACAGCTTTTGTTATTCAGTGACACAGTGGACATCCAAGTTTGGACAGTACTTTTAAAACAAAAGATAAAACAAAGCAAATTTTTATTTATATATAAGTAATATATGTATTTGTATGTATGTTAATAAGTATATATGTTAGTAAGTATATATATATATATATATATATATATATATATATATATACATGATCAAAGTTTGTTGGCTTTCCAAAATAGCTTAATTTGGGTTTCAGTAAATATCTTGGAAATCTTGACAGATATTGATCAAATCACTTACACAATCTTCATTTTCAATATAGTTTGTTTAAACAAATTAATTTTGCTTATATTTCAGCACGATTTTTAAAAATGCCTTCATTTAACATTTTCCTCTTCATCTGATGTATTTTTCTTCTCCTCCCCAAAAAACTTTTCTATATATTTTCCTTATTTACAAGTTGTTTTTGACCTCATATAAACACAGTATGAATTGTTCAATAAAAATACCATAATTCATTAAATATGTATAACTCATCATTCAAACATACGCTAAACTCACAGCTCTTTCCTGACTACCTGTGTAAACACTGTGAAGAAAATCAAATGCAGTTATGAAGTTTTTCCTCTAAGTAGATAGGCTCCAATGTTCCAGATTCATAAAAGAGGTAGAGTTCGGGTATCTAGTGTGCAGCTGGACATCTGGACCCACACTTAACCTCCCCAAACTCTGATCTGAATTTGTGATACCTTCCAACTCATCAGCAGACTCATTTATAGCAGCACTTGTTCCTTCCCAGTTTATTTTATTTGTCCCAGAGACGAGATGACAATTTAATTTTTTGTGACATTATGTCTGATTCTTAATGGAAGCAGCTCCTGTTATTAAAAAGTAACAACAAAACTTTTGAACAAGTAATTGCATGCACATAATACAGCATTTAAAAGCAAATAAAGGAGTGCCTGGGTGGCTCAGTCAGTTAAGCATCTGCGTTGGGCTCAGGTCAGGATCCCAGGGTCCTGAGATTGAGCCCCACAACAGGCTTCTTGCTCAGTGGGGAGTCTGCTTCTCCCTCTCCCTCTGCCTCCTGCTCCCCCTGCTTGTGCTCTCTCTCTCTCTCCCTCTCTTAAATAAATAAATAAATGAAATCTTTTAAAAATAGTAAAAGAAATTTTCTTCCTTACATTTCTTTTCCTCAACACTTATATTCTTTGTTTGCAGAAAGATAATGTTTATATTCTATACTTTACAAAAATGGTCCCATAACATGCAAACTATCTGGGCCTTGTTTTTTTCACTATTGTCTATTACTATTCCATATATGTACACATTGTGGAGTTTGGAAATTGAGAAGTGGAGCATGAATCAGCCAGGCGAGCCATCCTTCATTCAAGCAAGGAAGCAAGAGGTTTGGCCCTTTGTACTTCAGAGCCAATCAATCATCAGAGAGAGTGAGGACTTAACCTTCCTGGGGAGGCAACTGCAGTCAGCCATGTCCACTATGAGCAATCCATCATAGTAGAAAGGCAGCCATTAGCTATGAACAACCACACTCACAACAACTGGGTGCACTGACCTACTAACAGAACTAGGTGGAGCCTTATCTACATATGTTTTACTTTAATATTTTATGATAAAATATACCAATTTTTTTACCTACAATTTAAAAAATCTTACATTTTTTTCTTTTTTGCATGTGAAAACATTGTTTATAAATTTTACACCTTTATTTAAAAAAATGCTACACTGGCAAATGAATTCTTCCCTTGTTGTTATTTTATTTATTTATTTTTTAGTCTCAAGTTTTTATTTAAATTCCAGTTGGTTAACATACAGTGTATGTTTCAGGAGTAGAATTTAATGATTCACCACTTAAATATATTACCCGGTGCTTATCTTCATGAATGCTTGATGAAAATATTAGTCAAATGATTGTTGAATTATTTGCATTCAATTATATTTCAAATCTCATCTACATCTATTGGTAGGATTTGAAGACTCCTATCATTCTCACCACTCCCCACCCAGACACTTTCTGAGGCTTTTAGGATGCTATGATTTCCTCAAGTTTTCTTCTGCCTTTACTGACTCCCTTTGTTTAATTACTTTTATTTATTTCTCCTCCTGTCCCCAGACTTATTGCTGATGTCTCTAGGTTTCCAATCTTGAACCTCTTCACTTTCCATGTCATTTAATCTTTTGATTATCTCATCCAGCCTCAAGGCACTAAAAATCCATCTATCCCCTGTGAACGAAAATTCACACTTCCTCACCTGAACTTGTCCAAGAATGTTAGACTCATATATGAGCAACTACTGAATCTCTTATCCATCTCCAATTCCCCATTTTCAGCATTAGCTCTACTCTCAACCCCATGTTTGCATCTTCCAACATTTCTTCATATTAATTCATAATTGCTCCATCTTTCCAATTGCTCAGGTCAAACTTTAGGGGCATCTAGAACCCTTTCCTTCTTTTCTATCTGACCTCCAACCCTTCAACAATATTTTATTGGCTCAACATTTCAAAATAGAACCAGAATCTTACCTCCTTGTATTGCCCTTACTTCTACCACCTCAAATCACAGTCATATCTCATATGGAAATTACAAATGCCTTAGAGCCTGATGCAACTCTTGGTCCTCACCTGTTGATTTTGTGCTTAGCTGTGAGGTCCTGTTAAAAGAGTAAATAAGATTTTATCACTCTGCTCAAAAGCCGCCAAGGTTTCTAGTATTACTCAAAGTAAAATATAAAATTTTAAGACTATAAGGCCCTGCGTGATTTACAATCCCAGTTAACTCACTGAAGCTATCTTTTAAGACTCTCCCATCTCTTCCCATTCTCCTCACACTGGGTTCCTTGCTGCCCCAGAGCCTTTGCACTTGTTCCTTGTTGCTGAAACTACCTTTTCCCAGGTAAGTGTATGGTGTATTTTCTTGTATTCCTTATGCTATTATTCAAATATTAACTTTTCAGTGGTTAATTGCCCTCCTCCAACACCATCGTTTCTTTTCTGATTCATTTAGAAATCTGAACATCTAATCTACTATATATTTTTATTCTTTTTTTATCTTCCTTTCTCTCTGGAATAGAAGATCTGTGAAGACAGAGGAATTTTTCTTTTTTCCTTTTTCATTGCTGTATGTTTGCTTCTAGAACAATACATGGAATATATTTATGCACTTCATAAATAATAATGATATTAATGCCCTAATTGTTCATCATAAACATGAACATACATGTACACACACGTTTGTCTTTATTTATAGATATTGATATATAAAGAGAGAAAGGAAGGGAGGAAATGAAAAGTCCTTCAATTACACATAGTGAATGTTAAAACTAACCAGATAAATGATAGATAGATAGATATAGATAGATGATAGATAGATAGATAGATAACTATGGATAAGTTAGTTTACAACTTGTCTCAGGGGTTTGTATTACTCTTTACATTAAAAAAACTATAATTAGAAAATTTGTTAGTTGTTTCTTTGCACAGTTAGTATGTAAATAAATTTGGCAGACCATATCACATATTGACTTTAAGTGTAAATTACTTCATTTAGCAATGTTCACCTGTTGGAATAAAATGTTTACTGATAATTGGAATATGTCAGGACCAAGAGCAGTTACAGTCTTTGCCTTCCTACTTTCTCAAGTATGTCACACAGCTTTTATTTTTGATATGCTGAGAAAAGTTTCGTGGGAAATATTGAATTTCTCTACTAGCACATCACGTCACAGACCACTTTAGTTTTTTAATATCACATTGAAAATCTCCTCTCAAGTTATAATCACATACAGGATGAGGGAAAATAATTTAGACCAAAATTAGAAACACGATATGGTGCAAAAAAACCCTAGAGAACTGACTGAAATATGCAAAAACCAAGTTCATTAAAGTGTTTTATCAAAGAAGTCTTAAGTATTTCTGTTTCGACTGAAATATAAAGTTGGTCCTTGACCAACACAGGGGTTGGGGAGAGTCGAAAATCCATGAATAATTTTGATTCCCCAATAACTTAACTCATAATAGCCTACTGTTGATGGGAAGCCTTACTGATGACATAAACAATCAATTTACATATATTTTATATGGTATATGTATTATATAGTATATTCTCACAATAAATTAAGGTAAAGGAAAGAAAACATTTAACAAAAACAAAAGGAAGAGAAAACACATTTACAGTACTGCATTGTATTTATCAAAAATATTCACATATAAATGCATCCATGCAGTTCAAAACTGTATTGTTAAAGGGCCAATGGTATTTCATTATTTTATACACCTGTCTTCAGACAAATACATCTAGCAGTCTGCAAGTACTGCATGACCTTTTAATTTCTCCAATGAATACTAAGGCTAAAGAATCATTCATGCTCTTGGCAATATCAAGATGTTCTATGTTAACATGTCCCTTTGCCTTTTAACAGTGTCACTTATTTCCTTCTCGTATAACGTATTAAATGCAGTTTTATTTCTGACTCGTTTTCAGATCTTCTCATGTCATTTTTTTATACTTCTGAGGTTTTACTGTTGTTTTTGTTGAGGTGTTCTTTTGTTTTTGTTTTTTTTAATTTTTTTTACATTTTAACTACAGATAAATCTTTCACTCTTATACAACAGTATTTCAAGGACTTTTTTTTTCTACAAGGAATATAAAAAACCCATAGTTTCTACAAAATCAGTACTATTTTAAGGGGAAAGATAGAGGAAAACAAATTTCCCAAAAGGAGTTCAAGTTAGTTTAGAGACATTCTACTCCTTGTTAGCTTTCATTACACCCTAAGAACTTATGACCTCATATAATTTCCATTAACCAAGAAGATGATTTAAAGGTGACAGGCCTGCAGGAAGTCATGGAGAATAGAATTGAGTGATCTCACCTCCATGTAGTAAATGATAAGGTTGCAAGGAGATCCAAATATGGAGGAAAATGATTTCATTAGCAGTTGAAAAGTGGGTCAACATAAAGGTCTAAAATTCAATTTCTTCCAATTTTATAACACAAACCACTCTAAAATCTCTTTGTAATATTGAGACTGAAAAATGTGGTCAACCACAACCAAGTTTGAATTTCCATAAATAAAGTCAAAGGAAGAGTTGAACATTATGTAATGTATTACTTTATGAATTAGAGAATTTTAATTTCCTTCAGTTTGTTATAAACTTGACCTGTTTAAGCTGTTAAACTCTTTAAGCTATTACATCCTGTTTACATAAATAGTTAAACTGTGAAAATTGTAAATGACAACACAAACAGGTATGAAAGAGGTAAGCATAGGAGAAAAGACTGTGAGTTACATGACAAATTATCCTTTTTCTTTTTTTTTAATTTTTAAAAAGATTTTATTTATTTATTTGACACAGGAAGAAAGAGAGAGAGAGAGAGCACAAGAAGCAGGGGGAGAGGCAAAGGGAGAGGGAGAAGCAGACTCCCCTCTGAGCAGGGAGCCCCGTGCAGGGCTCTATCCCAAGACCCTAAGATCATGACCTGAGCGAAAGGTCGATTCTTAAATGACTGAGCCACCCAGGCACCCATTAGCCTTTAAAAAAGAATATTTATGTAATAAAGTTCAGAAATATATGTGTATCTAAAACAATTTTGTATTTACATCTAACAAAACAGTGATGACAGATATGATACCCTCCTCCCCAAAAAAGGCAAGAGTAAAGGTAATATTGGAGGAAAAAGAAAGGAAAAACTAAATAACAAACATCTAAATAATGTAACTAGGCAATTTTTAAAATAGATTTGTGGAACTTGATATTACTTCTGCTTCCCTAAAATTGTTGACTGCTGTTCCAGGCTATTTGTTTAAATATCTCTCAAATACTTATCAAATGGCATTAATTGCCCTCAAGTAAGTGATTATTAATATTTTGTTGGTTGGTACTTCATTTTATAGTCTCATCTTTTAAAATATGTAATTTTTATCAATGCCTAGCATATCCCCTACCCTCTGGTAGGCATTGAGGGAAGGAAATAATGAATAAGACAATGAACATGCCTACTGTCAAAAAACTTGCCATCTTTTGGAGAAGATAATAATACAATATAAATCACAACAATGCATGGAAGGAAGAGCCATACAGGAGCCAGACATAAACGTTTTTGGACTTTAGTGAAAAAAGAAATTATTTCTTCTTAAAGCTATGAATTATGGCATTATTTTTGCATGACCAGGAACCAAATAAGAAATATGAAATCCCATCACAATTAAAACTTATGTTTGATATATCTTAGTGTTTTAGTGTGCTTTGTACATTTATTCAGTACTATAGCTCTGAAAGGTTCAGTACAGTTTTGTTTAAGGTGAATGACTAAATTAAAAATAACAATAATAATGATGCTAATATTAGATAATAGCTATTTTGATATCTTGTAACTCAGTTGACATAATTCACTAGAGGCTGATTTCTTTTTTTTTTTTTTTAAGATTTTATTTATTTATTTGACAGAGAAGAGAGAGCTCACAAGTAGGCAGAGAGGCAGGCGAAAACAGGTTCCCCGTCGAGCAGAGAGCCCGATGCGGGTCTCGCTCCCAGGACCTTGAGATCATGACCTGAGCCGAAGGCAGAGGCTTTAACCCACTGAGCCACCCAGGCACCCCTAGAGGCTGATTTCTCAAAGTAGTGTCTTTGAATGAAAATCATATGTTTCAGATTAATTTTACCTGTTCTATTGGAAATATAGAATCGTATGTTTTGGTTATGTTTTTTATCTTTTTAATGTCAAATTTTATGTCAAATTTTATAGTATAAATTAATTTTTAACACTTTTTAATGACCAGACTTTTTAAATTTGAGGTATAATTGACATATCATGTTTTATTACTTTCAAGTGTACAAATAATGATTTAATATGTCTATATATGTTGAAATGGTCACTATGATAAAGCTAGTTAACATCCATTACCACACGTAGTTGGAAAAATTATATTCTTGTGATGAGAACTTTTAAGATACACTCTCTTAGCAACTTTCAAATATACAATATAGCATTATTGACTGTAGTGATCAAACTATACATTATATTCCAAGGAATCATTATTTTACAACTGAAAGTTTGTACCTTTTGACTGCTTTCACTCTTTTTTGCCTACTTTGCACCCCCTACTTTTGCCAACCACCAATCTGTTCTCTGTACCCATGAATTAGACTTTTTTGTTTTGTCTTTTAGATTCCACATGTGAGATCGTACAGTATTTGTCTTTCTCTGTCTGAATTATTTCACTTAGCATAATGCTCTCAAGATCTACTCATGTTGTCACAAATGTTAAGATTTCCTTATAATTTATGGCTGAGTAATATTCCATTGTATTCGTTTATGACATTTTCTTTATCCATTCATACAACAATGAGCACTTAAGTTGTTTTCATGTCTTGGCTATTGTAAATAATGCTGCAATGAACATGAGGGTGCATATAACTTTCTGAGTCAGCATTTTGTTTTCCTTTGGATAAATACACAGAAATGGAATTACTGGATCATATAGTAGCTCAATTTTCAATTTTTTGATGAGTGTCTATTCTGTTTTCTACACTTGCTATACCATTTACATCCCCACCATTAGTGCACCAAGGTTCCCTTTTCTGCTCATTCTTGACGAGACTTGTTATTTTTGTCTTTTTGATAATAGCCATTCTGGCAGATATTACATGATATGTCATTGCAATCCCTGATAATTAGTGGTGCCAAACACCTTTGCATTCACCTGTTGTCCATCTGTATGTCTTCTCTGGAAAATGTCTATTCAGATAACTAAGATTATCTGCCTTTCTTTTTCTTTCTTTTCTTTCTTTCTTTCTTTCTTTCTTTCTTTCTTTCTTTCTTTCTTTCTTTCTTTAGAGAGAGAGCGCGCACACGTGAGTTGGGGAGGGGCAGAGGGAGAAATCGAATCTTAAGCAGGTTCCATATCTAGCGTGGAGCCCAAAGTGGGGCTTGATCTCATGACCCTGAGAGCAAGATCTGAGCTAGACTCATTACCAACTGAACCACCCAGGCACCTCTCTCTGCCCATTTTCAATTGTTTCATTTTGCTATTGAGTTTTGTGAGTTATTTATAAAATTTGGATATTAACTCCTTATCAGAACCATGATTTGCAAATATTTTCTCCCATTCGGAAGATAACCTAGGTTGTCTTTTCATTTTATTGATGAATTCCTTTGCTGTGCAGATGTTTTTTAATTTGATATAGTCCCACTTGTTTATTTTTGCTTTTGTTAACTTTACTTTTGATATCAAATCCAAAAAATCATTGCCAAGACCAAGGTTGAGGAGTTTACTGATGATGCCTTCTTCTAGGAGTCTTATGGTTTCAAGTCTTAACAGTGAAGTCTTTAATCCATTCTGAGTTAATTTTTGTGTATGATCTATGATAATGGTCCAGTTTCATTCTTTTGCATGTGGCTGTCCAGTTTTCCTGCACCATTTATTGAAGAGCTTATCTTTTCTCAATTGTATATTTTCGGCTGATTTGTTATTAACAAATCATATAAGTGTGAGTTTATTTCTGGGTTCTTTGTTCTGTTCCATTGATCTGTGTGTCTGTCATTATGCCAATACCATATTATTTTGCTTTCTATAGCTTTGTAATATAATTTGAAATTAGTGCGATGCCACCAGCTTTCTTGTTTTTTGTCAATATTGCTTTGGCTATTTAGAGTCCTTTGTAGTTCCATATACCTTTTTGGATTGTTTATTCTACTTCTGTGAAAAATCCATTGAAATTTTGATGGGGATTGCATTGAATCTTTAGATTGCTTTGGGTAGTATGGACATTTTAACATTAACTCTTTCAATCCATAGGCAAAAAATATCTTTCCATTTATTTCTCTCTTCCTCAATTTCTTGCATCAGTGTCACAGTTTTCAATGTACAGCTTTTTTTTAAAAATCTCTTTGATTAAATTAAAAAAATCTCTTTGATTAAATTTATTCTTAGGGATTTTATTCTTTTTGATGCAATCGTAAATGGGATTATTCCCTTAATTTCTTTTTCTGATAGTTGATTATTCCTGTGTAGAAATGTGACAAATTTTTTTGGTATAATTGATTTTATATCAATTTTCCTGAATTCACTTATTAATTCTAAGAGTTGCATTCTCTCTCTCTCTTTCTTTCTTTCTCTCTCTCTCTCTCTCTCCCTTTCTTCTCCTCCTCCTCCTCCTCCTCCTTTGGTTGAATCCTTAGGGTCTTCTATATATTTTATTGTATCATCTGCAAATAGAGATAGTTTTACTTCTTTTCTGATTTGGATGCCTTTTATTTCTTGTCTGATTGCTGTGGCTAGACTTCCAGTACTATGTAGAATAATAGTAGTGAGAGTGGGTACTTTTGTCTTATTTCTGGTCTTAGAGGAAAAACTTTTAGCTTTTAAGAATTGAGTATGATGTTAGCTGTATACCTGTCATATGAGACCTTTTTATGTTCAAGAACATTTCCTCTATATCCATTTTGTTGAGAGTTTTTATCATAAATGGATGTTGAATTTTGTCAAATGCTTTTTCTTTATCAATTAATAATCATATGATTTTTTTCATTTTGTGGTGTGTAACACTGATTTGTGGGTTTTGCATCATTCTTGATTCCCTGGAATAAATCTCACCTGATCATTGTGTATTATCCTTTTAATATATTGTGATATTCAGTTTGTTAATATTTGTTGATAATGTTTCCATCTATGTTCATCAGAGACATTAGCCTATTTTCTTTTCTTGTGACATCCTTGCCTGGTTTTGGTATCACTCAATGCTGACCTTGTAAAATGAGTTTGAAAGTATTCCTTCCTCTTCTATTTTTTAAAGAGTTTAAGAAGAATTAGAATTAATTATTTTAAAAAATATTTGGTAGAATTCACCAGTGAAGCCATTTTGTCCTGGGCTTTTCTTCATTGGGAAGTTTTTGATTACTGATTCAATCTCCTTACTAGTAATTGGCTTGTTCAGTTATCTTGGTAGATTGTATATTTCTAAGAATTTATCTATTTCTTTGACGTAGTCCAGTTTGTGAGCATACAGTTCTTCATAATTGTCTCCTATGATCCTTTCCATTTTTGTGGTATCAGTTGTAACATTTCCTTTTTCACCTGATTTTGCATCTTCTCTTTCCCCCTCCCCTTGGTGAGTCTAATTAAAGATTTGTCTGTTTCGTAAATGTTAAAAACAAAACAAAACAAAACTAGCTCTTACTTTCACTGATTGTATTTCTACTCTGATCTTTGTTATTTCCTTTCTTCTACTAACTTTGGGCTTTGTTTTTGTTTGTTTTTTTCCTATTTCCTTGAAGTATAAATTTAGGTTGTTTATTTGACATATCTCTGTGTCTCTAATGTTAGCTTATTTTTTATTTTAACATTGCTTATTTAGTGGTTGAGACTAGGGATGCCTGCATGGCTCAGTCAGTTAGGTGTGTGCCGTTGGCTCAGGTCGTGATCCCAGAGTCCTGGGATCAAGTTGCACAATTGGCTCCTTGCTC
The DNA here is from genome assembly GCA_028534135.1 of Potos flavus. Lineage (NCBI taxonomy): Eukaryota > Metazoa > Chordata > Mammalia > Carnivora > Procyonidae > Potos > Potos flavus. The sequence goes on from CM052896.1 coordinate 78,730,907, forward strand.
AGCAGGGAGCCTGCTTCGCCCTCTGCCTGCTCAGTCAACCGCTCCCGCTGCTTGTGCTCTCTCTCTCTCTGACAAATAAATAAAAACTTTTAAAAAAATGGTCGAGACTAAAGCCCTGTGGCCAAAGGTCTACATGACCAATATATTTGTTTAAGCTGGGAATTACATTTCCCAGAATCCCCTTCTTTCTGCTTCCAGTTAGAATTGGCCTAAAAAGTGTATTACCTGACATTTGGAAGGTAAAAGTTGAGCAGTGGCCATGGCTTTATAAAGATGGCAATTAAAGTGTTGTAGTGACAAATGGGGGCAGACAGGTGGATTCCATCTCAGACATTATGTTCCTCTGCTCTGTGTACTGTTCTTCCTGCCTACTGTGTGTCCTGTTGAACAACTGTCACTGACCCACAGGTGCTAGACTGTTGGCTATAGGTAGAGGCAGAATCCACATAGTGGCAATAGCTTCCAATAGACTTCCTCATTAGCATAACACCATGGAATCAACATTCTTGGCATTGCAAAATGAGCACTCGACAACCTTCCTGGTTGTCAACTCTTATATATAGTTCACTCTCCTATCTCTTTTCACAAGGGTATAAATTCTAATCCTCACAATAATACCCTTGTTCCATAATACAGTTAATTTGCTTCGCCGGTTGAACCCCAACTGATAAACAACAATTTTCTACAACAAGTATTTGCATTGCCATAGAGTTTCAGTGACTAGAAAATCAAATCGTTATCACAATAGAATGTGTTAAAGAAACAGGCTACTGAACATTCCATCTTGGTACTTTATTTTTAGGTAGACAATACAGGGGAAGTGGTGGGATTACTGTAAGTTAATGTAAAAAATAGAGTCACCAATAGTGACTAAACCATAAATTCCATGCTCTTTTCACTTTCAAAAAAGTTAAATATAGATTTGAACTTACTAAGAAGTTAAATGTTAGTGAAAATGTTCTTGGAGTATAACAAAATAGATTAACAAATTATAGACTTAAAAATTGAAATTGCTCTATAATAGATTTATCTTGAGGAAACATCCTTTAAGATATCATTGTCAACAGTATGTCCCTACTAATTTTCTCATCTTTCTGTATACTATCATGTTTTCTTTATCATAATTATAAGAATAGCCATCTGACTTATAACAAAATACCCTGAACTATAAAATAGGAATATGATCCTACATAGGACTAAAAGAAAAATAAATAATACCTGAAGAAGTCTAAAATTTTTATGTTTATCTGAACTAAAATAGGAAGTTAAATATATCACTCCCCAAATTATGTCGAGACATTCTACATATGATATTCTCCTAGCATCAATAATGGAATTTTCTAAAATTTTAAGGGTAATGCACTTATTTGGCTCTGTGAGAAAGAAAGCACAATGGGTGGCTTCTGATATTTTCCTTCCCTACCTGGAGTTACCCAAAGAAATGATTGATATCAGTAATGCCCAAAAGAATAAATGATCTTCATTAGCCTCATTATATATACTCTAGTAACATTGATTAGTGTAATTATCTTAAAGGGGTCCTTACCCTAAAACTTTCCTTTTAACAATAAAAACTTTTTTTAGGCTTCCCAAATTAATACATGTAATTAAACCTGAGGTTCATTATTTGAGACCTGGCTGGCTGAAGGATGGATGTTATTTACAACATCTCTTTTATATGTGTATGACTCATAGATAGAGCTAAGAAGCCACAAAGCAACTTCCTCACAGGTCAGTGTTCAGCACACACTATTAGGGACTCATTTGTTACTCTGACACCAAAACACAGTCCCGAACAGAGAAAGGGACAACGAGGAAGTTGCACCTCACAGACTGAAGGTCCTGCCAGAAAGATGTGTTGTGTTTGTGTCTATGTTTTGTTTGTAGGCTTTGAGTTATTTTTAATGTTTGTTAAAAATTATTATTTATGTGAGCCTGCCTTGACGATTCAATCATTTCTATATGTATCTATTCCATAGTTTAAACTCTAAAAAAGTAATAAGGTATAAGTAAAATGAGTCACCATTACCCTTACCAGATATCAGAAGTTTTTGGAAATGATAACCTCTTTGGAATTCTTGTTTTGACAACATTTGTTAAAGACTTAGAGAAACGTTGCATTATGATACTGTCAGGCATAGTGTATATGATTTCCCGGAACTTAAATCAGTAACTAAGGCAAGCCAGCTGCTTATTATCCAGGGTTGTAGTAGCATCTGTCATGAAAATCTCTACTCTATATTATTTATTGATATCATCATATTTTGTATTTTTATCTTTTACTTTTGTCTCTTTATTTTTATCTTCACCTTAGTATTTTTTATATATCCTTTATCATCTCTCATATGGAAGCTGTAAATTAAACTTAACTATAAGAATTTTTCCTTAATTTCTGTCTCTCTCCTCTCAGATTATGTATAAATATATGCCTATATAATTTTAAAATGTATAAGTAATATATATTATGTATAATATGTAAAATTCTATATACATATATGTATATTTTCTAATCTATTTGCGAGAGAATTGGGGACCTTATGCCTTTGTACTTTTTTTTTTACTTTCGATATTTTTTTTAATTTAAACTCAATTGATTGACATATAATATATTATTAGTTTCAGGGTAGAGGTCAGTGATTCATCAGTCTTATATAGTACCCATGCTTATTACATCATGTGCCATCCTTAATGCCCATCACCCAGTTACCCCATCCCTCCATCCCCCTCCTCCCCAGCAACCCTTAGTTTGTTTCTTATGATTAAGGGTCTCTTATGGTTTATCTTCCTGTCTGATTTTGTCTTGTTTTATTTTTTCCTCTCTTCCCCTATGTTCTGTTGTTTCTTAAATTTTACATATGAGTGAGATCATATGATAATTGTCTTTCTCTGATTAACTTATTTCACTTAGCATAGTATCCTCCAGTTCCACCCATGTCATTGCAAACAGCAAAATTTCATTTTTTTAATGGCCGAGTAGTATTTCATTGTATATATATGCCACATCTTCTTTATCCATTAATCTGTCGATGGACATCTGGGCTCTTTCCATAGTTTGGCTACTGTGGACATTGCTGCTATAAACATTGGGGTGCAGATGCCCCTTTGGATCACTACATTTTTATCTTTGGGGTAAATCCCTAGTAGTGCAATTGCTAAGTGCTGCTTCCTGATGGCGCACGGGAGAAGAATGAGGCACAAACAAGTCAGCTGCAAGAGAAAGGGAGCAGGGGACGACAATAGAAAAGACTGTCACCCCGAACAACTCCTCAGTCTCGTATTTACTGGAAAGTAGGTAACAACCAACAAAGAAGCCGGAGTAGGCTACACATTGACCATGAGTCTTATAGATAAGTAAGAAGAAAGGCAGGGGCGCCTGGGTGGCTCAGTGGGTTAAAGCCTCTGCCTTCAGCTCAGGTCATGATCTCAGGGTCCTGGGATCAAGCCCTGCATCAGGCTCTCTGCTCAGCAGGGAGCCCGCTTCCCCCTCTCTCTGCCTGCCTCTCTGCCTACTTGTGATCTCTCTCTCTCTCTCTCTCTAAAAAAAAAGAAAAAAAAAAAAAGGAAGAAAGGCAAAATAAGTCTGGTCACATAGTACATGATCTGTAGTGAGCAAGCCCAAATGAAAGGATTGTCTGACTAACTGCAGGTGCTCTTTCAGGGAAGGGGAGATAAGGGAAAAATGAAGCAGGTGGCGTTCAGCCCTGAGCAAGCCAGGCATCCCCAGCTGCTTGGCTTCAAGGACGCATATCATCCTCTCCCCCACAGGCCTGTTGCCAGTCCATGTTTTTCTTAAGGCTATATCTAAGCATGCTTGGTGGCTAGTATAAGTTCTCATGGGTTATATTTTAAGCAATACGTTGTTCTGAGGGACTGTACACTGGGTTGTAGGGTAGTTCTATTTTCAACTTTTTGAGGAACCTCCATACTGTTTTCCAGAGTGGCTGCACCAACTTGCATTCTCACTAATGGGTAGGAGAGTTCCCATTTCTCCACATCCTTGCCAACATCTGTCATTTCCTGACTGGTTAATTTTAGCCATTCTGATGGTGTGAAGTGATCTCTCATTGTGGTTTTGATTTGTATTTCCCTGATGCTGAGTGATGCTGAGCATTTTTTTCATGTGTCTGTTGGCCATTTGGATGTCTTCTTTGCAGAAATGTCTGTTCATGTCTTCTGCCCATTTCTTGATTGGATTATTTGTTCTTTGGGTGTTGCGTTTGATGAGTTCATTACAGATTTTATATACTAACCCTTTATCTGATATGTCATTTGCAAATATCTTCTCCTCTTCTATCAGTTGTCTTTTAGTTTTGTTGACTGTCTCCTTTGCTGTGCAAAAGCCTTTTATCTTGATGATGTCCCAATAGTTCATTTTTGCCTTTGTTTCCCTTGCCTTTGGAGATGTGTCTAGCAAGAAGCTGTTGCAGCTGAGATCAGAGAGGTTGCTGCCTGTGTTCTCCTCTAGGACTTTGATGGATTCCTATCTCACATATAAGTCTTTCTTCCATTTTGAGTCTATATTTGAGTCTTTATTTGTGTGTGGTGTAAGGAAATGGTCCAGTTTCATTCTTCTGCATGTGGCTGTCCAATTTTCCCAACACTATTTGTTGAAGATACTATCTTTTATCCATTGGAAGTTCTTTCCTGCTTTGTCAAAGATTAGTTGACCTTAGAGTTGAGGGTCCATTTCTGGGCTCTCTATTCTGTTCCATTGATCTATGTGTCTGTTTTTGTGCCACTACCATACTGCCTTGATGATTATAGCTTTGTAATAAAGCTTGAAGTCCGAGATTGTGATGCTACCAGCTTTGGTTTTCTTTTTGAACATTCCTTTGGCTATTCAGGGTCTTTTCTGGTTCCATACAAGTTTTAGGGTTATTCCAACTCTGTGAAAAATGTCAAATGTATTTCGATAGGGGCTGCTTTGAATGTATATATTGCTCTAGGTAGCATAAACATTTTAACAATATTTGTTCTTTCAACCCATGAGCATGTACTATTTTTCCATTTCTTTGTGTTTTCCTCAATTTCTTTAATGAGTGTACTGTAATTTTCTGCCTCTTTGGTTAGATTTATTCCGAGGTATCTTGTGGGTTTTGGTACAATTGTAAATGGGATCAGCTCCTTAATTTCTCTTTCTAATGTCTCATTGTAAGCATATAGAAATGCAACTGAGGGGCAGCTGGGTGGCTCAGTTATTAAGCATCTGCCTTAGGCTCAGGTGACTGAGCCCCGCATCTGGCTCCCTGCTCAAACAGGAAGCCTGCTTCTCCCTCTGCCTGCCACTTCCCCTGCTTTTGTTCCCTCTCTCGCTGTGTCTCTCTCTGTCAAATAAATATGTAAAATCTTAAAAAAAAAAAAAAAAGAAATGCAACTGATTTCCATGCATTGGTTTTATATCCGGCCACTTTGCTGAATTCCTGTATGAGTTGTAGAAGTTTTGGGGTGAAGTCTTTTGCATTTTCCACATCAAGTATCATGTCATTTGCAAAGAGTGAGAGTTTGACTTCTTTGCTGATTCTGATGCTTTTTATTTCTTATTGTGTCTGATTGCTGAGGCTAGGATTTCTAGTACTATGTTGAACAACAGTGGTAATAGTAGACATCCCTGCCTTGTTCCTGACCTTAGGGGAAAAGCTCTCAGTTTTCCCCCATTGTGAATGATATTTGCTGGGAGCATTCATAAATATGAGTATATGACTTATGATACTGAGATATGTTCCCTCTACCCTTACACAGTGAAGAGTTTTAATCAAGAAAGGATGCTCTACTTTGTCAAATGCTTTTTCTGCATCTATTGAGAGGATCAGATGGTTCTTATCCTTTCTTTTTTTTAATGTAGTGCATCACACTGATTGATTTGTGGATGTTGACCTACCTTTAAGGCCAGGAATAAATCCCACTTGGTCATGGTGAATAATCCTTTTAACGTGCTGTTGGATCCTGTTGGCTGGTATCTTGGTGAGAATTTTTAATACAAGCCTTTCTCAAAACAGGAGTTTGTTTGTTTCTCAAGACAGGAAAGTGCTCAAATACACAACCTAAACTTACACCTAACGTAACTGGAGAAAGAACAGCAAATAAAGCTTAAACCCAGCAGGAGAAGGGAATTAATAAAGATTAGAGCAGAAATCAATGAAATGGAAACCAAAAGAACAGTAGAACAGATGCTTAAAGTCACTCATCATCAGGGAAATACAAATCATAACTACATGAGATAGGCCTCACACTAGTCAGAATGGCTAAAATTAACAGCACAGGAAGCAACAGGTGTTGCTTACACCCTCTTACACTGTTGGTGGGAATGCAAACTGGTGCAGCCACTCTGGAAAATAGTATGGCGGTGCCTCAGAAAGTTAAAAATAGAACTACTTTATGACCCAGCAATTGCACTGTGAGGTATTTACTCAAAGGATACACAAATACCAACTTGAAGGGATACATGCACCCCAATATTTATAGCAACATTATCAACAATAGCCAAATTTTGGGAAGAGCCCAAATGTCTATTGACTGATGAATGAATAAAGAAGAGGTGGTATGTGTGTGTGTATGAATATCAGTCATAAAAAAGAATGATAAATATTTTTATTCAGCACTTTGTTATTAATTTTATTGTTCCATAATCTTTGTTGATGTTGATAAGAATTTCCATGTCATTCAAAATATCATTCCTTTATAGAAAATTTATCTTTTATCTCTGGAAGTTTTCAAGGTTTTATTATTAACCTTGATGCTCTAGAGATTAAGTAAGGTGTTTAATTACGTCCATTATATGTTTTAATGTTCAAATTGCTCTATATTTGAGTTGTCCTTACATTTTAAGTTATAAATGCACTTTAAATAAATCATATCACCTCTTTACTTTATTCCCAACCCCTCTGAAGTTTGTTCTGAAGGTTTATATTCAGATCTTTTATCTCCTGTGTTTCCTTAGTTTTAGAAAATTCTCAATAGTTATGTCTCTAATATTGGTTTTCTCCAGTCTCTATTCTCTTGCTTTCCTTACATTAGTATTGTAAATTCTTCAACTATGTTCTGTTTTCTCTGCTATTTCACATGTTTTAAACATCCCTTTGTTTTTGCATTCTGAATCATTTACATGTCCTTTTAATTTTCTAAAATACTTGTTTTTTTGTCTCATTTTATTTTTAATAAGAGACCTAACTTCTTAATAAATTTTAAGAGTACAGCATAGTATTTCAAATTTTTATTGAGAAATAATTCACAAATCTAAATATATTTGACATATAAACATAAATATATTGACATATATTTAAAGTGTACAGTGTGGATTATTTGATAGATATTATGGAATTATTACCAAGATTAAGATAATTAACACATCTATCGTCTCAGAAAGTTAACTCTTTTTTGTGTGTTTTCTGAGTATGTTTAAAATCTATTCTCAGTGGAATACCTGGGTGGCTCAGTCAGTCAAGTCTCTGACTCTCGATTTCAGCTCAGGTCATGATCTCATGGTTTGTGAGATTGAGCCCTGCTTTTGCAGGGAGTTGGCTTGAATAGTATCTCTCTGCCCCTCCCCCCACTCATGCATGCACACATGTACTCTCTCTCTCAAATAAATTAGATTTTTAAAAACAAAGATCTACTCAGCAATTTTCAAGTATATAACAATGTATTAATTACTATAATCACCACCATGTTGTACATTAGATCCTCAGAACGTATTCATCATATAAGTGAAAGTTTATACCGTTTGATCTATGTCTGCTCATTTTACCCTCACCTCAGCCCCTAGCAATCATTATTTTATTTTATCTTTCTATGAAATTGGCTTTTTTTTTTTTTTTTGAATTCCATATTTAAGTAATACCATATAGTATTTGTCTTTCTTTCGCTTATTACACTTAGCAGAATGCCCTCCCATTTTTTGATTTGTTTGTTTTGGTTTTGGTTTTTTTTAATAGTAATAATCATGGATCTGGAATTTGAACTCTGATAATTCATATTCTAAAACCTCATTTTCTTTCTAGTCTACCAAAATTACCCTCTCAGAAACTAAACAAATGCATTTCATTCTCTCTTCCCCAAATAAAACCATAGGGGAGGTATTTGATGTCAAAACTGATTTTTTTTCCTAAAATGCCTCTTTTAAGTTTCCTGTTTTCATATAACCACCTTCTAAATCCTGGGGAGCTCCAGGAAAGTTAAATATTCAAACATGTTTTCATATGCAGCCTTAAGTACTGTCAAACAATAGTGCCTTCCACAGAGAGCACTATAGCAAAATTTGATCCACATTTTAACACCAAAGTCACATAGCATGTCAAAAGATAAAGAAACAAGGGGATATTTTTATTTTATTTTTACAAGCATAGTGAAATTCTAAAATGGAAACAAACATCTATTAAAACATTTTTAAGTAAAATAACACTTATCAAAAGTTTCCCCCATTTAACAATTCAGTCATTCCATTTTTTTAAAAGATTTTATTTATTTATTTGACAGAGAGAGCACAAGCAGGGGGAATGACAGGCAGAGGGAGAAGGACAAGCAGGCTCCCCACAGAACAGGGAACCAGATGTAGGACTCAATCCCAGGACCCCGGGATCAGAACCTGAGCCAAAGGCAGTTTCTTAACTAACTGAGCCACCCAGGTGCCCAGTCATTCCATTTTTAATTGAAAGCAACTTTATTGCTCAATATTTTGTAATGCAATTCTCTTAAAATATATTGCTTTATCTGTCTCTCTTTACACACACACACACACGCACAAACACACACACACACACAGCCCTAATATCAGAAAGCATTTGATATGACTTACTATTGCATAAACATTTCTTCTCTAGGGTAAAAAAATCCTATAACAAACAGGTTAATTTATCCCACATAGGAGAAGAGAAATTACTAGCTTTATTAATAAATTTAATTTTCTCTTGACATTCTTTTTGTAAAAATGAATAATGTGCTTAAACAAAGATTAATATATTTTTAAAATAGTGGTGACTTCTTATAAGTTGTAAATAAAACATACTTAAAAATAGGTATATTATTAATACTACATAATTATTATGTATGTTTTTTGAGAGCAACTTCTTGCAAGATCCTTCTATTTTTTTGTTTTTAATGCAGTTTTGAAAATGCTACTAGCCTGGAGACATTATTAATTTTTCCAAATGTATCATGCATTTGGTGTTTACTTCTAGGAAAAGATGCTATAAAAATGGGCAGGAAAAGGGGTGCCTGGCTGGCTCAGTTGGTTGAATGGCCAACTCTTGATTTCTGCTCAGGTCATGATCTTGGAATCCTGGGACTGAGCCCCACCTTAGGCTCCGTTCTCAGCGGGAAGTCAGCTAGAGAATTCTCTCTCTCTTTTTGCCCCTCACCCTGCTCATGCTCTCTCTCTGTCTAAAATAAATAAATAAATCACTAAAAAGAAATGAGCGAGAAGAAACATTTTTGTGAAGATACTCTTTCCTAGTCATTTCCTTCCCAGGACACTGAAAAATGAACAGTGATTTTTCCCATCATGTACATATCTTATATAAAATGCACAATTTGTCCTCTTTGACCCTGCCTTCTTTTGTTAATAAAGATTATTATCTATTCATTCAATATTTATATGTACTCAATAAATATTAAGATGATAGCAGCTAATATGATGATGGTATAATTATTAATGCCCTGAAAAACCTTGGGAGGAAGTCTTTTCCATAATACTGTTAAACTTCCCATTGGAATGTAGTATTATTGTCAATCTTGTTCACAACCATTAGGCTACGATGTAGGGACCAAGAACCTGGATTTGGCAGTTAGGTTGTCTGTTTTTGAATCTCAAATCTTATACTGTGTAAACCTTAGCGAGTTACAGTGAATAATAAATGTGAGCTTCAGTTTGCTTATCTATAACATAAGGTAGATTAATAACTATTCATGGTGTTTTTGTGAGAATAAGATGAGGTAGTTGTTTAAAACACTCAGAAATAACACCTGATACTTTCATTACCATAGCACATAATAGCTCCTGTTATATAGTAGATGCCAACTAAATGCTATTTTCATAAATGAATAAAAGCTAACATTTATTTTTATTAATTTTATTTTACATTTTAAAGTTATGTATATTAAATTTATATTATGCTTATTATTTAAATTTATATTTTAGGCAAAACTATTTATTTCTTCCCATTTGGGCAAAGGAAAATTAAAGGAAAATATGTCTCAGAAGATTCCCTAAATCTAGAATTCCAGATAGAGAAGAGGTCTCACACCAAACTTGCTTTTCATTCAATCTCACTCTCATTTCTGCCTCCTCTTTATGTTCAACTTCATAACTAAATCATTTGATTTAGTTAAATCATCTTTTCCTTAGAATTAATTTAGTTCATGGCATGTCTCTAGTTGATATTGCTTCAATTGCCTAGATGTTTAAAAAGAAACAAATTCAAAGTGGCTTAAAGATAAGTTTGTATCTCCCCTGACACACCAATTCATTGGCTCAGTCCTATCATGGATCTGGCTTCTTTCCATTCCTCTATTCTGCCATCCTCACTGTGTTACCTTCGATCCTCACAGTAACTACTCTCTTGACAAGGTGGCTGTGGTGGTTCTAGACACAAAACAAAAGAAGAGGGGTTATTTATTTCTAAATTATAAATATATTTCCTTTTTGCGAAACCTTTTTTCAAAATTTTCACATTACTCCCTATCTCAAGCATTCCTCCTTTTTTGTATTTTTGACTAGAACCAAGCTATTTATCCTCCTCAAAACCCATCTCCTCCAGAGGGAATGATTGACTTGCAGTAGTTTTTAGTATCCAGGGATCAGTCTGAAGGAAAAGGATGGACACCTTAAACAATAGGGGCTTTGCTTGTATGACACATGGGAAAGAAGGGTTTTTGAGTAAACCACCAATGGTATGAAACTTGAGATATCAACCTTTCTACCTTTTTTTTTTTTTTTTAACCTTTCTGGACTTCTTTCACTATTTTTATAGTGACCAACCTCAAGCAGTGTTCCTTTAGTTAGCTTCAGAGAAACTGTAGGCTTCAGGAACACAATTTAAAAGTTATTGGATTAAATAACCACCAAGGTGTATTTCAGCTTTGAATCCTAGAAAAAGAGAAAGAATAAAAGTTAGAGGGCTACATTAGTTTCATGTGGGTGCAGTAAAGAATTGCTAAAAAGTTCATGGCTTAAAACAATAAAAATGTATTCTCATATTTCTGAAGGCCAAAAGCCCAAAATCAGTTTCACTGACCTAAACCAAGTGGGCCATGCTCCATCCAAAGGCAGCAGGAGAGAATCTATTCCTTGCTTCTTTCAATTCCTCCCTCCTCCTCTTCTGTGTCTGACAATTTTTCCTTTCTCCTTTTCTATAAGGATTCATGTAATTACACTTAGATCCCACCTAGATAATCCAGAATAATCTACCCCTGTCAAGATTCTTAATTTAATGACATCTGTAATGACACTTTTTCTTTTTTAAAAAAAATATTATAATGATGTATAGTTGACAAAAATGTTATATTACTTTCAGGTGTATGACATAGTGGTTTGACAGCTCTGTATGTTACTGTGTGTACACTACAGGTGTACCTACCATGTGTTACCATACAGTTCTATCACAATACCATTGACTATATTCCTTACCCTATGCATTTTATCCTTGTAACTTACATATACCATAACTGGAAGCCTCTTTGTAAAGTGATATTTACAAGTTCCAGAGATTAGGATCTAATATCTCTAGGTGACCTTTATTTAGCCCATTACCAGTATATAGAAAGGATATATATTAAAGAGTTATAAAAACATATAAAGTTCTTTTTTGGACACAAGAAAGAAAACAAAAGGTGATACTGAAATAAACAATTGCAAGGCTTCTCTACTCACTGATATCATAGAGAAATATATTTAAAGTAACCTTAATTAACAAGGCTACCAAACAACTGATACTTCTTTAGATCAATTTTCAATTCTATACTATTGAATTTTAATGGAAAGAGTTGGACGGGAAAGAATATTAGTCAATTCTTCCTGTGTTACAAAAAAATACAGAATTCTACATTTATGAAAAAGTCTTAAATATACATGTTGAATATATATAATATTTTATATATAATATATATTATGTATATATATTATATATACATTTACATATATATTATATATATATAATATATATTTATATTTATATATAATAAATATAAATTTATATTTATATATAATATATATTATGTATAATATATATATGATATATATGATATATATGATATATGATATATATGATATATATTATATATATTGTAATATGATATATATATTATGTATAATATATATTATATATGTATTTATAATATCTTATATATAATATATATTATTTTATATATGTGTATATATATAATTTTGGTCCCCTACAGCCCCTTCAAATACATTCGATGTTGTAAACTCCCCTGTCCTTTAGTGTAGACTAATACAGGACAATAACTTCCCTTATAATTCACAGATTTTAAAAGGCCATTTTAATAAAAAAGAATACATCTCAAGCCAGTAATTAGCATCTCATCATATGTATTCTTATATCTTGATGTTAGAAATTGATGTAGAATTATTTTTTCTTTCTTCTTCTCTTTTGTGTTGTGCATCTGGAGTGGAAAAGGGATGGAACAGATTTGGTTTCTTGTTCTCCTTTTTCCCTCTCCAGTCTTCCTGCACTCACTAAAGTTATTTTGCTCTCAGCAAGGCTATGAATAAATGGAAAGTAAAAAGAAATAAGATATGGGACAGTGCTTCTTAAGCTAGGTGGCTTAGAGTCCCCTAGGTCTGGTGGTTAGGTGAAGCTGGTCTCCCTAAATTCAATAGAGAGAATTCTGCTAATTTACTCATGAGCATGTTGTGACTCTTCAGCAGGTCCTCCCTGGACCATCTAGCAATTTCCTTAAAGGACTGCCTGAATCTTTGTAACTTCATTTCCCCTTGTCAGCCACTGGGTGTTTAGTGTAATAAATCCAGCCTCCTTTTGCTAAGATTTACTTACCCTGTCAGGGAGCCCTATTGAAAATTGTCCTTGGCAACCCCACCATGGGCCAAAGATCCAATGAAAACATTCAACCACCCAACAAACTCTGGAGAAGTTATCTGGATTTTGTTGCTAAAACAGCGAGACATGTGACATTTCTTTTCCACTTTAGAAACTCCTGTAGGAATAAGTGGGGGGTTGGAATTCAGACTTCCATAATTCTACTATACCATCCTAAAATGTGCCTCAGACATGAATCTGTGGTTTAAACTGCAATGGACATATTTACGTATTCTACTTTTTTCAATCACTAATCAGTAGGGTAATAGCCTCAGATAACTATTTTGCAAAATCTTCCCATCTCAAATTCTGATCTATTTTTCCCCCCTTGGGGGAGGTGCTAAAACTCAAAAGTGGTGGACCAGTTTCTCTGAAAAGCTCCATATGCATATTGGTCTCACAATCATATTGGTATCTAATTTTGTCTCACTGACATTTCAATAGAAACTGAGGAAGAATGAGTCCTTTTTAATGTCCTGTTATGAAGATTTTAAATACAGGAAACTGGCATATTTTTGTACATATCGGAAATGGTTGGAGGTACTATATTTTTAATGGACAGCATAAATGCAGATTGAAAAGAAGGAATTCTTAGGGTTTTATATTTAACTTTTATAAAGAAAGCGTATCATATTCAGATTAAACAGAGACAGGCACCATCACATCAGAGTTACTCCACAGAGAGGAAATGAAAGCCTGAGCGTTCCAAGTAAAAGGCACATTATAGCTTTTCAAACACCTAATTTCTCTCAGTGGTGTGGGAAATATAATGACAGGTAGCACTTCTGCAACTCAAGTGGCTCTTATACACCATCTGCTTTTAAATGGCATAAACTGCTTTGCAGTTTTTAATTTTCAGTCTTCAAGGAAGTAGTAGAGCAATCATGTACGTAAGATCATCATACTTTTTTAGTCTTTCAAAGCAACAATTTGTGACTCTAAAATACAGGGTTGTATTTAATGTTTTTGCATTCCTTTAGACTTTTTCTCTGGTTAGGCAAAAATAGTTAAAATTATTTAATTTTTTTCCTTATATGAATATATATCACTGGACCATGTAAGATAAGACATGGTATGGTCTGCTTGCCTTTAAAAAGAAAATAATATATATAAGAAAAACATACCAGGTAATAAAAATAAGTGACTATTATTTTTGATATATATATATATTATCACCCATATGGAAGAATCTCCAAGATTGTAGATGTAAAAACTATGATTTCTCTATGGTATTATCAGCTGATCTAGAAAAATGACACTAAACATCTCTAACATTAAAGACTCAATTCTAATGAGTGTTTGATAGTGACAATACATTTGCATAGTCTTTATTACACTGTAGATTTTACCCTTGCTAAATTTAGAGATGTTGACTTTGATGATAATTTAAGTTCTGTAACAAAGAATCATTTTTACCTAATTTATGTTTTTGGAATGAAACAATGAGGTTTTGTTTGTTTGTTTTTACTTCAGATCTTGAAATATTTTGGTTTTGCCATTGCAAATTCTCTTCTCAATTTTGAAGACTCAACACAAATATGTAAAAATTGATCACAATTCTACTATATACTAATCCTAATATTAAGACACTAAGAAATAATAGGTTAAGCCACATACAGTGCCATTTTATAGGTCAAAATAATCAAATGTTAGCAATGTCATAATGGTACAAACTAACATGAGAAAGTATGTAGTTTAATCTCTGTCTTTAATTACGACTTCAAGGAGACTTTGGGAAATTAAGAAGAGTAAAGAAGTGAAATAGTACTTGAAAGAAGAAAGAAAACTGAATCATTACAATAGGTGAGAGAGTGAAAGCACATTTTAGACTGAGTGGAAAACATAAGGAGTTCTGCAAGTGTCTGGCAAATATAAAAAGGAGGTCAGAAAGTAATTAGGGACCACATCTGAGTAGGATCTTTGAATAAGGAAGACAGGTAATAATACTGAGTTTCTAAAAGAGAAATGTTGTAATGATTAGGAAACTTGACAAGTGTTTTGATTTTTTTCTTCTGGTCCTTGATGTTTTGCAATTAGGAATGACCAGATGATCTACTTAGGCCAATGGCTAGTAAATAAAAAGGATATGTGGTGCTTTCTAATAGAAATTTGAGGATTCTCACCCATAGCAACTTCTTACTAGACATATCTCTGGAGACAAGGGAAACAAAGCAAAATTAACTGTTGTGACATCATCAAGATAAAAAGCTTCTGCACAGTGAAGGAAACAATCAACAAAACTAAAAGGCAGCCTACAGTGTGGGAGAAGATGTTTGCAAATGACAAATCTGATAAAGGGTTAGTATCCAACATCTATAAAGAACTTCTCAAGCTCAAACCCCAAAAAGAAAAATGATCCAATTAAATGGGCAGAAGGGGCACCTGGGTGGCTCAGTTGCACGTATGCCTTCAGCTCAGGTCCTGTTCTCAGGGTCCTAGGATCTAGCCCCACATTGGACTCCCTGCTCAGTGGGGAGGGTGCTTCTCTCTCTCTGCCCCTACCCCTGCTTGTGCTCTCTCTCTCTCTAAAGTAAATAAAATCTTAAAATAAAAATAAATAGGCAGAAGACATGAATGGACATTTTTCCAAAAAAGACATCCATATGGCCAACAGATATATGAAAATATGCTCAGCATCATTCATCATCAGGGAAATACAAATCAAAACCATGATGAGAAACCATATCATACCTGTCACAATGGCTAAAATTAACCCAGGAATCTATAAATATTGACAAGGATGTGGAGAAAGGGGAACCCTCTAACACTGTTAGTGGGAATAGAAAGTGGTGCAGCTACTCTGGGAAATAGTATGGAGGTGCCTCAAAGAGTTAAAAATAGAACTACCCTACAACCCAGCAATTGCACTACTAGATGTTTACCCAAAGGTTACAAAAAGCTGATTCAGGGGCACCTGGGTGGCTCAGTTGGTTGTGACTGCCTTCTACTCAGGTCATGATCCCAGGGTCCTGGGATTGAGCCCCATGTCAGGCTCCTTACTCAGTAGGGAGCTGTCTTCTCCCTCTCCCTCTGCCTGCTACTCTGCCTGCTTGTGCTCTCTCTCTCTCTGACAAATAAGTAAATAAAAAAAAATAATAATAACCTGAAAGAAAGACAGAAAGACAGAAAGAAAGAAAGAAAGAAAGAAAGAAAGAAAGAAAGAAAGAAAGAAAGAAAGAAAGAAAGAAAGAAAAAAAAGAAAGAAAGAAAATCCCTGCCTCAATTTTGCAGGTCACCTTTAAGAAAAAAAAAAAAAAAAAAAGCTGATTCAAAGAGGCAAATGACCCGTGACGTTAATAGCAGTATTATGAACAATAGCCACATAATCGAAAGAGCCCAAATGTCCATTGACTGATTAATGGATAAAGAGATGATATCTATATATAATGGAATATTACTCAGGCATAAAAAAGAATGAAATCTTGCCATTTTCAATGACGTGGATGGAGCTAGAGTATATTATGCTAAGCAAAATAAGCCAGAGAAAGACAAATACCATATGTTTTCACTCATATGTGGAATTTAAGAAACAAAACAGATGAACGTAGGGGAAGGGGGGAAAAGAGGGAAGCAAACTATAAGAGACTCTTAAATATAGAGAATAAATTGAGGGTTGATGGAGGGGGGAAGTAGGTGGGAGATGGGCTAAGCGGATGATGGGTATTAAGGAGTGCACTTGTGTTGAGCACTGGATGTTATATGAAAGTGATGAATCACTAAATTCTACTTCTGAAATCAATATTACATTATATGTTAACTAACTAGAATTTAAATAAGAATTTGAAAAAGTAAACTAAACTTAAAAAGTTTAAAAAATAGAAGTAATAAAAAAAGATGAAGAGTCTGAATCAATTTTCAGTGAACACAATTCAGTATCATGGTGAATTTGGAAAGCAAGTGTTAAGATGCAGCTTCACTCACCCAACATACCCTCTGAGCCTATAAACCAATGAATTACATTGTTCCTGACAGATAAAGGGAATAACTTATATCAACTGATTTCAGGCAGATATTTTTGATAACTATCCTAAGGATTTAACCAAAGATTCAAAGAAATATTTACCAGCCTAGTTGTCCACTTAAAATTTGTTTAAACTGCAAACTGGAAAATATTAAATGTCTAATAATAGATTTATTAAATTATGGATATTATTTTATATATCTGTAATTTACTATTTAGCCACTAACATGATTTTACTTTGATTTTTATGAATATATGTGTTGATTATATATAAACACGTAACTATCCTCTATGACTGTTTTCAAGGGATATGCAAGAAAGTACTAGCAATCCTCAGTGTTGAATAGAGGAATAACTAGTGTTTGCTTTCTTTTCAGGCTTCTATGTATTTTTAAATATCCCAGAAATAAATTAACACAAAGAAAATAAAACAAAAATATATTTAAATTAGGCAGCAAGTCTATCTCCTGTTTACAAGGGAGGATATACTAATCTTAAAAGAGTTTTAGAGTTTTAGTGAAGAGATTGCTTGCATTCATTCAACAAATAATCAGTAAGTGTGCTATGTCAAGCATTATGCTTGGCACTGAGAATAAGTTAGAGTATCAGACAGGAAACACATGTTTCCTGAATTTATTCAGCTTAAGAAACTAAGGAGGCATGTAACCATGACAATTTCTTCCAGACACTAATAAACATAAAATAACAAATTATGATAAGTTCTGTGAAAAAAAATACTGAGTAAGAAAGAAGGACCTGATTTGTATTTGAGAATCAAGGGTGTCTTTCTGAGGCAACATTGAACCTTGCATATGCATTGGACTGTGTGACAGGTCAGAAACCCTGAGATAAGGAAATCCAAATCTTTTATAATAAGGCAGTAAGCCTCCCTGTTCTTTGTTTTGGAGGGAGATGTTACCTTTATTTTACTGGACATTAAGCATGTTTCCAGAGTAACACAATATTTTGATCATCCTAGAGTAAAATAGAGGGCAGTTAGTGCGTCTTACAAAATGTGCATAAATGCAAAGACCTAGAAAACATTTTTTTCTCAAAAGTGAGGAGACTGAAAATGACACTAGGTTGAAGCAAGAGGAAAACAGATATAGAAGCCAAGGAGAATTTACAACAATGAAAAAGAAAAGTCAGTGGTGGAAAATGTTATTAAGAAGTAAAGTCATATAATGACTGAAGTGCTCAGGGTGCCTGGGTGCTCAGTCGGTTAAGTGGCAGACTCTTGATTTTGGCTCAGGTCACGATCTCAGGGTGGTGAAACTGAGCCTTGTATTGGGCTCTGTGTTGGGCTCTATGCTGGGCCTGGAGCCTGCTTAAGTTTCTCTCTCTTCCTTTCCTTCTTCCCCTCCCCGTGCCCACACACTCACTCACTCTCTCTCAAAAAAAAAAAAAAAAAAAAAAAGACTGAATTACTCACTGTATTTAGCAACATGGAAGACATTATAAATGATTTGGCTCGTACTTTTGATAGCGTATAACCAAAAATGACTGACGAATAAGAAGAAAATCATACCTCCTCTTTTGTTAGGGGGAGGGGGTCCTTAGCTAAACATGTTGTCTTGATGTAATGACTAATAGTATCCTCGTTAACTTTCAAAAAAATGTCCTGGTTAATGAAGTAAAATAAGGGCAGACTATCTAAGACCAAGAATGATAATGTTACAGGATTGCAGGGTTCTTGTCTCATGGAGTTGAAGAATGAATCTCGAGGACAAAGGAGAATGAGTACAGCGATAGAGTTTTATTAAGCAAGGATGCAGAAAAAGCTCTCCCGAGCGAGAGGGGTTCTGAATGGGTTGCCACTGAAGGCTTTTAGTGGCAGTCTTTTATTGAGAATTGACTGGGAAACTTGTGGCCTTGAGCTTATTGTGCTGTCTTGGTTTGGGCATGGACTATTGATAACACCCTTAAAGACTTAATTCTTTGAAGTTTGGCCATTTTCTATGATTACACTGTACTAACCAAAGAAAAATACTGCCGAACATCCAGGACCAGGTGGTCTGTTTTCTTATCTCTTGTTCACTCTGGCTTAGTGCCTTTGCCTGCCAGGAATAGTTTCAGAGCCCAGCCAGGGGCACCCTATCTCTCCCTGCCTATACCTTAACCCTTTCCTTATTCAATAAGAACACCCCACCCCAAGGTCTTTCAGTGGAGAATTTTATGGACAATTTCTGGAGGAGTACTGATCAATGACAGTTTTTAGTTTTTGTATCTCACTATTTAAGTATTTAAAATCCTATTTAAAGATTTATAAATGGTTCACTTTGGTTTAGCTCACTCTGCACTTTTCTTAATCAGCCCTAGCCAAGAAATATCAGAAAGATAAAAGAAATTTTCACTGGAGGAATGTTAATGAGCCATGAGCCAACAGCCATCTGACTTCATGTTTCCTACAGTGATCGTAAAAAGAGAACAATTTAGGTGGTGCTATGGGAATAAAAGACAGATTAAATTGGATGGAAATATGACTTGGGGGAAAAAATAGAGATTACATATACAGACAATTCCCATAAAAATATCTGGCTGTGAAAGGATATAGATGAGGTTATTGGCCATAAGAGCAGAGTGGCAATTGGAGCTTTCAGGAACAGATGTTGACGGGAAAGGGGTTGAATATATAGGAGAGTCTATAATTTATGTAATTTCTGAGACACCAACAATGGTGAGGAGCCACTGCATATAGAGTGTGATTGGTTCTTGGCAGGAAGAAGGCATTTCATCCATTATAACCAGAGCTAGGAAGGAAAACACAGCCATAGATACAGGTGAGTGGGAGATTCAATATCAGGAAGGTGTGAAAGCTCTTAGCTGATGGCATTTATCTTTTATGTGAACCATAAAATAAGAGTGTATGCTAAGAATCAGGTTGGGGAAGGACAGATTTAGGATTAAGGGTAGAGTAAAACATGAAGTTGTTTCAAAGGCTAAGAAAATGAGAACAAAACAAGACTTTTGGGCAGTTCTAAAACCGTGGTCCATATTAGTGTTTATAAAGGTATGGTGTTATCAACTTGCCAAATATGGGATTCCTAGTGACAGTACTATATTTGTGTCAATTCCAAGCCGAATAAGAGAATATGTAGTCTATTAACGGTACATAAAATTTAAATTTCAGAGTGATTGTTATATTTTTCTTGCTTTTATTTTCAAATGATATTAGGAAGACTTATTGGATGATTGATTCCTTTTATTTTTGAACATATGATAATTTTAAATCTGGAGAGTAAAAATATTAGAAAAAATAATAGGATTATAAAAGCAATTTTGTTTTCTCCCTAAATGTCATGTCTCACACATTATTCATAAATGGCAAGATTTGGATGGCTTCCCTATCTTCTGATTAGAGGAAGTATTGTACTCAGACATCAAAAAGTACTAGGGTGAACCCAGAAGAGGATACAAAATTCTGCTTACAGGGCTTGTGTGGGCTTGTAGGTGAACGGTTGAGAGTATACACTTAGCAACCATTAGTTGAATGGAGGGATATGTGGGAAAGAAGAAGTAAATGAGTGAATAAGTAGGATAGAGGCCAGAAGAACAGACCAGAGATTTAACTGAAACTTTTCTTATTTAGAATATAGAATACTCATTTGGCTAGACTGTACCCTAGACACTGTTTCTCAGAAACAGAAGCCTGGTATTAGTTGCCCAATATAAATTTATCTCTCCATATCTTTATGCAACAATTATCCCCTTCTCTTTTTTTTTTTTTTAAAGATTTTATTTATTTATTTGACAGAGAGAGAGGGATCACAAGTAGGCAGAGAGGCAGGCAGAGAGAGAGGGGGAAGCAGGCTCCCTGCTGAGCAGAGAGCCCGATGCGGGGCTCGATCCCAAGACCCTGAGATCATGACCTGAGCCGAAGGCAGAGGCTTTAACCCACTGAGCCACCCAGGCACCCCTCCCCTTCTCTTAAGGCACGTGTAGTTCACAGGTTGGGTGGGGGAGGGGAATCAAGTCAATTAAATTGTTAAAATAGGTCTCTTCATTCTTTTCTCATGGGGCATGAGATTTAAATTGTAGGAAATAATCATATTTTATTTGAATCTGGTTATAACACCTGTTATGCATATTCCTTGTCATCCTTTAAATTCTTCCCTCTTTGTATTCCTAAACTGTCCATTTCCTAGAAACCTGTAATTTCCTTTAAGAAATAATCAAATTATATGAGCATTCCCACTCAGGTCTATGGTTGATTATATGAGTGAATTGAAAACTTATTTATATATCTTTATCAATATTTGGTTGATTTTTCCCCCAAAACTTATCTGCTGTATATAAGAAATGTGAGTTCATCTCTTGTCATAATCTGAGTCTATGTATCGAAACTATTGATATGTATTTTTCTATACTGAGAGATTATTTGCCTTTCTCTGGACTCTAATGTGATCATACTTGATATAATCGGTTAAAATGAAGAGCATAATAGATACTAAGAAATGTGGGTTAAAATAGTTACTCTGTAGCTGTGGAGTTTTTTACTTCTCCTTTTAGTAGCATATAGTTATATTTTATCCTTTATCTCTTCATAGATTTAGAGTTAATGCAATTATTCAAAAAATTTGTATTTCAGTATAGCAGTTAGTATTACTGCATTTTCTCCTCGTGCTATGTTCTTTTATCTTACTCTCCTTTGGATTGAGGTGTGAGGAGTGTGTTGTATGTTTGTCTACTTGTCAGTTTAATTCTAACATTTCTTACATTTCCTTTCTATTAATTTGTTATTAATACTATTATTATTTTAAATTTTACACTAGATACCACCAAATTAAAATATGTACAAATTATTTTTAAATCTTCCTAAATGGTACAAATACATTAGAACATTTTAACTTACTTTTTTTCCCAATTTATGTGCCATTTTTTATGTATATTTGGATTATTTATATATGTAAATATATATTTACACATAATACATTAATATAATATATAAAAATACAAAATACATAGTGTATAATTATATATGTATAATTTAATACCCAAAACCAATATTGGTATTTTTTCTAAATTAGTTGTATTTGTACATATTGGTCTATATATTTATTTTTCAACTTTTTTCTTTATATATAATTATTTCGTCATTTTTATTAGGCCCTCAGAATGCCAATTAATATGTCCTTTTATGTTGATGTGCCAGTTTCAAATTCCGTTTTATTTTATTAAAATATATTTATTTTATATTCAAATATAGAATTATAAATTGTGTATAAAATTATAGGCTGTCACATTATATTTCAACAAGAATCCATGTTATTGTCTTCTGTGTTCCACTTTCCAGCTGAATAATGTGATCTTATTATTATTACTTCTTTGAAAATTATCTGCCCTTTTTGGTCTGTTTTTAAGATAATTTCATCATTTTTGATTTGAAGATATTTTTGCAAAAATGTGTTAAGTTGCATCTTCTCCATTTTCTCTTGCCTCTTTATTTTTTTAAAGATTATTTATTTATTTTAGAGAGAGAGAATGAAAGAGAGAGCACATATATGAGAGAACAAGAGCACAGTGGGAGAGGCAGAGGGAGAGGGAGAGAGAATCTCAAGCAGACTCTGAACCCAGCAGAGCAGGGAGCCTTGCAGAGCCTGATGTGGAGTTTTGATTGCATGACCCTGAGAACATGACCTGAGCCAAAACAAAGAACTGGAGTCTTAGCCAACTGTGCCACCCAGGTGCCCCGTGCCTCTTCTTTAGATTAAAGTACAATTACATTAAACTTTTACACTCTTCATTATCTCTTACTTCTCTTTGTACTTGCCAGTATTTTTTCTCTTCAAGCTTAATTTGAATATTTTCTTTGGATCTTTTTTCCTTTCATTGACGACCATATGACATGCATGTAGAAAATCTAAAATAATCTACATAAGAATAAAATTGGTGGGGTGCCTAGGTGGCTCAGTGGGTTAACCCTCTGCCTTCAGCTCAGGTCATGATCTCAGGGTCCTGGGATCGAGCCCTGCATCAGGCTTTCTGCTCAGCAGGGAGCCCGCTTCCCCCTCTCTCTCTGCCTGCCTCTCTGCCTACTTGTGATCTCTCTCTCTGTGTCAAATAAATAAATAAAATCTTTAAAAAGAAAAGAATAAAATTGGTATGTGACGAAGATATGATGTGAATACAAAATTAATTTGTATTTCTATCTACCATTAGAAAGCTAATACAAAATGAAAATTTGAAAGTGTCCATTACAATAGCATAAAAAATTATCAAATACATAGGAACAAATCTTTAAAAATATGTGCAAGGTCTCTACATTGCAAACTAGAAAAAATTGCTGAGAGACAGAAGAGAAGCCCTAAATTTATACCTTCTGGTATACTATAATTTCCTTTTCCTGATCTATGCGCTGGTTACAAGTATGTAAAAATCTGTATCACTACTCATTTATGATATTCACACTTTTCTTTTTTATCTTTTTTAAATTCAAATATCATTAACATACAGTGTCATATTAGTTTCAGGTATACAATATAATGATTCAACAATTCTATACATTACTCGGTGCTCATCAAGATAAATGTACTTTTAATCCCCTTCATCTATTTTACCCATCCCCCCACCCAACTCCCCTCTGGCAACTGCTAGTTTGTTCTCTATATTTGAGTCTGTTCTTTTTGTCTCTTTTCTTCTTTGTTTTGTTTCTTAAATTCTACATATGAGTGAAATCATATAGCACTTGTCTTTCACAGACTTATTTCACTTAGAATTCTACCCACTAGATCCATCCATGTTATTGTAAATGGCAATATTTTATTCTTTTTTTATGGTTGATTAATGTCCCATTGTGTGTATAATATATATATTATATATACATGTAATATATGTGTAATATATCTATAGCTATATAATTATTTTTTATGGTTGAGTAATGTTCCACTGTGTATATGTATATAATACACACACACATATATATTATATATATATACACACACACATACACACACACACACACACACACACATACACATACCATATCTCCTTTATCCATTAATCTATGGATAGACACTTGAGTTGTTTCCATGTCTTGGTTATTGTAAATAATGTTGCAGTAAACATAGGAGTGCATATATCTTTTTGAAATAATGTTTTTGTTTCTTTGGGTAAATATTCAGTAGTAGAATTACTGGACTGTATGGTAATTTTATTTTTAATTTTTTGAAGAACATACTGTTTTTACAGTGGCTGTATCAATTTATATTCCCACCAATAGTTCACAAGGTTCCCTTTTTTCCCCCCACATCTTCACCAACACTTGTTATTTCTTGAATTTTTGATTATAGTCATTCTGACAGGTATAAGGTAATATCTCATTGTGGTTTTGATTTGCATTTCCCATATAACTAGTATTTTGAGCATCTTTTCATGTGTCTGTTGACCATCTGTATGTCTTCTTTGAAAAAGTCTCTAGTCAGGTGTTCTCTCCATTTTTAATCAGAGTATTTGTTTTTTGGTGTTGGGTCCTATAAGTTCTTTTTTTTAAGATTTATTTATTTATTTGACAGAGAGAGAGGAGAGAGAGAGAGAGGGCACAAGCACAAGCAGGGTGAGTGGCAGACAGAGGGGAAGGGAGAAGCCGGCTTTCCCTGGAGTGGGGAGCCCAATGTGGGGCTTGATCCCAGGACCCAGGGGTATGACCTGAGCTGAAGGCAGATGCTTAGCCGACTGAACCACCCAGGTGCCCTGAGTCCTGTAAGTTCTTTATATACTTTGGATATCAACCCTTTATTAGATATATCATATTCAGGTATCTCCTACCACTCAGTAGGTTGCCTTTTCATTTTATTGATTGTTTCCTTGGCTCTGCAAAAGCGTTTTATTTTGGTGTAATCCCAATAGTTTAATTTTGCTTTGTATTTCCCTTGCCAAAGGAGACATATCTTTTTATTTTTTTAAAGATTTTATTTACTTATTTGACAGAGAGAGAGAGATCACAAGTAGGCAGAGAGGCAGACAGAGAGAGAGGGAGAAGCAGGCTCCCTTCTGAGCAGAGAGCCCGATGTGGGGCTCAATCCCAGACCCTGAGATCATGACCTGAGTCGAAGGCAGATCGTTTAAGCCACTGAGCCACCCAGGTGCTCCTAAAGGAGACATATCTAAAAAATGTTTCTAAAAATGTTTCTACAGCTGATGTCAAAGATATTATTACCTACGTTTTCTTCTAGGAATTTTATGGTCTCAGGTCTCACGTTTAAGTCCTCAATCCATTTTGAGTTGATTTTTGTGTATGGTGTAAGAAAGTAGTCTAGTTTCATTCTTTTGCATGTAGCTGTCCAGTTTTCTCAATACCATTTGTTGAAGAGACTGTGTTTTCCCCATTGCATATTCTTGGTTAATTTGTCATAAGGTAATTGACTGAATAATTGTGGGTTTACTTCTGGGTTATCTATTCTGTTCCATTGATCTATGTCTATTTTTGTTCCAGTAACATGCTGTTTTGTTTACTACAGATTCATAGTTTATCTTGAAATCTGGGATTGTGATACTTTCCGTTTTTTTTTTTTTTTTTCATGATTGCTTTGGCCATTAGAGGTCTTTTCTGATTCCATACAAATTTTGGTATTCTTTGCTCTAGTTCTATGAAAAATGCTATTGGCAGTTTGACAGGGATAGTATTAAATCTATAGACTGCTTTGGGTACTATAGACATTTTAACAATATTTGTTCTCCTAATCCATGAGCATGGAAAATCTTTCCGTTTGTTTGTGTCATCTTTCATTTTATTTATCAGCATTTTATAGTTTTCAGAGTATAGACCTTTCACCTCTTTAGTTATGTTTATTTCTAGGTATTTTATTCTTTTTGGTGTATTATAATGAAATTTTCTTATTTATTTATTTATTTA
>CM052896.1:78757267-78774104 GCA_028534135.1 Potos flavus
ACTGCCTCTTGTTCTTTTTTTTTGTGGTGAGTTTTTCCGCCTTGTCATTTTGTCGAGATAAGAATAGATAAATGAGAGAACAAAATACTAAAAGGGTAGCAACGCCCCCAGAAAAATCAGAAGAGAGCCAAAACCAGGGTTTGAAGATAAAATGGGGGAGGGGAGAAAAAAAAGGAAATAAAATAAAATAAAAAAGAGAAAAAGAAAGAATAAATATATATCTCTCTATATATTAGACTTGTGGTTAGAACAGAGCCCCACACCTGATTTTGGGTGTTTTGGTCTGTTAGAAGAAACTACCCCCAAAATTTTAAAGAAAGAAAAATTTATAAATATACAAAAATAAGGGTAAACCCTAGGAAGGGATGGAATATGAGTGTAAAAATAAAAATTAAAAAAGATTCTCAAAAAGGATTGATAAGAGGTTGGTTGAAAAAAGAGGAAAAAAAAAGAAAAAAAAGAATAAAAGAGGAAAGAATGTAATCAGGATGGAGACTAGATCCAAGCCGTGTGCTAGATTTAGGGTATATCTTGATCTATTTGAAGAAATTGTATCCCAAAATTAAAAAAAAAAAAATCCCCCCCAAAAAAAAAAATCCCTATATGTATTCAAAATATAAGGTTAAATACAATGAGGGGATAAAATATGTAACCGTGAAAATTAGAAAAGATTTTTAAAAAGTGTTGATTAGATACTAGTTAATAACGGTAAAATAAGAAAGTGGAAAATTAGAATAAAAAAATACAATAAGAAAAAAATAAAATTTAAAAAATTTAACTCTGAAAGACTAAAGGATCATGGGGAAAAAAGCCATGAATTCTGTGTGTTGCTTTTTCTTAACTCAGGAGTTCCGCAGTTTTCATTGATCGATGAACTTGGTCTTGGCTGGATATTCTTGCTGATCTTCTGGGGGAGGGGCCTGTCGCAGAGATTCTCAAGTGTCTTTGCCTGAGGCAGAATTGCACCACCCTTGCCAGGGGCCGGGCTAGGTAATCCGCTTGGGTGCACTCTCAGGGGCTTTTGTTCCCTGAACGCTTTCCGTACAGCTTGGAGGAGGGGAATGAAAATGGCGGCCTCCCAGTCTCTGGCCTGTAGGAGCTGAGAGCTCGGGGCCCCACTCCTCAGTGTGCCCTCGGAGAAAAGCAGTCAATCCCTCCCATCTCCCTGGTCTCCGGCCGCACTCCGAGGTCACCCGGTCTGTGACCTATCGTTTCTGTTTCTGGTGCATGGCCATTTGGAGTCTCCAAACCCAGCAGATTCCTGCCCCGAGCTACCGCACCGCTCCTCTCAGAGGAGGAAGGAGGGGGTCTCTCCGAATCTGCCTCTTGTGGGGTCTCTGCTCGAACAGCAGTGGCCTGACTGTGCCTTGGATCATGGTCCAAGGTAAGCCCGAGCTGGCAGCCCACTCTTCTGCTCCGTCTCTGCTGTTGGCTTCCCCGTTCTGGTACCTGGGAGCTCTGCCACCCTCAGACACCCCTGGCCTTTCTGTGACTCCATGGGTCCTGAAACCACACTGTCCCCATGATGGCTTCACCCCCCGCTTAGCCTCTGGAGCGATGTCCCTCAGTGGAGCAGATTTCTAAAAGTTCCGATTTTGTGCTTCGCTGCTCTGTGGCTTGCCAGGAGCCGGCCCCTCCCCCCGCGGTCTATCTTCCCGTCGCTTTGGATTCAGTTTTCCGCACGTCCTACCTTCTGGAAAGTGGTCGATTTTCTGTTCCTAGAGTTGCTGTTCTTCTTCTCTTCTATCTCCTGCTAAGTTTATAGGTGTTTAGAGTGGTTTGATAACTAGCTGCACTTCTGGGATCAGACAATCTCCGCCTCCTACTCCTCCGCCATCTTCTGTAATGAGATTTTCTTAATTCCTGTTTTTGCTATAGACATGCAACAGTGTTCTGTATATTGATTTTGTGTCCTGTTACTTTACTGAATTCATTCATCAGTTCTAGTAGTTTTTTGGTGGAAATTTCAGGGTTTTCCATATGTAATATCATGGCATCTGCACAAATAGTAAAAATTTTTACTTCTTCCATACCAATTTGGCTGCCTTTTATTGCTTTTTGTAGTCTGATTGCTGTGGCTAAGACTTCCAGTACTGTGTTGAATAAAGGTGGTAAGAATGGACATCCTTGTCTTCTTCCTGATCTTAAGGGAAAAACTCTCAGTTTTTCGAGTATGATGTTAGCTGTGGGTTTTTCATATGTGGTCTTTATTATGTTGAGGTATGCTCCCTCTAAACCTACTTTGTTTAGAGTTTTTATCATGAATGGATGTTGAATTTTGTCAAATGCTTTTTCTGCATCTATTGAAATGATCACATGGTTTTATCCTTTCTCTTGTTAATAGTAATACTTTTCTTAATCTATATTATACTGTATGGAAAAGTTCAAAAGCAGGACATTTACCATGGAAGACCAATGAACAGGCAATTCCAAGAGAAATAAAAAAATTAAAATTGTAGATAAAGTTATAATTAGAGTTATAACTATAGATATAGATGTATATTCATTCCACAAGCCAAAATGACATGGACAGCTTTAAAGGAATCAGTTGCCACATCCTCAGCTTGCATGAATTCCATTTCCTAAAACTAATCTGTCCAACACATACCTTCGGTCAAGAAATTGTGAGGTGCTCCTTTTCCTTTCCCACTTAAAAAGGAATAGTGTCTTTACTTCTTTTGAATTTTGATATCATGTCTTAAGGTGTTAAAACTTCCAAAACAGCAGGGAAAAGACAATTTTAAATATTTATGTTCATAAAGCCTGCTTTGATCAAGACAGGATATACCAACTCATGTTTCATGTTTCCCCACCTCAGAGATATTTCTGTTATAGAAAAGCATTACATTAAAAACCTGATTCTTGACCCATAGTGGTGTATTCTGAACTAATTTGTTAGATAGGACAGCAAGCAGGATGATAATTTCAATATAATGACCTTGTTTTTTTCCATACCAGATTATTGTCAAAGATGTATTGTTCCTATGAAGTGTCCTGAGACAACAAAAATATGAGAAAGAAATAGGGAAGACTGGGCATTTATTGTAGTCAGATGACAAGCTCATAGCAAAGCACTATGCCTTGCTGTCTGCTGGTGGCTCTTATCTCCCTCCCTCTCTCTCTCCCTTTTTCTTCCTCCCTTGCTTGCTTCCTTCCTTCTCTCACTCCTTCTCTCTCTCCCTCCTTTCCTTTCTTCTTCCTTTCTTTCCTTTGTCTTTTTCCTCTTTTTCTTTATTTCTCTCATCTATCTATCTTTCTATCTATCATCTATCATCTATCATCTAACTAGTAAATCAAATATTCAACTATGTAAAGAACATACATACATGCTTGAAAATAAAGACTTGCTCTCAACTTGAGTTTTCACATTTTTTTCAGTCATAGGAATGAGAATCATCTTGGTGAATATTCTTGTTCATGAGTCAACTATTTCCCAGTTGCATGTTTTGTATGATTTCCAAAAATACAATAAAAAACATAATACGCAGAACTTTATAAAACCACCTTTTATTAATGACCACAAATTCTTATATCTTACATCTACATTCTGTTCCAATTCTGTTTTAAGCATAAGCAAAAGCTATTATTAATATTTGTTATATATTTTATCACAATTAAAATTACATTTATAACTTGTACTAAGACTCTAAGTTGTGCCTCCTGATTCCAATATGATTTATAAATAAGTGTACAATCACAATATTTATGGAATCAGCTTAGAAAGAGGGAAGGAAGGGGCACCTGGGTGGCTCAGTGGGTTAAAGCCTCTACCTTCGGCTCAGGTCATGATATCAGGGTCCTGGGATCAAGCCCAGCATCGGGCTCTCTGCTTAGCAGGGAGCCTGCTTCCCCCTCTCTCTCTGCCTGCCTCTCTGCCTACTTGTAATCTCTCTCTCTCTGTCAGATAAATAAATAAAATCTTTAAAAAAAAAAAAGGGGAAGGAAGAACTTTTCAGAATTAATCAAATTAGCTTATAATACAGATTTTCAGGATCATATAAAGTCAGCAAACTTGATTCCTTTGCAGGTCATTGAGACCTAATTTATCTGTTTTGGCATTTATAAACTAAGTAAAGTATATAAATATATCTGAAAGTCAAATCATTCAGATGTAGAAGAATAATTAATATAATAATAGACTCACATGATGCAAATGATAAAACTAACCCAAAATGTCTGTTGAATTCAGATGTCCCATCTTAAGACATAAAACCTGGACTCTATTTAATTTTTTACATCAAAGTAGAGAGATGGATTATTGTATTGGATAGGTGGAAAATAAAATATAATTTTAAGATTAAAAATACTTTTGTAATCCTGTCAAAATATTCTCACTGTTTAGAATTTTTATTAAGTACATTATAGTGGAGAAGATCATTGGTTTTTCTTTACTAATTTATTTAGGATGTCTTGTAAAAATTTTGTGGCATAAACTAATCAGTAGTAATACAATTTGTTTCTGTAATTTAAAAATTCTATAATTGGTTCTTTTCGACACTTCAAGAAATCTATCACACTGAAAATATTAATAAGTTCAACCGTTGAATAGTATTTTTTATTATACAATGTAAATTAGCCATTTTTCTTAGACTTTTTAATCATTTGAAGTGTTTGAATTGTCTTCAGTAAGTAGGAATAGTGATAGCTTATTAAAAAATGTATAAATGGTAGTAGAACACCTGGGTTAAATTCCAATTTCCTTAAAAATGACATTAGAATTCATGTTACTAGTGATGAAAGATATCTATAATAAAATATTCACTGAAAATTGGAATTTGAAACATTTGTCTGCTAAATCTATGAGAAGATGATAGAAGAGAAAAAAGAGACATGCTAAATGAATTCTGAGTCCAACTCAATGCAATGCAAGGAAATAGTATTTTAAATCAAGGAACTTAGGAAACATATATTTTAATAGTTACCCTGTTTGTCAGCTAAAATCATAAAACTGCAAAGCCAGCTAGATGTATTTCAACTGATTCTTTATTTGAATGACTACTCATTTTTAAAAATCTGCCTGCTTAAGTTAGCCATCATGATTTCCAGGCAAGTCACTGAAACTCTTTGCTTTAAATTTGTAAACATAGCATAAAAGACCAAAGTAGGTGGAGAGATGTGAGGAAGATAATGATAACATTTAGTTTTCAATTTTATCTGAGATGATAATTGAACTTTTGATCAATTATCCTTTGAGCCATTTGAATTAATAACTGCTTTTTC
Source organism: Potos flavus (assembly GCA_028534135.1). Lineage (NCBI taxonomy): Eukaryota > Metazoa > Chordata > Mammalia > Carnivora > Procyonidae > Potos > Potos flavus. The sequence goes on from CM052896.1 coordinate 78,762,488, forward strand.
CTGATAGCCACCTGAGCAAACTATTTTCTTTTAACTCCATGTGAGACATTTTTCTCAATATGTTCTTATAAAAAGAAACCCTAGAGCATTAAATAAAATAACCATTAAAGCCAAATGAAGTACTTCAATTTAGTCTTTGTTTCTTGTACACACAGAGATCTTGTGTCTCTACCATCATGGTGGTACCAACTGAGATGAAACACTGCAAGCTCTAGTGCTAGCTACAGCGTGGTTTCTTGGTTCATGTATGAAGTCTTTAGAAAAGTTTAAGTATTTTCATGTATTATAAAGGATATGTCTCCAGGCTTATCACTTTGATCACATTTATCATTATAGTTCTCAACCATTCCTACTGTTTAACATTCATTACTAGTATGGTACATACTACATTAAAGTTGAATATTAAATTATTTTTATATTTAATTCCTTTTATTCTCTCAATTTATAGTGATTCAAATTGAATCATAATGCTTTTATAAATTATATTTTTAATCCAGACTTGATGACTGACGTCACTCTTATATATTGTTTCAAACATATTTGTGTAATGAAAACCCAATTTTCTCTACTATCTATGATTAGGGCAAATTCCACAGTGACCTGAAAGTGCTAGCAGTCAGTCTTACTGTTAACTAAATAATTCTGGGTATTTATTTTCCAGACAAATGGAAGGTTTGCACCTTCTCACATTTTTTTTTCTAAGTTTGTCATGGTTGCACATTTGTTTTGGCTAATAAAATGCAAACCAAAGTGACTTAGCAGCCATTAAGTTGTGTTAGTTACAGGTGGGAGATTTAAGAGCTAATATGTGAGTTATTATATCCCTTGTCCTCTGTTGCAGTGATACTGGAGATATATATAGGAAACCAAATCAGAAATGTAAGAGAACTAGTTAGCAAAATAATTTCTAGCTGAAATCAAGGATTCATGCTCTAATTTCTGCAAATGAGCATGACTTTGAAAACGTCCATTTAATATGTTTACTTATAAGGAAACATTAATTACATTCATGCTCAGACATTACTGAAAAATGAATGAACTCCATCAAAACTCATTCCCCAATTTTCATCTTTCTCTTTCTCTTCTTGGAAAGGTTTTAAAATACTGATTTAAGCAATGTGCTAGGTCCTCAATTTATATTTGTCTTTTTGGAATCTCTTTTACATCCTCTCTAGATCACTGAAACTGCTCTGTGTGAAGCCACTCCATCTAATTGCAGACTTTGATCTGTCTGAAATCTTTATATTTCCCCTTAGGCAACTTCAGTCCTCCCCATGACTCTATCAACAGCTATCTCTCTATTATTGTTTTATATATAACTTCCAAATTGAAATCTCTAGCTATGGGATTTGTTATGATATCCTTTGTTATGATATCCTTTCTTAAACTTTCAAGTGCACTTGGACATTTTAAGGTATGCTTAATACTGAACATAATTTTAATCAAATGTATTTTCGAAGGAGGAATTTCAGATTGATTATTTGATTAGATTTTGGTAAATTTTCAATATTTTAATTTTGAAAATTGAGGGGGAAGTTAGTTTTTTTATTGACTGAATCATCTTAATCAAAATGTGCTTATTTTATTTATAGTATCCTCTCAGAAATTAGAAGAATCAGAATTATCTTTCATCACTTTTTACCCCAAAGATCTTACTAACAAATTTGATTAATTCTTCTTTTAGTTAAAATTCGATCTTATTTATTCTAAACTCTGTCATCACCCCCTACCATGACCCTTTTTCTCACATGTACATAATCTTAAAGATTCCAAAATGATCCATTCTCCTCTTTCTCTAATATATATAAATTTATCTATAATCCAGATTGTCAAACACCCTAGTAAATTCATGTTTATTTGAAGAAGACAAAAAATATTTAAAAGTCTGTACTACATTGTGTAGAAGTAAGTCAAATTTTATGTAAATACTTTTACATTAGAAGTAAATCATTAGATTACTGATTTTTCAATAATGGTCTTAGGAAAATTCTGCAATATTGTGAAAATATATTTTTAATATTTGCCCAGATTGGGGTAGGAAACGTTAATAACTGTAATTTCTTTCTGTATCAAAAGGACAATAGTAGTAACACATATACATGCACACATTTCATTTAGTAAAAATAACAGTAATTAAATAATGCTCACTTGAGCATACATTTTCACATTTATCTTACCACTTTTGTTCTTTCTCCTGTATTTGTACTCCTAAAGAATTTTAGTAAACTACAAACCATAAATCATGTCACTTTTTGTTCAATTGAGAGAGTATACCATTTTATATTGCTTTGCTATTGCATGGATTTTATTAGAATTAGTTGGTTTGCATTTACATTGGCATCTCCTCAGGTTGCTTAATGGATTTCTTTTTCCTAGACCTCCACAATTTTATTCCTGTTTTTACTAGATGACGAAGTAATGTCTGCTGGCAATAGAAAGTTGTCCTGTGGTATTTCTATTTCGGATACCATATTTCATAGATTTAATACCAATCATAAATAATTGTTAGATTTGAAACTAGAAGGTATATTTTGACTTGAGATTTTACATGTGCTGAATTAGTTCAGCTTAGTTAAACTTTGCTGCTATTTTTCAATCTGTAGATTTTAACTGGTGATTCTGTGGTTTATGTTATTTCAAACTATGCTAATTTTAGAAAGCATACATTAGTCATCCAGGATTATATAAGTATTTTACCTACAGAAAACAAATGTTATTTTTTTCCCCTGATTTTCCTTTATTTCTATGATGGAAACTACTATAAAATTGTTATTATTAAAAACATTCTGTGGCTTAAATTACATATTTATGTTTGTAATATGCTAGGTATTGAAAATCACTTTTCTCCTTCACATTCCCTAAATAATGTATATTTGCCTGATACACTATTTTGGGTCTTTCATTCAGCCTAAATAATGGGAAGGCACAGATAGGCAAATGCACGAGCTGCTCAGGGACATTAACTTTCAGGTCACTAGATACCACAACAGCACAATGGTGAGAAAAGTAGGAATTACCTGATTTATTCCAAGGACTTATTGTATTTGAAAGTTTTGAATAGAAATATTGGAAATAAGATTATGTTCTTGTTTTCTTATTTTAACCATAGTTTTTGATGGACATTTTCAAGTCTTTCTAAAGCAAACTTTCATGTACAAAGAGCAAACTATTCCTGGTGTGCAGCATGTAAGATCAGGTTATTTAGCTTTTACCTTAAAATTACTGCTATATTTTTAATAGAATAACAAGGATGTATTTAGTATTCAGAAGAAAGATATTTTTGTTGATCAAGGGTTAACATTTTTATCAAGTACATAAAATAAATCTCCTTTTATATCTTCCGCAGATAATTTTGGAGTAAAGGTACAAAATGCTCAAGCTTAACTTCGCTTTAATAGTTAGTTAATTTGAGAGTTGTTCAAATTCCATCTGGTAATCGTGTTTTCTCTTATTTAGTTTGACAATCATAGTGTGTTAGTATCATTCTCATAAAGGAGAAAGTATTTACCAGAAATGTTACATATGTGTTAACAGACTTACAAGAATGGCACATCTCCTGCTCTTAATGAGTTTAACTAAAATTAAGGAGTGACTATAGATTTGTGAAGAGCTAACCTTAGTCCAAATAGTGGTAATGCTGTGAAACACAGGAATTACCATATAATCTACAAAGAATAAAGTCAATTCATCAAAATCTAGGTTGAATATATAGCTTCTATTGATTCTTTTTTTTTTTTTCACTTCTAGCCAATGTGATAGATTCTCAAATTTGTACCTAAAGAAATAGGAACAAGTATGTTCATTACACCAATGCTCATACTAGAAAGTTTTAAAAGTTATTATCCATGAATATATTAGTGTTTTAGAGTTACAATATAAAATACCACAGACTGGGGACCTTAAAGAGTAGAAATGAATTTTCTCACAATTGTAGAGGCTGAAAGTCCAATATCAGTGTGTCACCAGGTTCAGTTTCTCTGGAGGCTTCTTTTTATGGCTTGCAGATGGCTGCCTTCACGCTGTGTCCTCACATGGCCTTTGCCTGTATGTTTCCCTTGTGTCTCTTCTTATAAAGACACCAGCCCAACTGGTGTTATGGCCCAAACTTCATGACTTCATTTAACCTTAATGACCTCTTTAAAGGCTCTATTTCTAAATACAGTCATGTAGGGGGTGAAGGCTTCAACATGAATTTTGAATGGACACAATTCAGTCATTGATACTCAACCAAAAGAATGGATAGAAATTTTTGGTCTATTGGGGTGCCTGTGTGGCTTAGTCCCTTAAGTGTCTGCCTTCAGCTCGGGTCATGACCTGGGGTCCTGGGATCAGCAGGGAGTCTGCTTCTGTCTCTACCCCTCCCCCCACTCATGCTGGCTCTCGCTTTCTCTCTCTCTCTCTCTCTCTCTCTCTCTCACTCATAAAAGCTTAAAAAAATTTTTTTTTGGTCTATTTACACAATAAAATATTCAATAGCAATGAAACTAAATGGCATCAGTCAGCCTAACCTAAATTATTCTGTGGTAACAAATAATTCCAGTGGCTTACAGCAAGATTTATTATTTACTCACACATCATAGGTTAGCTTCTGTTCTGTTCCTCAATCTTTGCATCTTGGAAATAAATTGATGGATATGTCCCTATATGTTTTATCAAGCTTTTCATGGAACAGAAAAATAAATCACAAAGGCATGTCATTGACACTCATCACTTCCCTCCACATTTCATTGTCTAAAACAAATCTCAGGACCACTTCTAATGTTAACAAGACACAACCAATTCCTTCAATGGAGAAGTAGTAAATATTTTATACTTTACTACAAAAAGAAATCAATTTCATTTTTTACATATTAGTATGGATAAATCTCAATTGGACAAGTGATAAAAAAGAAGCTTAGGATAGATACAGTGTGATACAGTACTAGCATGAAATACAACTGAATATTTTAAAGAGAGTTACTTAATAACACTATAAAGGCATGCATGGAAATAAATACAAAATTAAGGATAGTGGTTACTTGGTTACTTTTGAAAAAAGCCCGTGGAGATATGTTTGGGAAATCAGATACAGAGATGTGTGTTATATTATTCTATATATATTTCTCATGTTTATAAAGATTCAAGATAAAAATGTAAGGAAAGCCAGAAATAGTTGTTATGAGGATAATGAGATCTCTGTTGGATTTTCATACACACATTTGTGGTTTATTATTATTTTTTGGTATTTAATTAAACCTGGTAAAAGAGTACGTGATAAAATTTCCTGGATTAAAAATTCTGAAATTTATATCTTTTCCTGCATTTATGCATATATATTTCCTAAGACTGTGTGCAGCTTGAAGAGTTAAGAACAAACTCACTTTTATAAATAACTTTCTTTGAATTCATGTTCTTCCTGTTCTGTATACTTTCAGTTCTCTAAAATATGCATGAATTAATCTTTAAAAAGAAAAAAGTAAAATTCCATTTAAAATTTTCAGGTTCTTATGCTGTCTAGTAATTAGTGTGCTATTCATTTGGTGATGAGGAGGCCGAGGAATTAAACATCAATGATCTTCTCCACTTTACTCCTCTTGTTAGCTCTCATAAACAAATCTTGCACATTGTGATTCTCTATATTTAAAAATATTTCAAGTCAAACATGCCACTTCTGATTACAACCTTCTCAATTTTTCAAAAATACCCAGCTTTTAAGCTTAAACATATGGGTGTAACAAAGTGACAGAAGGCCAAGAAAGCTTAAGACAATGACAAGATTGCTATGAAATGGGAAACAGTCAATGCATATAGCAAATATTATGGTTAGTTACCTAGTACACACTTCTGTCTCAATTTCTTACTATTACTTTTAGTTGGAAGTAGCACCAGAAGATGAATTAAAATGGGGGAGGCAGACTACTTCTGGGAAAGATTTTTTTTTTCTTTTGATATAAGAAAATCTTTCTGTGGTTCTTTCTTTTCTTTTTTGCTTGGGAAATTAATATTTGGACTGCAGAATTCATCTGTTGACTAGGAAAGAGCTATCAAAAAAATTTGCACAGACACTAATATTATTGAACTATTGGAGGAATTTAAGTCTTTTCCTCTAGGAATTTTGTTATATGAGAAAAATAATATATTTTTACAACTCATTTAAAGTCATATATGTGTTTTATTTTAGCCAAAGTCAATCTTGATGACAGAATCAAAGCTAATTAAGGGGGAAATTTCAGAGGAAATAGGGACACAGATTTGAAGCAAGTGGAATAGACAGTGGGAATTAGAGAAAGCTCTATTGAGAGGTTCACAAAATACAGCAAATTGATTCTAAGATCAGTTTACAAATTAATTCAAGACTGCCAACTTCAAATAGAGCATATAGACCATAAACGCTTCCCAAAATTTCTAAGTTTCTTTATTCAACTCATTCTTGGTTTTCTACAATGAGATCTCCACTCTTCTCAAAATTTCATGTTTCGCTAGTTCTGATTCCTTCTCATCAGAAGACACTTTCCTCTTACAGAGAGGAAGAAGCTCTTCAGTAACTTTCTAGACATCATCTACACATCAGTCTCAGAACTGGAGTTTCATCATCCCCTTCCTTGTCTCCCTCTTATAATTCGAGCCTCTTCTTCCTTTCATGTAAGGAAAATTCTTTCACCATTTCCTGAGATTCACTCCCCTTCCTTCTCATCCAGAATCAGAATTTTATTTATCCTTTCTATCTCCATAAAAATTCTCACTCAAGTGACCAAAAAAAAAAAAAAAACTTAACTTTTTCATGAAGTGTCTGACCAAGTCTTTTATCTTGGTTTTTTGTTTGTTTGTTTTTCTATTTGGTTGTCTGCATTTCACTTATTAATTTATAGTTCTTCTATATTCTCCATATATGGTAGATATTTATTTTGAGAATTGTTAGATATATCTATATCTATATATCTATAGTAAGCTCCTTTTCTCACCCTGACCCATGTATTTGCATGCTGTTAATTGTGCCTTCTGATAAAATGAAATTCTTAACTTTAATGTAATGAAATTCATAATTTTCCTTTAGTTTTTTGTGATTGCTTTAGAAAATATTTTGTCTACTCCAAGTTCATGAAGCCATGTTTTCTCTAATTTAACCCTTCACAATTAAATACAATTCATTAATATGAATGATATCTATATGTTTTGGAGGAAGAATTAAAATTTATTTTTTAATGAAAATTTATTTGATCCTATACCATTTATTGAAAAGACGATCATATCCTTACTGTATATAGGTGTCATTTTTGTCATTATCAAGGGACCGAATATGAGTGTTTTTCTCTGCTGTATTCTGTTTATCTTTGTGCTGATACTTCACTGTTTTATTTATCTTTACAGTAAGTCCAGATATCTGATAGCCAAGACTCTTCAGCTGTCTTTCTTCAAGAATGTCTTACAAATTGTTATTCCTTTATATTTTCAAACAAATGTTATAAAATACCTGTTAATTTCCATGAAACAATCACACAAAAATTGTTATGATTCTTTTGAATCCTTGGATAAATTGGAAGAGAGATGACATCTTTACGAAATTAATCTTCCAATCCATGAATATGGTATATTTTACCCTTTACATAGAACTTCTAAAATCAAAAAAAAAAAAAAAGAACTTCTAAAATCATTTTAATTTGATGTTATAGCTTTCATTGAAAATTTTGGTACATCATGCTAGTTGTCGTCTTGGACTTTTTGATAATTTTAATCGAAAAAATTCTACTTTTGTCAGTAGCATATAAAAACAAATTTATTTTTGTCTATAGAGTCATGCTGCTGTAAAAATTCTTTATACATTTTCATAGATAGTCTATAGATTCTTTTGGGTGTTCTAAGCATACATTGTTGTCTGAATAATGATAGTTGTATTTCTTTATTATTATTATTATTTTGTATGCTTCTTATTTATTTTCTCATCTTACTGTACTGGGTTGAACTACCAATATAATGTTGAGGAAAAGGAATGATAGTGAGCATCTTATCCCATTTCTCTATTTCAAGAGGAAAGCTTGTAGTACTCTACCATTGAGTATGATGGCTCTAGTAAGGGTTTTGTAAAAACTCATTTTCAGTTTAAAAAGTCCATTCTATTTCTAATTTAAGATCTATTTTTAGGGGTGCCTGGGTGGCTCAGTCAGTTAAGCGCCTGCTTTCAGCTCAGGTCATGATCCTGGGGTCCTGGGATCGAGTCCTGCATCAGTCTCCTTGCTCAGCAGGGAGCCTGTTTCTCCCTCTCCCTTTACTCTTACACCCCCTGCTTGTGCTCTCTCTCTCTCTTTCTCTCTCAAATAAATAAATAAATAATTTTAAAAAAGATTTATTTTTATCATAAACTGGTCTAAGTTTTATTAACTTCTTTTTCTGCATTTATCTAAGTGACCATAATATATTTCATTTTTATGTTTTGTGATGGTTTATATCCATGAATCTTTAAATATAAAATTATCTTTTATTCCTGGAACGTTTGTTTCTTTCCTTTGCTATTTTCCTTTTATTGTATATGACTGAACTAGGTCTGCTAACATCTTCTTTAAAATGTTTGTATTTCCATTCATGGGAGATATGGTCTATAATTTGAGTTATCTTGTAATGTTTTTGACAGGTTTTGTTATAGAAATTTTATGTAGTGAGTTGGAAGATATTTTTTTTTATATATATTCCTTGGAAGAGTTTGTGTCAGATGTTATTTCTTCTTAAGTTTTTGGCAGAATTTACCTCTAAAGACAACTGGGCTTATAAATTCGGGAGTATAGTTTTGAATATAGAATTCAATTTTTATTTTGTTCTAGCTTAAAGCATAGAAACTAAAATTTTGAAAGAAAAAGAAACTAAATTTTGAAATTTTGAACAGATTTTTTAAACATGAAGTACAATTTTCCTGCTTCTCCTACATCAAGTTTCTTACTCATGATCATGTATCAAGTTTAACTAAATTTGTATAATAGAAATCCATTAGCAACAATAATGAAAGAAATGCTAAAGCACTCAAAATGAGCCTAAGCAGTAAAACAATGGAGCATTGCAATATTTTTCACGTCAGCCTTTTTGTAACATGGCAGATTACTTTTTTTTATTATGTTAGCCAACAAAAACTAATGATGTACTATATGTTGGCAGATTACTTTTTAAAAATATTTTTAAGCATAGCAATCTATACATTTTTTTAAAGATTTATTTCTTTATTTGATTTGGGGGGAGAGAGAGTAGAGCATGCAAGCGGGGAAAGGGGAAGAGGGAGAGAATATCCAAGCAGACTTGCACTGAGCTCAGAGCCCCATGAGGGGCTTGATCTCAAGAGACATGAGATCAGGATCTGAGCCCAAATCAACAGTTGCATGCTTAACCAACTGAGCCACTAAGGTGCCCCTAATTCATATATTTTTGAAGAGTAACAAACTAATATGAAACAGGAAAAATATTTTAAAAAGACAACAATTTGATTAAATTAAAAGTATATTCTGTAGAAGAAAATATAATAAATTCTTCTGAGAGATTATGGTATATGATTGCTCTAGCAATCAGTAAAAAAAGGTATCGAATCAAATAACATGCTTTTTTTCCTGAACAGCATATTCATATGATTTATCTAAATTTCTAGCTTTTTAGTATATAACATCTTAGTATGGAAGTATCCTATATTAATCATTCTCTTAAAAAAGTCATTTGATTTTGGCTGAGTTCAATATTTCAGAATTGTAACCAGGAAAAATATTGTTTTCCATAAGTAAAATAATAATCATAATACTTTCAAATAAATTTTTGTCTCTAGGTTACCTAAGAGCTAGTTGTATAGGATTTTTATGGAGACTCTAAAGCAGAAGGAAAATAACAGAAAGGAAAATATTATGCCATATATTTGCACATTTTACATGCTCTTCAAGCAATAATTTGAACCTATCATGGAATTGTGGCAAAAATTATATTTTTGTTTATTGACTTCTTTATTGCAAAAGGGAAAATTACTACTTTATATGCTTACAAAAATAAGGTAGAGTACAAAGGGTAATATCAAAGAAAAATTTCAACTCATCTGGAAGCATAGTATACTTTCAGGAAAGTTTAGATATCACTGACTTGTAAGTAGTTATATTGAGATTTTCTAAAACATTTCCTACCTGACTCAAAATGAATCAATATTTACTGATGAAAGTATCTACAACTTTGAAAGAAACAGACAAACTCTGAAATTGGTCTCTTACTACCTAAAAGAAACTCCCATCAGTGTACAGTGTGGAAAGAAGAACAAAATAGCATTACCTTTGACTTATAATTGATTTTAGTTGTTGGAAGATGCTAAACTAATCAATAACCGTAATAATGGCAGGAACTAGGGTCTCACGTTTGCAAGTTCACTTAAAAAACTGTATTCAAGAAAGTATGAATATAACAGTCATGAGCTCTCTACCATGAAATGCCTCTCCAAATCGCCACAGTGATGTGCAAGACAATATATATCCAAAGAAATGTATGATATGCAGAATCTTCCAATTGAGTCCAATAGTAGAAAGTGGCACTAAAATAAATATGAAAATCAAAACTCTGAATTTTGGTTAGTCTACTTTTGGCTGCAAGTATAGGAGAGCCAGCTTTAGTGGATAAAATAAGCAAGTTTATTTGCTCACACAACTAGAAGGTCAGAGGTACATCTAATTCAATCCAACTAAATCCATTGGATCTAATCTATATCTTTGCAATTTTCCTGACTATGAATTCATCTGTCTGTATCCCTAAATTGGTCTCTCTTATAAGAACAAAATAACTATGGAATGTCAAAGCTTCACAATCACATAACACAAAAATCAGCAGAATGAGAAAAAAAAAATCTTCTGGTGGTTTATTTTAGGAAATAGAAAACTTCTGTATCTTTAGCCCCCAGTAACCTCTATTTTATCACTTTGTCTCAATGTCACCCATATGCCAATCCTAAAGCCAAAGGGATTTTTGTAGTTAATTGGCTTAGGGATTACCACTGGATTTATCAGGCTCATCCCTGGACCTACAGATGAAGGAAGCTTCTGTTTTTTTTTTATGAAAGAAACATGCTACCTTGAAAAACAAAACAAAACACAACAATAAAACAGAGTACTCCGAAAAGTAGAAATGAAAAGAAAGTTTCATATGTTGGCAAATAAAAATATTACTAAACTCTGTTTCAGCTATATTTCCTGAAGCAATAAAAAATGAACTCAAAAGGCAAGTATAAGCTTTATCTATAAGATGAAGATAGAAAAAAATAAAGGTCTGCGTCCAGGTAAAATCTGCTTAGTCTATTCACACATTAGTTCTTTAATAAGGTCTTCTCTCATTGAGATCATACTCTAGGTAGGAAGACAAGTCACTAATTAAATGAACAAGATAACTATATAACGCTGAAGAGTTATGAAAGAAATAAACATGGTTATAGGATTGAGAATAATAGGTGAAAGATCTGAATACTTTTCATAGAATAACAAGATAGAGATTCCCTGAGGAGACAACATTTAAGCTTAACATGAATGTTGAAAAAGAAGCAAAGAGCAATAGAAAAGGTTGTTTCAGAAAAAGGAAGTAGAAGTGGTGAACTCCCCAGGAGACACACACACACACACACACACACACACACACACACACACAC
>CM052896.1:78774604-78836928 GCA_028534135.1 Potos flavus
TGTGTGTGTGTGTGTGTGTGTGTGTTTGGCCTCATTAACTCAACATAATGTTTGAAAGATTCACGTATATTGATGGGTGAAATTGTTAATCTCGTCAATGTATTTTGTGGAAGATTGTGTCTATAAAAATGGCCCCAGCAGGGGCGCCTGGGTGGCTCAGTGGGTTAAAGCCTCTGCCTTCAGCTCAGGTCATGATCCCAGGGTCCTGGGATTGAGCCCCATATCGGGCTCTCTGCTCAGCAGGGAGCCTGCTTCCCCCTCTCTCTCTGCCTGCCTCTCTGCCTACTTGTGATCTCTCTCTCTCTGTCAAATAAATAAACAAATCTTTAAAAAAAAAATGGTCTCAGCAATATCTCCCAGCCCACGTGATCTTCTGCAAAGTGACCTCGCCACTTCAAAGGGACAGAGTCTAATTCTCCTCCCCTTGAATCATGGTGGCCTTAATGAGTTGCTTGTAATCAATACAATGTAACTTAAGGATAGGGTGTGATTGGTGACTTCCAAGGCTAGGTAGAAGAAATAGTATAGTTTTATCTTCATTTCTTAAAATGCTACCGCTTCAAACACTTCTAGGGATTCTCCCTTCTTAGAATGAAGCAGAAATGCTCAGAGAAGTGTAATGTGTGCATATGTTTTAGCTGAGAACAGCTTTCTAAGCTTCCTGTTGAGCCATCACACGTGTAAGTGAAGAAGCCTTCAGATGCTTATGGTTCCTAGCCACCGAAGTCACCCCAGCCATTGGAGTCCTTCCAGCTGTGGGCCTAGATATCCTAGAACAGAGAAAATCCATCCCAATTGTACCTTATTCCAAGTCTTGATTTATAGTAACTGTGATCATAATGTCTGTTATTTCAGTCTACTGAATTTGGATCAGTTTTGTTTGTAGCAGTAAACAACTGGAACGTTTAATGTCCATTCTTTGAAGGTACTACAATCTATTAAGTCAACTGTGGTTGAAAATCTGGATTGTTTCCAGTTTGTGACTCTTCTGAGGAGTGCTTCTGTGAATAATATAGTCTATTGTTGAACCTGTGCATGTATTGGTGTTGGGTGTGTAAACAGAGATAGAATTAATAGAGTACTCACTTACTCAGATTAGGAGATGGAACAAAATAATTTTCCAAAGGAGACATAACAATTTGCATTTCTCTAAGTGGTATATGAGTTCTAATGATTCAAAATCTCCGCACTTGATTTTTTAAATCATTTTTAATTTTAGCTGTTCTAGTAGACATAGAGTGATATCACATTGCAGTTTTCATTTGCATTCCCCTGATGTCTTATGTTATAAGCAGCTTTTCATATGTTAATTGGTTATTTGTATATCCTCTTCAAAACTGAGCCTTTTCCAATTGAATTTTCTTTCCTTTTCTTATATTTTTTAAAAGAATTCTTTATATATTCTGGATATATGTACTAAAAATAGCTTCTCCTACTTTGGGGGTTGTCCTTTCAAGCTCTTAATAATGTCTCGAGTGAACAAAATACATTAATATAGTATAGTACATTTTAGAATTTTTCAAAGCTTTTTGTACACAATCTTAAAAATCTGTGCTAAAACCAAAGTCACAAAGTTATTCTCTCAAAGCTTTATTGTTCTATCATATTTAGATTTTCTATACAATTGGAATTTTTACATTTGATGTGAGATAGAAATTTTCTGTATGTGAGAAATAAGCAATAAGAGATCTTTTTTACTTACTGATAACCATTTATTAAACAGATTATCATTTCCAAATATACTGCATTGCTGCCTTTGGCATAAATCACGATTATATTGCAAAACTTCATCATTGCTCACCTGTGCTTTTCCAATAGCTTCCTAACTAGTCTAGCCTGGCCCCAGTGTTCTCAAATTATACCTAAAAACTAGAAATATGATCATACCAGTTCCCTACATAGCAGCTGTCAAGTGGTTTTCAGTGCTTAAAACAGTTTCTCCCAGTACAAACCTTAAAAATGCAAACTCTGGATCCTCTATCAAGCAAAATAAATCAAATGGGGAGAAAAGTCAGTGGTAGCAGAGCTCTCAGGAATCTACATTTTTAAAAGGAAGTTCAAGGTATTATGCACTTAGAGATGTGAGAACCATTGATTTAGCAAATTAAGACAGAATTCCTTAGTATAGATGGAAATATACAAGGACTTTTATGATCAAACTCTTTACATCACCTGTTCTGTGTTCTTTTCATTTATATGTCCATTTATACCTACTCCTCCAAAAAAATATAACATTTTAGTTCCCAATACACTTGCCATGGTATTTAATCCGTTCATGTCTTTGTATACATAGTGCCATGTGTCTAGCACATTCCACCACCGGCCTACGAAGTCCTAGTAAACTGCTGCTGTATTTCAAAACCCAGTACACTAATTACCCCTGCTGTCTGCTTTCACTGATATTGTCCTGCAACCCTTTCATTCCCTACATAAAAATATCTCTCTCACTTCTTTAATATTCCTATAACTTGAAAATACTTCCATTATTGCATGTGTCTGTCCTTCCTAGAAAACTCTAAGTTCCTTGTTGGCAGGATCATGCATTATATCTGAGAGTTAATATAGATGTAAGATTTTTAAGTAGAACTAAGATCACATTTATATTATTTTTATGAAAGTGTATTTATAAGATTCTTTAGGGAAATACAATATTGGATTAAGTTTGTAGGCATAAATTATAAACAAGCTAAAATAATATTAGAATATTATGGTCCCATATACATATAACACTCAGCCTATGATTAAAATAATAAATTTTATTTCGTACTAGGAAAAAACCACACTGTGTATGATTAACTTCTATCTGCCGGACTTATCCACAGATGAACCTGTTTTGCTTTTGATAGTTTGCTCTGTAAAACTGAACAATGACTAACAGAAGAGCAAAACCTATCCTGATGAGCAGCCACCTTCATTAATCTTAATAGTCTCATCCCCCTCTTTTTTTGTAAAGAATTTATTCATCTATACCTATTAGAAATCAGTAGGGAAAAAAAAATAAAAATAAAAAAAAAAATAAAAAAAAAAAAAAAAAAAAAAAGAAATCAGTAGGAAAGCTCACTAAAAATTAGATTCTATACAACTCTTTTTGAAAACATTATCTTAGAAAATATTCTGGAAAGATGAATATGACTGGCAAAATGAACAAATGTTAGGTCTTCTTTCAAATTTTATATTTTCACAAGTTTAAAATTTTCAGTTTAATAACTTCAGCCAAGTGGCAGAACTATGAAGCAGAGGATATCACTGCTTTTATAATCAGATGCTAATTTGTTCTATTATTAAAATATTTCCCGAGTCTCTGCAGTTTGTATCTGAGCACCTTGAGGGATAGGCAATGATGATTGCACTTATTTTGCGTTCTTCATGTAACACAGGGTAATGCTGAACATGGAGCTGTAGCTTAATAAATTGTTAAATAATAGGTATTAGTTACTGTGCCAACTGTGCATACCAATTTTATGGAGCATCAGTGAAATCAAGAGGGACATGTAGCAAGAGACAACATGGGTTAGAGCAGAGCCTGCCAGGTGACTCACAGCCCGGACTTACTCAGGCAAACATTCAAGTTCACATAGAATTTAAATTTTAACTCTATTAGCACCCAGGCAAGGGGGGAACAAATTAATATCTATCAAGCACTAAATTTGTTACACATTTTTCAACATACATTATTTTATTAGTATTTCTATAAAAATGTATGATATAGTAAATATGCTTTTTACAGATAGATAAGGTGAGGGCCAATAAAATAAAATCATATGTTTAATATTATTTATTAAAAAAAAAAGTAGTGTGAACAGAAATTTAATGCCAGCCAGACTTTAAATACTTAGTTGGCTTTACTTCAGTCCTTCTGTTTCACTGGTGGGATAGTAGTTCAAAGGTAATTTAAATACTAACGCTGAACCATTTGACTTTCCTATGGAGCACTTCTCAGTCTCTCTGTAGGCTCAATCTGTCGGCTTTTGCAGGAACTCTGTCCCACAGGAGTCCTTAGCCTCCCTGAGAATAGCCAAAACTCATGCACCTTTTCCCCTAAAGGATAGTCATCTATTCAGGATCTCACCAATTTTTTTTTTTTTCTATTCCACAAATGACTGTTAGAGGAAGAAATCAACAGAAAAATTCTTTTTCTATGAATATGAATTATGAACCAACATTAGAAGGCAGAAGCTATTACTAGTTTTAATTTTAAAAAGAAACATTTTCCTCTTTGTATTTTTATTAACTGAATATGGTAAATCCAACATTAATTTATAATGATATAGGCCGTTGTGAGCAAATTCATTGTTTTAGCATTATGATAAAATGAATAGAAATGAATAAGTACTACATGTTTAAAAGCTACTATTAAAATATTATATAGAGAAAAATATTCCTTTCAAATATTCTGAGAAATTTATATGCATGAATATACTTCTAAGACTTTGTTTATAATTGCATATAGGCTTACCCATAACTTCTCACTAACAATAGTAGGAAAGTAAAAACTATAATTATAGATCACATTTTAGAATGTCTAATCATTATTCAAATGTACTTATTCTATGCATAAAATTTTATTTTGAAGAAAATGTATGGCGTACAAACAAGGAAACATTTCTTCTATATATTTACTATTGAGAACTAAATATTCCTATATAAGAGAATTTAGCTACTTGAATTTAGCAACATTTTTAGGTTCTTCAGCACTTATTAGCAATATCTGTGTGTGGAGAACGAAAGAAGGCATTTTATTTATTTATTTATTATTTATAAAGGTTTTATTTATTTACTTATTTGAGAGAATGGATGCGAGGGAGGGGTAAAGAGAGAAGGAGAAGGAGGCTTCCCGCGGAGCAGGGAGCCCAACACAGGACCCTGCTGAAGGCAGACGCTTAACTCACAGCCACCCAGGTGCTCCAAGAAGGCATTTAATACAATTTTGAAAACAGAAAAATACATTTACATATTACAAAAATTAGCAACTATATGAAGATGACTATGTACGTAATACATAATTGATCAAAACCAATGACTGGCAATACTTTGAGCCCATTATTTCTCAGTAACAAAAAGAAAACTTTAATACGACTTACTGTACTCGTAACTGATTTTTTGAAATAGTGCCGTGTATTATAATTCTAATTCAATTTTTTAACTGCACACATACCATTGCTTAATACACTTGGCATTTGCTGAGATTTATTCTTAGAGTCACCAATTCACTTTTGCTCCAATTCTTATGTCACAGGTGTTTCTTCTGAGATCACTTTCCTTCTGCTTGAAGGATATCCTTTCAAACTACCTTTACTAGGGGCAAGCTCCGTGAAGCTCTGAAAATATCTTTGGGAGTGTAGATTTCTAGGTAGAAACTTTTCTTCCTCGGTACCCTTGCTTCCACTGCTGCTATTTGGAAGTGAACTATCAGACTTACTGTCACTCCTTTGGAGAACATTTTTTTTTACCCCTCAGAATGTTCTTAAGATTTTCTCTTTGGCTATTTCTTTGTTCAGTTTCACTATGTCATGCTTAAATGTATATTTCTTTTATTTATCTGCTTGGGATTCATTGGGCTTCTTGAATCTGTGGCTTTTGTCCTTAAATTCTAGAAAGTTCTCACCCATTAATTCTTCAGTATTGCCTGTGACCTATTCTTGCTGCTCTCCTTTCACTTTAACTAGGCTTTCTCACCCCATTCATCAACTTACCAAACTTTTCTGAAATATTTCCAGTGGTTACTATCACTGTATTCTCGACCATTTTGCTGCCCTATTTTCTAGTTTCTTTGTTGTATCATTAACTACACTTAATTAGCTTGTAAACCCCTTCACTCAAATTTATTTAAGATTACTCAATATTTAATTTATTCAATTTCTACTCATTTTTTACCCCCGAAATCAGCCAGGTCACTATGTTGAGTGTCTTTTGGTGGACGTTTTGAAGAGTTTTAAAAATATTTGAACAGAGTAAGCCAAGCTGTTTATTTTGCGTGTGTGTGTGTGTGTGTGCGCGATAATTCTGATATATATGACTTGGTAGGTCCATGTTTACTGTCTGTTTTCAAACACCAATTTTTTTTTCTCTCCTGGTGCTTTGTTATTTTTTATTCTAAGCTTCAGGTTTTCCTTGAAAAAAAAAATTATTGGACTACTTTGAGTCCTAGGATGAAGTTTTATTTCTCCAGAGAGAAACAACTTAACTTTGCTTTGAGAATTTTTATTTGTTTTTAGCAGGATGGTTTGTCTGAATAAACTAGTCTGCCATAATATGGGAAATAAAAGCCTTCATGCCATCAACTACTAAATCTTTTAAACATAAATAAAATCTCTCTAAAAATTTATGGTGCAGTTAGTGAGTATATCCTTTAGCTAATGTTCAAGTTTTAACACTAATTTGTTTTCCTTTGAGAACATAGTAGAAAGTCCTGCTAGTAGCTTTTCTTTATTTTCTCTCACGCTTTTTAATTTGTTTTTGTCTGTTTCTGTTCTTTAGGACAGAATTTTCATGTCCCCCTTATCTGAACATATGTCCTATGTTTTGAAAAATGTTACCTTAACAGCTTTACTATAACAGATAAAAATAATTTTTAAAAACTGAAACTTTTAATGTATACAATTTGATGTGTCTGGACATATGATAGGTATGTTATCACCTTGATGTGATGCTTGTGTGTGTATGAAAATTTTACTGTTAATATTCACAGTTAACACTCTTATTTTTGCCATTTCTCAGGAAATAAGTTAGTCCACTGTTGTTCTCCATAAAAAGATTCTAAGGCAAGCCCACAAATATCTATTTAATTTCTAGGGTGACTGAAATAGTTTGTTTTTGTAATACAGATTAAAAGCAACTACAATAATGTGAGAAACATAACTAAATAAATAAAAGAAAAAAATTTAGGGGTGCCAGGGTAGCTCAGTTGGGTAAGACTTTGATCTTGGTTTCAGCTCAGATCATGATCTCATGGGTTGTGAGATCCAGCCTCCACACTGGGCTCAGTGCTCAGCAGAGAGTCTGCTTGAAGATTCTCTCCCTCTGCCCCTCTCCCAACTCTCTCTCTCTCTAAAATAATCTTTTAAAAAAAATTAAAAGTGAATGCCTTTTTAATTTTATATAAATGCTGATGCTAGAAGAAAGAGATGCAGGTCTAGTTGGAATTTTATCACAATTTTGAACACATTTTCTAACCACTTTAATGGATTTAAAGATTTATAGCGTATTTCTTTATAATGTTTCATTTCTCTTTAAAAGCTTATTAGCATATCATTAAGACAAAATGGTTTATCACTAGTATCTTTTGGCAAAGTCACATAAGTGGATGGAGGGAAAATTAAGACAAGTTAGAAAATAATTTTTTTTCTTCTAAGCTAAGCAGGTGAGGTAAAAGAGAATGGAAAAGGAAAAGTATCGAAGGCATCTAAGCCCTTCTTACGTAAGTCAGAAAGGTAAAGTCTCCAGTGATGAAAGGTTCAAGGAAAATCCAGGTTGATATTTCTATAAAGGCTCCATAGTTGAGGAGTGGGTATAAAATGATAGAAAGAGTGCTGCTATTTGTTCAGTGACCCTGAACATGTTAATTCATTTAACATCAAATTATATGTAAAATGGGAGTGATAATACCGACTTTTTCAAACTACTAGAAATATCTAAAATATTATGTGTAAAATACTATCCGTATACTAGGAATTCAAGAATTTTTACCTCCTGTTATTAACGTTGGTTTTGTTGTGATTAATTTGACCCTTCTGCTGTTTTATGTGTGTATATCTCACAGTTAAAATTATATTAATTCAATTCTCTTTCACTCATTTAAGCAGTTATTTACCTGGTAGGTAGAGAGTATTATGCATTCTGCATTGTGCTGGGCATCTAGCGCACACAGGAGGCTCAGAGGCCGTGCAAGGTTTCTGTAATTCCAAGAAACATGTTTTCTGGAGACTAAATAACATCTTCCACACATAAGTACTACTATTTTCTAGTGTATGTAGTTGTGATTAATAAAGATGATTAAAATAGACATTTTTTGTAAAAGATTTTATTTATTTGACAGATCACAAGTAGGCTGAGAGGCAGGTAGAGAGAGAGGGGGAAGCAGGCTCCCTGCTGAGCAGAGCGCCCAATGCGGGGCTCCATCCCAGGACCCTGAGATCATGACCAGAGCCGAAGGCAGAGGTTTAACCCACTGAGCCACCCAGGCACCCCAAAGTAGACGTTTTTAAGGAGAGGTTTTTTTTTATCCTTTGTTAGTAAAATGGTCAATAGAGGAGAAAGCACACTAGCTGAGAAAAGATTATATGTATAAGTGCATATAAATGTGCATATATTGGGCACCTGGTGACTCAGTCAGTTAAGTGTCTGTCTTTAGCTTGGGTCATGATCTCGGGGTCCTGGGATTGAGCACCCCAGGGTGGGCTCCCTGCTCAGTGGGGAGCCTGCTTCTTCCTCTCCTTCTGCCTGCCTCTCTCACTCTTTCTCTGTCAAATAAATAAATCTTTTTTTAAAAAATGTGCATATGTTCAGGTGAGCAAAAAAGAGACAATCACAGGGAAAGAGGTTGATTAGGTCCCACTCAATAAATATTGAACATTTATTCTGAACAAGGCACAGAACTAAGTGCTGCTCCAAGTTAGGATTATAGCTACTTAACAGGTAAACCATGATGTACATGGTTCTCTGATCAAAGAAGAGAAGGGATGAGGTACCGTTCCCATCTTTAGTTCCCCCCAGTGTTCCCTCAGGTAGTTCAATTAGCCCTAGAACAATTTGTCTGCCCATCCAGGCCAAAGCCCAAGATGTGCACTAGCAGTTCAAGTTCATAGACAGAAATAGTCTGCTCTGCCGAAGAGCAATTATATCAGAGCATCTACCTGTCTTCACCCTCATTTTACTCCAGGGAGGTTAAACTTGAAGAAGGACCTGATTTTTATACAACACACAGTGAATTTATTGAATTGTCTTTGAAAATTTTTGCTAATGAAGCTGTTGTCTTCAGGTACTGAAATAGAAATGTATACAGAATTTGTGAATCAGTATCTTATTTTTTCAAGGTACTCCAATTTGCCAGAATGTATTTTATAAACTCTTTAGTGCTCTTACCCATTGAGATTTAAAGAAACTATTTGGCAAAGATTTTTTCCTGACTTATTACTCCCACAAATCCTTTGTCCTCAACTCCACTTAGTTTATAGTGTCTTCTAGCAATTGTTAAAGTCTCTACTAAAAGAACCTAAATTGTGAGAAGAAGCCCCAGTCTTGCTGATTTATTGCCATTAAGCTTATTACATATTGATTTATACAGATAAAGATTTGAAAATCCAGGATAACTGTATTTGAAAGAAATGATATAGCTTCTGCCAAATCTCTTGTTTTTTTTTTATGACTATTCAAAAGAGAATATTACCCAAATTGAGACAAGCAATGCATGCAGCAATTTTGTCTAGTTTAGAAAAAAGAGATTTTCAGTGAAGAAATATAACAGCCTGAGTATTTTTCAGTTTTTTTCTTACTATGTTTTTATCTCTAATAAGACTGAAATCTGTCATCTTTATTTTCACCCCCACCCCATAATCTAAATAATCTCTAAATTCCCTATACTGTTATTTTTTTTTAATTCTAAAGAACTGGTAAAATTTATATATAGTGATATCTATTATTTAGACAGATTCGTATAAAAAGTATATATTTGTTAAAGATTTATTTATTTTAGAGACAGAGAGAGAGAGCTAACAAGTGAGCACTGGAAGGAGGGACAGAGGAAGAGGGAGAAAGTCTTAAGCAGACTCCATACTCAGCTGGGAGCCCGATACAGTGCAGATCTCAGAATCCTGGGATCAGGACCCGAGCCAAAACCAAGAGTACCATGCTCAACCCACTGTATCACTCAGGTGCCCTAGAAAGTATATTTTTAATAAAATTTCACTTGATTTCCAAAAAGTTATTATGAAAAAATTGATTTTTATTGATAATTTCTACTTGTCACAAATAATATGAAAAAAGTCAGGTAGTGATTTTTGACTTTTATTTTGATAATTCTATAAATAACAAAAAGTATAAAATATTAGGTGCTTTAACCCAAACTTTTTTGAAGTAATAATTTTCAAAATCTTAAGAAAACTACATGGAAGTCATACACATTCATATTATGAATATTAGGCTGTCCCCACATTATTTATGTCCTAATGAGAAAATATGATTATTTCTGCTTACAATGTTTTTGTTTGTTTGCTTGTTTTACTCTGGCGAGTTTTTAAGTATTTTATATTTTTTGTTTGCCTTTTTTTCCTTTGAAATTTTATAGACATTTTTCATAGTTGACTTAAATGTTTGCTGTAGTTTCTCTTATGGATTGTTTCCTAGGCGTCCATAAATAATGCATACGAAATTTAAGCTATGGCGCAATGCCTTAAAAACTTGAACAACAATAAAAAATAATAAGCCCTTCTTGCTAAAATAAGAAAACAGAGGCAATCTACCTTGTCAAAAGGAAAGCAAGTTCTTAAATTTCAGTCAAAAGGCAGTTAGAGGTGAAAGAAGTTGTAATCAGCAGTATTAATATATCAAAAACGTAATGGATTACCAGAGCAAGAATGGCCACCTGGAATAACTTGGAAACAGTGATGAGAGAGCAACAGTTAGATATTATTTTTTCCATTTATTCTATATCTAGTTTTGAGGGATGCTGGTACTGTGAGCACTCTCTACCCTTGGAAGGTGATCTCTAGCATAAGACACACATGGTGCATTGTACCCGTGATAATCTCACCTCCTTTTGTTCAGATATGTTCACAAAGAAAACCTGATTCTTGATTCCATTTTTTTTTAGGCTTTACAATTTTAGAAATGGATAAAGGGCAGAAGAACATCAGTCACTCTAAAGAAATGATGTAGTCAGAAATTAGTAAATTGATCATATAGTTTATTCATCATTCTTTTATAATTTTAAGATTTAGTTAAATACAACCACTTCTCCCCTGTCGACATTCAAGTTAAGAAGTTTGATTGAGTTTTTGCGTGCATGGTGAGACTGCAACTCTGAGACACGTGGCTAATTACTTCTACCCTAATAGGCCTTGCCCTAGAGGCCAGCCAATTCTTCACTCTCTGTATCCACAGCATATATATGTTATACAGTATGGAGCGTCTTTTTATTTACAGCAACTCTGTATGCCATAAATACCATATTTAAAAATTCTAAAGGGAACTGTGTTAGGAAGCTCATAGCAGTTATCAACAAACATATTGAAACTTACTACGTGCAGCTAAGAATATTGTATTTATACAAATAAATCCCAAGGTATTTACATTTCGGGGGGAGAGTAAATTTCAGAAACTCTTCTATAAAAGTAAATAAAATGAATCATATAAAAATCTAAGAACACAACATAAGATGTACTCAATTTTTTTCTTAACACATTTTTAAGTGTGTACTATAATATTGTGGTTAACTATAGGCACAATATTATGCAGCAGATATCTAGAACTTATGCATCTTGTGTAACAGAAACTATATCCATTGAACAGCACCTCTCCATTTTCCCCTCCCCCTGGCCTTGGGCAATTAGCTTTCTTTTCTGTTTCGGAAAGTTTGACTATTTTATACATCTCATGTAAGCGGAGTCATCTAGCATTTGCCCTTCTGTGACTGAGTTTAGAAATAGGCAGGAAGAATAAATCTCTAAGTTCTACACCTGACAGTAACTAATACATTAAATGTTAACTAACTAAAATTTAAATAAAAACTTGAAATATTTAAAAAAAAAGAAATAGGTGAGAAGAGTATTACAATGTTTGATGAACTGGACGTGTAACTAGGTGAGCCATAACTTGTTGGAGGCATTTTTCTCTACTATATAGGAATGTACATCCACACCCAATAAATAAGCACTAAATTTTAACTTTTAAGAATTTTTAATCCTTTCTATCCCCACCACTATCCTTTATCTTTTATTATTTCCAAAGTTGTCACTGAACTGGCCAGGCTTCTTTGTTATTTAGCTACAAATGTGTGGTCTATTTTTGACTACAACAGCAAAGAGCTAAGCATCACCATGTTTTTTGCTTATTTCTTTGCTTGTTTGTGTGTGGTTTTTGTTTATTTTCCCCATTTCTTTGTATTTTGATTAGGAAGAGGTTAAGAGAAAAAAATACTTTTCTTATCCCCCTTAATGTCTCTGGCTCATTTTCATGTCTCTGTCTCCTGTGCTGTGTGTTGATATTCCAGTGCTCTTTGATTCCCTCAGCCTGTGCTGATACTAATTGTTTATAGTAGAAGGTGATTCTGCCAGAACGAATTTTTAAAAGAACTTATTTATTTCACAAACATCAAAAAAAAATGCCTATAAATATGTGAAAACAAACTTGAAGCCCCGAGATGCTACATATTTCTATAAAAATTATTTCTTAGAATTTAAACTTAATTTCCAAAGGTGCTTTTCGTATGTATTCTCATATTGTTCATTGTAAATTACATTGTTAAACTAACAAATAGGCAACTTTAAAATTAATTAAAAGGAGCATTTGTTGGGGTGCCTGGGTGGCTCAGCGGATTAAAGCCTCTGCCTTCGGCTCAGGTCATGATCTCAGGGTCCTGGGATCGAGCCCCACATCGGGCTCTCTGTTCAGCAGGGAGCCTGCTTCCCTCCCTCTCTCTGCCTGCCTCTCTGCCTACTTGTGATCTCTCCCTCTGTCAAATAAATAAATAAAATCTTAAAAAAAAAAAAGGAGCATTTGTCTAAGACATAATCGGTAAATACATTCTGGGTCTGTTGCTTAGATATAGCATTGTCCCTTTCCCAATGACAATCACCATGGAGTAGACTATTTCAGCACCCTGAGTGACATTGTGGTATCTCTATTAGTTTTGGCAATATGTTCAGAGACTAAGAAATGTGGAAAAAAAAAAAAAAAAGAAAAAAAAATTCAGAAGTTGGCAGCCCCTGGCAATATTCATTAAAGGGCATGGCACAGAAGTTAAAAATCTCACTGAGAGCCACAGTCAGCATTAACACTACAGGGCTCTAGCATTTTCCCAGAAAATGCAACACCTCCAGGCATTCTTTGAATTCCAGTTGCCAGCCAAAGCAAAGCACCACAGACCACAGAGAGTAAGAGAAATTGATCTTCTGTCAGCAACCCAAGAACCCCATAATCTTTGCCTACTTGAAAATTGTTAGTAAGCTATGAAATGGCTTGGCAAAAGGAAATTTGGTAGCAATATCTTTCCTGAGATCATTCTAAGATACTCACCGTTCATCTTTGAGAAATGTGTACTCATGGATGGTTAGGGAAAATAACAAGAAAAATAATATTTTATGTTTGTAATATAAGAGATGCTATGATAAGCACCTTCAATGTATAATTCTACTTAATACTATGAGGCTGGTTCTGTTAGTACCCCCCATTTTACAAGTGATGAAACTGAGGTGAAATGAACTCAATGAATTTGCTCAAGTTGCATAGTGAGTAGATGGTATAAGTGGGGCTCAAGACAAGTGTTCTGAGGCCAAATCTTACCTAACTTCTATAATACGTTGCCTCAAAATAATACCAAAACAGAATAGTTCAAACCCTTATTTCTTCCATGCCAGTAAGAGGCTACTCCTTGCCTTCAAATATCCCCTAGAATAATTATTTATTAAAAAACTAAGTGTTAAAAAGAAGTCAATTGACAACAAAACAGCTAATTTATATGCAGCCCCCTTTGCTCAAGAATATCATTAAATCTTTGATATTCTTTATGACCATATAATATACTTCCTACAAATGTATTTCTACAGTTCTAACAGTTATGTTCTTTCTATGTTCCTTTTAGAATGAACATGGACTCATTAAGCAAATCCTGTACATTTTCTAAGTATAATACTGTGAGACCACACAACTGATAAGGTAAGTAAGGAATCCATTTACTCTGCCAGAAGCTTCATTAATTCTTCTAAAAAGTGGCAACAGTTTAGTAATACAGGGTGACGTTCTAAAGTTCCACCAGGAGATAAATATAACTACTGGTTTGAATAGTTATGCTCAACCAAATGGTTAGAATTGAAAAATATTTTATGACACCATACCTTGGGCTAGAATTTTTAGAAAAACATTCAGATGTGAAATATATCTGTGGAATAATTATTTTCTCATTTTCATGTTTCATTTTAGATATCTTTAATGATAGTCAATCAAATTAACTCATTATTTGAATTGGATTTTACATGTGTATTTTACCAGTCACTTTCATTATGCAAATTATTTTCTTAAAGAAAAAAAAAAAGGGTACCTATGTTTTAGCCTGACTCACTTTACAAGCCTATTTCAAATTTATCAAGGATGTGTAATTCAAAAGAGTAAGTATTTAGGTCACTGTTAGGCACATTAACAGCAGCATTATCTTGCCACCAAGTGGTAGTTTCTGAATTACATTTCAGGAATGTTGTATTTTTACAAGTATATCTTTTATATCATCTTTAATAGTTACTAAACATCATCAAACCCATCACCAAAGTAAAAGGTACATAATAATATATGCTTTCCCAAAAATATTTGAGAGATCTTTATGGTAAAAGGATTTGGTATTTGTGTTTCCCAATTTGTTGGATTGATTCAAATTCCATCAAGTTTTAAAATATCTAAAATAAACAGAAAGTGATTAAGTATAAATACTCTGAGAACTTAATTATGAGCTTTGATTTTGAAAACATGGTATCATCCTTTAACCTCTATTAAGGGTTGGATTCTGTCCCCCCAAAGATATCTTGAGGTCATAACACCCAGTACTTCAAAGTGCGACTTTGATTTAAAAATAGAGTTGTTCCAAATCAAATTAGTTAAAAAGAGCTCATATTGGAATGGAGTGATCCCCTAGCCTGATATGGCTGCTATCCTTATGAGGACAGGGGAATTTGGACCCAGACACTTATAGAGAGAAGATGGTGTGAAAACACACAGAAAACGGCCATGTGCAAATGGAGGAATCGATTAAGGTGATACATCTATAAGCCAAGGAACATCAGGATTGCCAGTTTCACAGAGTCCTGAGGACACCATGATTTTGGACTCCTAACTTCTAGACCAGTGAGACCACAAATTTCTCTTATTTTAAGCCACCCAGTTTGTGGTACTTGATTACAGCAAGCCCAAACACTAATATAATTTCCCTTTCAAAATTAAATATTTGTGCTGGATGAACAGATAGACACTGATGCTGAGAAAGCAAGTATTGATGGAATGCTTAGTCTTAACTGAGCTCCTCAAATGAAAAATACATCTTTACTGAGTTATTAGTTCATGCACTGTTATCTGAGATAAAAATCAATACAGGTTCAGAGAAGCAAATGTCAGGGTAGAGCTAGAGCGACAAAATAAGACCAATAGAATAGCTGGGGTGACCATCTGTGTTAGCCAATTTGCTTTATCCAAAAGGAAAATAAAGTTCTCATATTGTTATCGTAAGAGGTAGTTTTGCAAATTGGAGGTAGATGCCTGTCCTCCCCCAGTGACTGAAGGTAGGGATGACTTTTTCCTTGATGATTACATTTCAAAGAGCAGGTTCTCAGGTCTGTGAGAAACACAGCCTTGGGTTAGGAAACTGGCATGAGGCTCTTAAAATGATTTACATCTTAAAGGGGCAGAGAAAAATATCTGCAAGTATAAGTTTTCTAAGTAAATGCTCCAAGAAAGAGAGGACCTAAGTGGTTCAGCCTGGGTGCTAGGTGGAATCAGGGGCCTAGAGGCAGAAAGAAGCCTTCATAAAGTTTAACGAAGCTGAGGGAAATGTGAAGGCAGTCTTTCGCTCCTTAGTTCTTCACTACTGATGGAAGCTAGAGGTATTATTCTCAATGTCTTCCTCTTCCCTCTGGTTCAATCCCGAAACCTGTCGTTTTTATCTCCCAAATGTTTACCTCATCTTTCCACTTCAGACTATCACCCTATCTCTATCATTGGTGAAACTCTCTCACATTTTGGCCTGTACAATGAGAACAGCCTCTTTATTGATCTCTTTTTTCAAGTGTCCTCATCACTGTAACTGTGTTAGAATTTAAGTCTGATTCTGCCATTTGGGTGCTTAAGTTCTGTCACTAATTCATCACCATCAAAAGTGAAAAACTCAAGCTTTGAGGAACTTCATTAACTTGGCGAACTGGTATATTTGTCCCCACTACTTGCAAGACAAATGTCATTATCTGTGTAAGAGGAAGCAACTGGTAGAGACTTAATGGAATATCACATTCTTATAATTAAATTCCTACTGATAACTAGCTTTGTGACATGAGCAAGTAATACAACATGACCATGTTGCCAACCTAAATAAGGAGGTAAACTGAGGCAAACTCAAATGACCAGAAATTGAGTCTTTTCAGGAATAGCAGAAGAACTACAGTTGGGGAAATGCATGCTGTAGCAAGCTACAGGCAAACTCATTGAGGGTTTGGGTCAGGCTGTACTTATGAGCAAGGAGTACAGAGAGGGACAAGTCCAGCCAGAGTCTAAGCATTAAATTCATTGGCTTGAGGATAGGGAGCGATTCTTGGTGGATGTTCATTGATCAGGGGACAAGTCTCTGTCTTTTGTATATTAGGCATTTAATGTAAATTAGTCTCTCAGTTCTAGGTTCCATTCTTTTTTTTTTTTTTTTAAGATTTATTTATTTATTTATTTGACAGAGAGAGAGAGAGAGAGAGAGAGAGAGACAGCTAGAGCAGGAACACAAGCAGGGGAAGTGGGAGAGAGAGAAGCAGGCTTCCCGCCGAGCAGGGAGCCTGACACGGGGCTCGATCTCAGGACCCTGGGATCATGACCTGAGCCGAAGGCAGACACTTAACGACAGAGCCACCCAGGCACCCCCTTAGGTTCCATTCTTTTGAGGGTACATTAAGGAGAAGCTCCATTTCATAGTCTCCAATTCATCTGAGATTGAAATCCTTTCACAGTGTAACCAATCTATCAAAGTTAAATTAGAGAAGGGACCTCCAACTCTTCAATTCTACAGTTTGTCAAAGGGGATTGGCAGCACAAATGTTTTCTTCTTTTATTTTTCTTTTTTCTTTTCTTCTCTTTTTTTTTTTTTTTTGCCTTTTTCTTTTGGTTAAGTATGTCTTCTGAAAATACAAGAAAACACAGCACCACAGAGATTATCTATGCAATAATTTCAGGGACCTCACTTACTTTTTCCTAAAAAGATTTATGGGGAAAAAGTAAAAAGATTCACAAAGCTGTTCCCTCATGTAGTTTTTCTTGGATTCTAATTACTTAGGCCAATAAAAGGATTCTTTTTACTATTATCTATGGGTATTAGTGTGAGAATTTTTGATGAGAGAATGGAGGAAAGAATAAAGTTTATAACCCTTACTTGCTAAGATACCTATTCTGGGAGGATTCTAAGAACTTTGGTAAATTTACTTTAAAACTTGCTAATATCTGTTTCTCCAGAAATTATTTTAAAATTTGATGGCACAACAAGTATTTGACCTTAAGAAGATTGTGTAAAGAGGGAAAATAATACTGAACGCTAATTCTGCTGAATAGAAAAACTCAGAATTACATATATCTTAGAAGCTAAATTTTCTATCCCAATTAAAATGAAATTTTAAAATCAGAATATAGAAACACTACATGTTCCCATGTTGTGATTAAACCAGAATATTAAGAACACATTTTTAAACTATCACCAATTAGAAATTGTTTAAAGAAGTCCAAGCAATTGTTTAATAAGAAGGAAAATAGCAATTAGTCTAGTCTTCACATAATGATAGTTTTAACTGCATCTCCAGAAGCCATTGATGTCTCTGATATTAGAGCAATTTTGAATGAAATACTAAAATTTTACTGTAATTTTAGAATAGTCAGGAGTTTTTATTTGTTTGGCATTTTTGTTCTTTTGTTTTACTTTCAAAGAAAAATTTTTACTTTCATAATACAGCCCACTTCATGTTGGTAATGTTTATAAAAGGCATCTTCCACAAAATATATGGTTCCTTATATGTAAAGACATAATAGTAAGCACCTGATAACAGCATGTAAATATAATAATTGTATTCTTATTTACCATATGATAATGTTCCCTAAGAATAAATAATACAAATATGAAGATATGTGCAGTAGCATATTATGCAAAATATTCTCATATTTTCCCATTTGACAAGTTTTTTTTCTACTGATTAAAAAAAACTGGAAACTATACTGGCATTTAAGAGACTTCATGAAAATTACATAGAAAATTAGGGTCACTATCTTTTCTCATATTCTGCTAAGTGATTACTTGACATAAAGCATCAATTTTCTAAATCTGAGATTACAAAAATACAATCTAAAGGTAAATATAAGCTGGACTTATGTAAGTTAGTATATAAATTCTGTAAAGCATTATTAATTTGCTACAAATAGGACTGTAGGTTTGCTTTTGGTTTTGAATACTCAAGTAGCAATACAAAGCAGTACAAAAATGATCAATTGTTAACAATCCATTTCTTAGCAGAAACAACATTATTCCTAGAACAGATACCAGAAAGAAACTTCTTCTCTTTTAAGAAATTCGGATAATCTAATGAAAGATGCAATAAACAATACCTTGCAGTTAATTAAGCAATGAATTTCTAGGATTGTTGCTGTTACTAAAAATAGTAATGGTAACTTAAATAGCGTTTTTATATACCAAGCACTATCTGAAGCTCTTTACATATTTTATCTCCTTTAATTCCCATGGTTATCCTATGGAACAGCTACTTTTAATAGTCCCATTTAGCATATTAGGAAACTAAAAATCAGAGATGTTAAACAAAACCAGGGTCACACAGTTGGGAAGTGGTAGAACTAAAATAATAAACTCGGGAACTCCAAATTTGTTTTTCTTTTCACCACTACGTCAACTACTTCCTGACCTAAGATGACAGACATAAAGCTAAAATATTGCTACTGAGTGGAAGAAACATCGTTTATTAGGAGCTAATATAATTAAGCCATTCAATTAAACACTTTTTTTTTAAAGTACTTATCTTTGCCAGGATAGATCTTAGAGATATGATGAGGAGCAACTAGCCTCAGGGCCCATTAGTACATATAAGAATTTTTAAAAGACTCTGATAATTAATTGCAAAACCACACTGGATCTGGGTAGAAGTTGACAGAGGAAATGGTTTAGAAAAGAGTAGACTGTAGACCCTACCAAAACATCTACTCCTAGATGGGGGCATCTTTGTTTAGTATACAAACTGCAAAATCCTGCTAAATGGCCTCGAGGTAGACATAGGCATTTCCCTTGCCAAACTGTAGTCTAAAGAAGAGTAAAAATAGTTAAAAGAGTGAAAAAGAAAATTAAAAAAAAAAGTGATAACAGAAAGTATAATAAATACTATAGTTGGGGAAGGCCTGTGCTATGTGAGCTACATTATAAGAACACATGCCTCATGTGCTGAGACTTGGGAAAAAAGTTAAGTAAAACCAGAAAATAATTTGATGTCCTTGTCCTGTCTCATGTCCTTTCTCCATAATGGGTAGATTTCACTCAATGCTGTCATCAGAGAGATTTGACTTTGACATTTGAGCAGTCTGACTCTCTCAGAGGACAGAAGTTGTGGCTAATGATTTTCTCAAAAACAAACAGACAAAACTTTAATTTTTTTTTTTTTCCACTGAACGTGAGAACTGGTATAACAGTTAAAAAAAAAAAAATGAAAAGCCAGACTCTTTATTCACTGAATGTCAAATACTGAGCACAGGCAGTAACTTTCTCAAATGTTTGCTGAATTACAGTTCCAGAAGAGGCATGTTTCTTATCTAATTTTGGTGTGTATTTCCACTTTAAGGTCTAACTGTTAATTTAAAAAAAAGTACATAGGGCATCTGGGTGGCTCAGCTGGTTAAGTGACGGCCTTAGGCTCAGGTCATGTTCTCAGAGTCCTAGGATCGAGTCCCTCATCAGGCTCCCTCATCGAGTCTGCTTCTCCCTTTGACCCTCCCCCTTCTCGTGCTCTCTCACTCTCTCAAATAAATAAATCAAATCTAAAAATAAAAGTACATAAGTCAAAACAGGAGAGGGAAAGTATAGATCAAGAAGACTGCTTTATAGACCAAATAATGAAATGTCCAAAAATCTAACCATAATGTATTTTTAAAAGCACATTTTTTTTTTCTCAGCAGTTTACTCAATCCTACATATTTAATTCTTCTTCTGTTAGATCAGGCATCTTTTACTTGGAATAACAATCGTCTATTTAAAAATACAGCAGAGGTAAAATAATTGTAAGGATTTGTAAACTGTTCAAGGTGTGAGGAAATTCTGTCGTTTGTTTGTAATTTTTTAAACAATTAAAGGCAAGACAAATTCAACATAAAAGCCCATAAGGTTATTCTAGTATGACAGAAAGTTTTCACACTTGGGCAGATATACTACCTCTCCTTAAGAGCAAATGAATATTCAAAACCAATTTGTCTTTTAACAAAGAAAAAACAATATTCTAGTCTTGCAGTAATACAATGATTGGCAGTAACGAATACATAAGATTTTATTTTTCTTTTGAATAAACCCATCCAAACAGAGCCAACTTTGTCAAAATTTTAACATATTTCATTACTTCTTTTCTGACTCATTTTTGCAGGTATTTAAACCAAAAAATATCAAGTTCACTTTCCTTCAAGCCTTTTACCACTTTCTGTATTCATGCAAATTTATGTTTTAATATATTTTTTCACTTTCTAGTACAACCGCACATTTTTACTCTAAGATATTAGTCTCTCTGTATTTTTCCCTTTGATAATTAGAAACTACTGTCCTAATTAAAACATATGTACACACACCTCTTAAATATACATTGTGTTTCTTTAATATCATTGGTTCTATTATAGTCTTGATTATCCACATTAATTACAATTGTAATTGAAATAATTCTATTTCTTACAGATAAAATTGGGAAAAGGGCAATTTTATCTGTTATACGTAGGATCATCATGGCTCACAAGTACATACTGTATGTTTCCCTATAATCACACATACCTATTTATATTTCTTCAAGCAAGAAAGGTGTCCCATGTGTACTGTATTAATTTTCTGTTCCTGCATAATGAATTACCACCATCTTTCCTGCTGAAAATAACATAAATTTATTATCTCTGGTTTCATGACTCAGGAGTCTGGGTCTGGCTAGTTGAGGTCTCTGCTCAGTCTCACCAGGCTAAAATCAAGGTGTCTGGCTGGCCAGCACTATAATCTTCACTGAGTTTGGGGGCCTTTTTCTAAACTCATGCCAGTTGTTAGTTAAATTAAGTTCCTTGTGACTGTGGGACAGAGGTCCCATTTTTTTTCTGGCTATTGGTAGGGGTTACTCTGAGCTCCTTGAAACTGCCCTTTGGTCTCAGCCACGTGACTCCACAGCATGGCATCTTCTTCACATCTAGCAGGAGAATCTCTCCTCTGTTGCTCTGTCATTAACTTGGGATTTCTGTGGGCAGCTGAGGGCTGGGGCTTCCTATTCTGTCGCCTTGCTGACATCAGTTTAGGAATTTCTTTTATTAGCTAGGATTTCAATGAAAAAAAAAAAAAAACAACAATTCTTAAAAATGTTAAATATGCACTTTTATTATATTCCATACAATATTTTCAAAATTAGTGACCGTGCTAACAGCTTCTGTGAGAAGGCAATTTTCTGAAAAGTCTAGAATAGGGGCGCCTGGGTGGCTCAGTGGGTTAAGGCCTCTGCCTTCGGCTCAGGTCATGATCTCAGGGTCCTGGGATCGAGCCCCGCATTGGGCTCTCTGCTCAGCATGGAGCCTGCTTCCCCCTCTCTCTCTGCCTGCCTCTATGCCTACTTGTGATCTCTCTCTCTGTCAAATAAATAAATAAAATCTTAAAAAAAAAAAGTCTAGAATATGTAACATACCAGTTTAGCTTATTTCTTCTTTCTATGTACTCAAATTAGATTCTATTAGATTTATATGAGCGTTCCCATTAGATTTATAGAAGAATTTTTTTTCTTTTCAGAGAAAGAGCTTCTTTAAAGTTAAGAAACTTTGTAATCTAATGTGTTATATACTAGGAAAAGATTTCACACTAATATTAACACAATAAGAAATAAAGCCTATTCTTTTACAGATAAAATGCCCAAGATCACAAAGGGCTTGCAACCTCTGTTTTACAACTTTATCTATAGATGAAATAAAATAGGGGCACAGAAAGTTATAAAAACAATTCCTATGGGGTTAAATGGAACAACACTACCCCTCCCCCCCAGCACACACACACAAACCTTTTCAAGTCAGCAGACCTCTAGGAAAAGGTAATTTCTTACCCTAAATATATTATTTATTATGTATTTCACCCTTTCTTCAGTTGTAAGACATACAGTCTCCTGTGTGCTGCTGCTTTTCTCCCATTTTGTGAATCTAAGCCCCCCAAGCTATGAAATTCCTGAAACAAAAGAAACACTAACACACACCTGAAAGCTGATGATTCGATTTTACCTTTTGAAGCTTTCACAGATTTTCACATTGAAACAGTGGCATCACATGCAGTAAGTATACCTGTTTCAAAACCAAAAAAGACAGGTGTCCACCCAGAACCAGATGTACAAGACTCTGAGTCCGGATAAAAGATTGCTGTGAGGAACTCTAGACCTAGCCACACTAGATATTTCAGACTCCTCTTTGAAAGATAAGAAACAGAATAATGAGGCATTAACCATTTTGTAACCAGTGCTCAGTTATTATTTGTAGGTTTTTCATTTTATAATTTCAGAAAGATAAAGACATCATAGGTCATTAGACATTAACATATGAGAACTCAGAAAATGAAGTCCTTCTGCCACAACTCAGCAAGGACTCGCTGATCAGGAAGGTCAGAGATTTTAAAGCTGCATTTGTTATTTCCTTAAACCACGAGATGTTTTCCAATCCAATGAATGTAACAGCTCGGTGGGACTTCCATAAGAGTCCGTTTTAATTCTCAAAATGTTAAAAACATAATGCCCAAACAAATAAAATGCATGTATCAGAATTTCATTTACTTAATGAGGGAATCAGCAGGATGCAAAGCTAGTTCCAAAAGAAGATTTGGGAACTGACATTTTATATAGTCAGTGAAGACAAGGAACAATGAAGGGAGTTCAATACAGAATAAAAAATTAACTTTTGTTAAACTTGTGGGGATATCTTCTCTGTACTGGACAGAAACACATCACACTTTATCAGTTTTTATAGGATTATAAACTACACAAGCCCCAAGCAATTGTTCAAAGTTGCATCTTCCAGAGTGAGGCAGCTTTACTCACTCACTTTCTAACAAGCAGCCTTGTTAGAAAATGCTCTAACATGATCTTTTACAATTACATTGTCAGTTTTTTACCTTATCTTCAAATTTGGATAATTTTTATTTATTTTTGAGAACAACCATGCATATTTATTAGCAAGGAAATACAAACCCATCCTATAACTTGTCCTCTGAAATTCAGTGAAGTGAGAGCGTTCTGCATGTAGGCACTTTATCCAAAACCTTGCATGAGAAGTTCATTATAGAGCCAGATAGGACAATATCCTATTGTGGAATTAAGCATTCCCTTTAGTTGGATCAGAAACAGAACCTGCCTCTAGGTGGCAGAACTCAAGAGCCCAGGGGTATACTGCCAAGTATGAGACGTGTAGGTTTGCCAGATCCTTGCACCCAGGACAGAGGCCTGCACAGCCTTTCTAGCCCTTTCCCTGGTAGGAACACCATGCACTTCACCAAAGAAAACATGATGTCTGTCATTTCCTGTGCCTTCTCAAGACTCCTCCAGGGTAGATTTAGAAAAAGATAGTTGAAGCTCTAGTTAAAGCTTTTGTGCAGCTCCATAGTGTGGACCCCTGAAAATCTTTCAAATACCAACCTATCACGACTTTATTTTTTTATTGATATATTTTTAAATTTTATTTATTTATTTGACAGAGAGAGTAAGAGTGCATGAGCAGGGGGAGCAGCAGTGAGAGAGGGCAAAGCAGGCTCTCCACTGAGCAGGGAGCCCTATGCAGGCCTTGATCCCAGGACCCTGGGTTCATTACCAGAGCCAAAGGCAGATACTTAACCAGCTGAGCCACCCAGGCACCCCATCACAACTTTTTTATTGTGGCAAAATATACATAACACAAAATTTGCCTTCTTTACCATTTCTAAGTTCAGTGACATTAAGTATGTTTGCATCTAGTACAGCAGTCACCACTTTCTATCTCCAGAACTTCATCATCCTAGCCTGTACCCATTTCTCCCCATTAATATCAGGCCCTGGTAACCACTGTTCTGTGTTCGGTCTCTGTGTGTTTGACTACTCAAGGTATCTCATAGAAGTGGGGTCATAAAATACTTACACTTTTATGTCTGGCTCATTTCACTTAGCATGATATCTATAGGGTTCATCCATATTGTAGCAAGTATTCAAATTTTATTCATTTCTGGGCGCGTAGGTGGCTCCGTCAATTAAGTGTCTAATTCATGATTTTGGCTCAGGTCATGATCTCATGGTTGTGGGATCAAGCCCTGTGTGGGCTCCGTGCTCAGTGGGGAGTGTGCTTGAGATTCTCTTTCCCTCTCCACCTTCACTTCCCCCTCCCCTGATACTTTCTCTCTCTCTAAATAAATAAATCCTTAAAAAAAAGAATTGTATTCATTTCTTTTAAAAACGTATTTTTTTTTAGTTGAGGTACAATCGACATATAGCATGTTATGTGTACAGCATAATGATTCAGTGTTTGTATACGTTGTGAAATGATAACCACAAGGTCTAGTTAATATACATCACCACACATATTTACAAGAGAGGGGAAAAAAACTTTTTCTTCTATGATGAGAACTTTTGAGTTCTACACTCTTAGCCACTTTCAAATAAGTAATATAATATTTTTACCTATAGTTACCATACTGTATCTTACATCCCTGTGACTTATTTATTATATAGGAAGTTTGTACCTTTTGACCCCTTTACCCATTTATCTCACCCCAACCCCCACCTCTGATAACCACCAATCTGTTCTCTATGAGCTTTGTTTTTGTTTTGTTTTTATTTTGGATTTCCAAATTCCATATATAAGTGATATCATGTGGTATTTGTCTTTCTCTATCTGACTTATTTCATTTAGCATAACACCCTTGGTATCCATTCACGTTGTTAAAAATGGCATGCATATACAGTGATTTTCTTTATCCATTCATCCATTAATGAACATTTAGTTTGGTTCCAAATCTTGGCTATTGTAAATATGCCGCAGTGAACGTGGGTGTGCATATATCTTTTCAAGTTAGTATTTTCATTTTTTTCAAATAAATACACAAAAGTGAAATTGATAGATTCTATGGTCATTCTATTTCTAATTTTTAGAGGAATCTCCATACTGTTTTTCATTGCACTAATTTACATTGCTACCAATAGTGCACAAGGGTTCTCTTTTCTCCAAGTCCTCATCAGCACTTGTTATTTCTTTTCTCTTTGAATAATGGTCATTATAACAGGTGTGTGGTGGAATCTTGTGATTTTGATTTGCCTTACCCTAATGATTAGATGTTGAGCATCTTTACATGTTCCTGCAGGCCATTTGTATGTATTTTTTGGAAAAATGTCTGTTGAGATCTTCTGCTTATTTTAAAATCAGATAGTTTTTTTTTTTTTTTTTTTTTGGTTATTGAGTTGCATGAGTTCTTTCTGTATTTTGGATATTAACCTCTTATCAGATACAGGATTTGTAAATATTTTATCCCATTTCATAAGTTACTTTTTCATTTTCTTGATGGTTTTCTTTGTTGTACAGAAGGTTTTTAGTTTGACATAGCTCACTTGTTTACTTTTGCTTATTGGATAATTTTTATTAAGTACACGGCAATATTTTTCTTCTTACTATAACAAAATGTTTATATATATGTATCTATATAATTTGTACATGAAAAAATATAATAATATAATAAGAACTTACTAATTCACCACCCAAGTTAGATATCAGGAAGTGGCAAAATAACCATATTTTTGAATCTTGCTTATGCATTCACTGATTCCAACTCTCTCTCTTATAACCCAGAGGAAACCACTTGCCAGAATATTGTGTTTATAATTTTGTGGTTATAGTTTTTGTATAAATCTATACATGCCCAATTATATGCTTTCTAGCTTTGTGTGATATGCTCTTTATATTTAGTGGATCATATTGGTTGTGTTCTTCTATGACTGAATAGGAAATGCATCTGTTTTGATGCATGGGATTGTATTTTATTAATGTTCAGTATATTTTTTTAAAGATTTTATTTATTATTTGACAGAAAGAGAGAGATCACAAGTAGGCAGAGAGGCAGGCAGAAAGAGAGGGGAAAGCAGGCTCCCTGCTGAGCAGAGAGCCCAATGCAGGGCTCGATCCCAGGACCCTGAGATCATGACCTGAGCCGATGGCAGAGGCTTTAACCCACTGAGCCACCCAAGTGCCCCAAATGTTCTGTATATTAACATGTTGTAATTTATTCATCCATTTTCTTAGTGATGGAAACAAATTGTTACCAGTTTTTTCCTATTATAAACAGAATTGCTTGAGTATATTGGAGATGTTACATGGTAATATATATTGAGTATATATCAAGGAGTGCAGGTTATGGGTTATTTACATTCTCAAGTTTACAAGATAATACTAAAATGGTAGTCAAAATGTTTGTACATTTTTTTTTTGTTTTCAAGAACATTTAAGCATTGTTTTCATTTATTCTACATCCTCAAATCTACGACAGTACTTGTGGATTTCAACACTCATCTCGCAATAATAGGACAAATAGAAAAAAGAGTAAGAATCAAAAAAAAATTGAACACTATTAAATAAGTTGATTGAATTGATATTTTTTATGGAACTGAACTGAATACTTATGGAACACTTAACCTAATAACAAAAGAATGCATACAATTCTTTTGTTAATTCCCCAGTGCATAGAAAACATTCATCAAGAACATTCACCATATTCTATGCCATAAAACAAATCCCAATAAATTCTAAGGGATTCAAACAATACAAAGTAAGTTTCTGTGACTCAGAAATCAGTAATTGAAAGATATCTGGAAAATCCACAAATATTTGGAAATTAAATGGCATTCTGCTAAGTAGTATACAGGTCAAAGCAAAAATCAAAAGGGAATTTAGAAATATTTTAAACTCAATGAAAATAAGAACACAACATACCTAGTGTATTGGATGCAGATAAACATGAAGGAAAATTTATAGCAGTGAACAACTAAATTAGAATAGGATGAAGGTTACAAATT
Organism: Potos flavus; assembly: GCA_028534135.1. Taxonomy (NCBI): domain Eukaryota; kingdom Metazoa; phylum Chordata; class Mammalia; order Carnivora; family Procyonidae; genus Potos; species Potos flavus. Next base: position 78,801,820 of record CM052896.1, read on the forward strand.
AATATGTGCAGATATTACCTTGAGAAACTAGAGAAATAAGAGCAGATGAACCAAAATGTAAACAAATGAAAATAATAATAAAGATCATAGTAGAAATCAATGATACAGAAAACGATGACAAAAAATCCAATGAAAACAAAGTTTGGTCCTTTCAGAAAATTAATGAAATTTATTAACCCTGTCCAAATTGATATGAAAAGACACAGAAGAAAGGGGTGCCTGGGTGGCTCAGTGAGTTAAAGCCTCTGCCTTCGGCTCAGGTCATGATTTCAGGGTCCTGGGATGTAGCCCCGCATCGCATCGGGCTCTCTGCTCGGCAGGGAGCCTGCCTCCCCCTCTCTTGCTGCCTAATTGTGATCTCTCTCCCTGTCAATAAATAAATAAAATCTTTAAAAAGAATTTTTTTTAGAAAAGAGACAGAAGAAAGACATAAATTATAAATACCAGCAATTAGTGGTGCCACTTACAGTAGCATCAAAAATACAAACTACTTAGAGATAATTCAGTAAAAAAAATCCAAGAATTATTCACTAAAAACTACAAAACGTTTTAAAGCAATTATAGGAGACCTAAATAAATCACGAGATAATCTTTATGGATCAAGAGATTCAATATATTTACTATTTCATATTTTTCTGCATGATCTTTAGATTCAGTACAATCCCAATCAAAATCCCAGCAGGCTTTTTTTGTAAAAATAAATCAACTGAAATTCATATTGAAATACAAAGGACCTATGAGAGGGCCTATTGTGAGAGGAGTGATGGTTAATTTTATGTGTTGCCTTGACCAGGCCACAAGGTACCCAGATATTTTGTCAAACATTATTCAGGGTGTTTCTGTGTTTTCGGATGGGACTAACATTTAAACTGTTAGACTGAACAAAATGGATTGCTCTCCCGAATGTGGGTGGGCCTCATCCATTCTGTTGAATAGAACAAAATGACTGACCTTACCCCAAGTAAGAATTCTTCTGGCTGACTGCCTTAGAACTAGGACATTACCTTTTTTTCCTGCCTTAGTACTCAAACTGAAATATTGGCTCTTCCTGGATATCAAGTCTGCCAGGCTTTGAGTCTCCAGCTTGCTGACTCAACATGTTGATTTTGGGATTGTCAGGATATATATATGGAGATTAGATATATATGGAGATAGATAGATTTATCCTATCATTTCTGTTTCTCTGAAGAACGCTTACTAATACAGTAGCCAAAAGAACTTTAATAAAGTGGCAAAGTTGGAAAATGTGTTATAAAGTTACAGTAATCAATAGAATGTGGTCCTGTCATAAAGATAGAAAAATAGATTAATGTAGAGTTCAGATTTAGAACCGTAGCTCAGGATATAGAGTTCACAACCCAACCCATGCATATATGGTCAATTGATATTTGTCAAAAGTGCAAAATACACTTAAGTGGGCAAAGAATAGTCTTTTCAACAAATGGTGCATGACCCACAACTATAAAACTTCTAGAAGAAAATATAATAGAAATTTTTTTGTGCATTTTTGTTAGGCAAATATTTCTTTCATATCACACAAAAAAAAAACACAGTCACTAAAAAAGAAAAAGGATAAATTATTCTAAAAAAATTTAAGAGTTTTTGGTCCTCAAAAGACACTCTTTTTTTTTTTAAAAGATTTTATTTATTTATTTGACAGAGAGAGAGAGAGAGATCACAAGTAGGCAGAGAGAGAGGGGGAAGCAGGCTCCCTGCCGAGCAGAGAGCCCAATGTGGGGCTGGATCCCAGGACCCTGAGATCATGACCTGGGCCGAAGGCAGAGGCTTTAACCCACTGAGCCACCCAGGTGCCCCTCAAAAGACACTCTTAAGAAAGCAAAAAGCAAACTACAGAGTGAGAGAGAATATTTGCAAGTAATGAATTTTCTAAAAGGCTTGTATTCAGAATATATATTTTCTAAATTCAAACAATAGGTGTTTGATGCAAAACATTCAAAAAATGTTTTAAATGAACAGAAAATTTAATCAGATAGTTCAAAGAAGATATATAGATGGCAAATGAGCACAAGAATATTTGTTCAAAATCATTAGCCATTAGGAAATGTCAATTAAACCACACTGAGGTGCCTTTGTACACATTTTAAAATAGTTTAAATTTTAATTAACAAGAACAAAATCCCAAGTGGGGTAAAGATGTAGAACAAATGGAGTGCTCATACACCTAAAACAGTACAAACACTTTGAGGAAAGAGATAAGGTAACAGTTTGCAGTACCATAAGAGATAAACCTATGATTACCATACAACTTTGACATTATATTACTAGGTATTTACTCAAAAGAAATGAAAGACTGTCCATATAAAATTGCTATGCAAAATTTCACAAAGAATTTATTTATAATAGTCAATATTGTAAACATTATAAGTATTTTTCAAGTGGTGACTTGATAGCAAATTGTGGTATGTTTGTATGATGCAAAACTACTTAGACATAATAGAGTTTAAAAAAAATAGTACATGCAGCAAAAATCAATTTCAAAATAGTTAGACTGAGTAAAAGAAGTCAAACAAAACGGTGACATACTAATGATTCCACTTGTATAACATTCTTGGAAATGCAAACTAATCTATAAAGATAGGAGATAGAACTGTGATGACTGAGTAGTGCCGTGGAAGAGTTTGAAAAGGTGATCATGGAGAGGAAGAGTGGCTGGATGGATGTGGGAATCACAAAGTGGCATGGGGAAACTTTTGGAGGTGATGGGTGGCTTCATTTTCTTGATTGTGATGGTGATTTTATACGTTTATTAATATATCAAACTTATCAAAATGTACACTTTATGTTTTATTTTTAAAAAGATTTATTTATTTATTTTGAGAGAGAGTATGTGTGAGCAGGGGTGGAGAGCATAGGGAGAGAGAGGATATTAACCACAAGGCAGAATCCCCAGACCCTAACATCATAACCTAAGCCAAAACCAAGAGTTGGCTGCTCAACTGACTGAGCCACGCAGGGGCCCCCAAATTGTACACTTTAAATATGCATGTTAAGTATACAGTAAAGCCATTTAAGAAATTTGCATATCTTATATGACAAGTGAAAAAGGGCATCCTAGATGACTAATAGAATAAAGCATCATTTATATACATACTAGCATTCGGTCTTTTTCTAGTTCTCTGAATCACCAGCTTTGCCTTTTGACTTCATCTGGCTCTAGGACTAAAGTGCAATTTCCTTTTAGAATCATAAGGCATCAGATTACTTTTTCCCAGCTTCTTTGAGGCATAATTGACAAAATTGTATATATTTAAAATGTACCAAAAAATGAAATAAAAATAAGACGTACAACTTGATTTGATATATATATACACATTGTGAAATGATTACCACAATATCAAGTTAATTAAAACATCCATTACCTCACATAGTTACTCATGTATGTGGATGATGAGAATGCATCAAATTCTTATATGCTGTGCTAGGCTTTTGCCCTGGGGCGGGCAACATCATCTTTTGTATTCATTCATCCTTCTAACTTACCTTCTGGTTTCTAGAAACATCTCGTTTGGGGATTTTGTTTCTTTGTTTCTCTTGGTTGTTTCTTTTCCAAGTTCTTAAAAGCTTGACAATACATTTATAATATATTTGTTTATTCAACTCCTAAATGTTTTGTTCATAATATCTAAAATGCTATCCTGTTCTAAACAGATGTCCTAGGTAGATTTGAGAGTGTTCGTTATGTGTAAAAGATTCATATGCGTTGGGGATCTGAGTGGCTCAGTTGGTTAAGAGGCCGACTCTGAATTTCAGCTCAGATCTTGATCCCAGGGTCCTGGGATCCAGCCTGGTGTCTGGCTTCACACTCAGTGGGGAGTCAGCTTGAGGATCCTCTCTCTCCCTCTGTCCCTCCCCCCAGTCTCTCACTCTCTTCTCTTTCAAATAAATAAATCTTTGGGAAAAAAAAAGATTCATATGTGTTGCTGTGATTCTGCTGGAATCCTGGAATAACAGGGAGGAAGTCTTTGACATAATCTATAAATTCATAACAATTTCAAAACAACAAATCTATTCAGATATGAAAGGATTTCCTAATTGTTAATAGGAGAGATTATACTTGTCTTAGAAATATTTTTGTTTCTTTTAGTGTGAAGGATGGGAATCCCCAGAAGTTGCTATAGAAGAATAGAGCAGAATCATTATGGATTATAAATTGGAGGGGAGTAGGGAGAGAGAGAAAAAAAATTAAGAACCAGGAAATTTGTGAAAGAGAAGATTATCTAGATAAAGAGACAAGAATCTAAATAATGACCTTCAGTACACGCAGAATCTTGGTGTCAGATCTAAAACTTCATTTTCCTTCTTTAAATTGTCAATGGTAATTATACTTAATACTTAATTTTGTCGTGATGAGATAAGACAGTGAATTCCAAATGTTTGGCTAATACCCTACTGTAAAAAGCACACGACAACAAGAAAAAGTGGGCACTTACATACACATGCAAACACAGGCAAACAGAATTAAAAGTTACACAGAATAATGCTTAATCTTTCTAAAAGTGATGAACTCTGACATATATATTCTATTCTGTCCTATTCTATTAAAAAATATGATTTCAGACACTCTAAGATGACTCCATGGTACAGTAAGGGATCATAAAACAGTTTTTAAAATGCAGAAATAATGTGCATGAAACACATATCAGTTATTGTATTCCAAGCAATTTTTAAAAAATATTTTATTTATTTATTTGACAGAGAGAGCACAAGCAGGGGGAGTAGCAGGCACAGGGAGAAGCAGGCTCCTCATTGAGCAGGGAGCCTGATGTGGGACTCAATCCCAGGACCCTGGGATCATGACCTGATCTGAGACACCAGGTGTCTCAAGCAATTGAGATGTCTCAAGCAATTAAAACAAAACACCTTTTAATGTTTTTGTTGTACAGTATTCTATTTTTCATTCTTGTACTTTCATTTCTTTTTTAATAGTTGTTGGTCTTGATGTCCACATTCAGTGGCCAGTGTATAAACATTTATTTTCTCTATATTTTCTTTTAAAAGCTATAGATCCGAGGCTTTAAATCATGACCAAAACAAAAAATACTATTTCTGAAAATTGTACTTGATAAAACCCCAATCTATTTTCAAAGTGTTTACAAAATTTCAAAAGAATCATTTTAGTGGCTAAGCATATAAACTATTTCCTCATTTTGCTAAAGTTTAACTCAACTCTTGCTTTGAGATACAATGTTGATTTTTTTTTGAAAAAAAAAGTTATTGACTTATTCAATGGATAACTATCTATTGAGCATAATGAGTCAGGTTCTGTTTTAAATGCTTGAGAGAAAATACAAAATCTTGTGAGTGGTACAGAGAAGTTTACAATCTATTTGCTTTACTCATAAAATGGCACCAAACATTCATTATATAATTACTGTTTCTGTAAAGAACAAGATATATCTGTATTTTCCTGCATTTCCAAAATGCCCATGATTATGAATTATAAACAAGCCTTTAATAGACTTATAGGAGTTCAGCTGAAAAAAGGGTCACATTACAGATATCTTAACCATTAAAATACAGAACGTATTTATACAAAATTCTTTGACAACTTCTATGCCTAATATAATTATGCCTTTAAATAACATGGGTGTGGAGACATAGGATAAGCATGGAAAGCTCTCATATTATTTGCATGGGCTTATTACTACCTTAAATTCTAATTTAAAATATTATGCATTATTTTTCTGAGTACAAATAGATATATATCCACACAAGAGTGTTTAAAAAATTTAAAAATGCCAAAAGGAAGTCTATTTTGAAAACAACCAGTAGGGGGGCACCTGGGTGGTGCAGTTGGTTAAGTGTCTGACTCTTGGTTTCAGCTCAGGTCATGATCTCAGGGTCCTGATTGAGCCTTCCATCAGGTTCCACAGTCAGTGTAGACTCTGCTTGAGATTCTCTCTCTCCCTCTGCCCCTCCCATTCACTCTCTCTCTCTCTCTCAAATAAATAAAAATCTAAAAAAAAAAAAAAGAAGAAAGGAAACAACCAGTGTAAGTCCTGCTAATAAGTCCTTATTAGTGTACCATATTTTATTCATGCAACTCCTTAGTATTGAGTTCTTTTCTATTTTAGTTATGTGCATTCTAAACCATCACATACTAAATATGTTTGATTCAATATATAATTTTCATCCATCTTTATAAATTATTCTACAAAACAGTTGTGTACATTAATTACTCCAAACACCTGGCATGAAAGGGCATTTTTCACAACATGTGGGTGAACATTTAGTGCTCTCTCTCACTGTTTGATAGGCTGACTTTTCTCTTTATTTAATTCACATTTCTTTGATTGCTATAAAATTGCATATGTTTCAAAGTACATTTGTCATTTTAAGTTCTTTTAGTTGTCTCTTTCCTTTGCCCATATGAATTGGTTTTTGTTTGCTTTTATGTCATTGCTTTTATTGATGAACTTTGTGAAATTCGAGCAAATTTGCTATTCTTATGGTACATGAATTTCAAAATTATCCACTTTGAGTATTAAAAAGACTGGGTGCTTCATATTATAAAATTTCTATTAAGTATCTGAATAAAAATTAAATCTGAATAAAATTTAAGTGAAGATATCATGATGTCACAACATCATACACTTCCTAATATTTGAAAGTACTTACTACTGAGGGAAGAAGATCAGATATTTTTTGCATTTAACTTTTACTTTCTATGTTAAATTACTAAACAGATTTTTTAAAAATCTTAATTACTATGTGGAAGCAAACCTTAACAACTGGCTATTTTTTGCAACCTCCTACCATTTGAATGTGTCTTATTTATAACTGTCTCCACAGTTCCTAAAACACAAGTGTAGGAGCACAGTAACCTTGATAAGTTTTAAAAACTTATCAAGATAAATATAGTTTTTAATTTAAATGTTACTAAATGTTAAGAAAGCAATAGTATAACTAATGTTTTCAGATAGAATCAATAAAAAATCCATATACAGTGTTAATAAATACAAAGTTTCCATGACTGTTTTAATGTATTTTTCTTTAAAAATAATTGATCCCATTGGACAATGAACTCTTCTGGAACCAGGACAGTGTCTTTTTCATCTTTATATCTCTAGCATTTAACACAGCTCCCAGAACACAGAATACATTCAATAAAAGTGGTTTCACAACTGAATCATTAGGGTCTAAAAATATATTAAATAAAGGACAAATAATGTTTTAGAAACACTGCATATTAGGAATCTGTGACCATCGATTATCACCAACTATTTTATTTTGAAAGTCCACTTCTAAATATGAGTCATAGGCAATATAGCAGACATTTTATTGAGTTTAAATGTTTTTTTAATTTTGAAAATATTTGTCAACTTTTTGAGACAACTGAAATAACCTAGAGTACTTCAAAGATACAAATGAAAGAAAAATATCTAGAGTTATTAATGAAAAAAAAACTAAATTTATCAGGGAAGATATTAATTAACTATGTTTTTCTGTTGCTGTTGTTTTAAATTAGGCTTCAACAACTCAACAAAAATAAATTTCTTATTATATGGTACATGGTATATATTTTTATATTCATAGGCCTTTATAGTTGATAGAAGTTTTAATTATATCCATATCCTACATACAATTATAAATCCTTTTTTCACAAAATAAGCTTTTCTGAAATATTTTCACATGTATTTTGTAGCTGTTTAACAATGGCAAAGTATTCCAACAAAAAGATTTTCTACAACTTTTTTAACTATTTTTGTTTAATGAATTTTGGCAATTTTTGCACATTATATAAAACATTATTGAGACTCTGTTTCCTCATATATACAATGAAGTTAGTAGTATAAGAGCTGTAGGATTTTTAATGGGAGGAAAATCAGATAATTTATGTGAGCAGAATGAACTCACTGAGCAGAATGCTTGGCATATGATTTGTAATGAATAAATGTATTGGCTATAATCAATATTACTCTGAATAACGATATATTATTTTTAAGACCTAGACTAAAATGAAATAGTGATGATATTAAATGATACTGCATTCTTTATTAAATGCTTAAGTAACAGTACACATGCAGGTGGGCTACCTAGATTAGGCACGTAATTCTACTTCAAGAGGTCATTTAAGGACAGTGATGATTATTTCTTCTTCTTCTCTACTCATCATTATTATCTTTACTACTATTAATGTTTTTATTAATTTTTTTGCTTTACCTTTTATTGTGGTATTAATATTCACTTGACTAAAACAGATGAGGCTTACCAAAAGACAGTTATTTTGTTCTGCTGGTCACACACACACACACACACACACACACACACACACACAAAAGTAACAATAAAAAGTGAAGGACCAGCATCTTCTTTCTAAAGACTTGCTCTCAGAAATGGAATGCATCACTTCCAATTAAATCCCACTGGCCAGACATTAGTCACATGGTCATATCATCCTTAGTGACAAGGGATGCTGGAAAATGTAGTCTCTGGCTACATGCCCAGAATTTGTAACATTGTTCCTGAGGAGAAGAAAGAGATAAGTGATATTAGGGACTGGTCCCATCCCTCTGAACACCCCCCATGCCCATAAATACGCCTCTTGGAACACACAGAACATTTCATTTCCTCCAAAAGGAGAAAATTTTAAAGTGACACCATAGACTTTATATCCAGCTCTAAACTCAAGATTTCGGGGCACCTGGGTGGCTCAGTGGGTTAAAGCCTCTGCCTTTGGCTTGGGTCATGATCTCAGGGTCCTGAGATCAAGCCCTGCATCAGGCTCTCCGCTCAGCGGGGAGCCTGCTTCCCCCTCTCTCTCTGCCTACTTGTGATCTCTCTCTCTGTCAAATAAATAAATAAAATCTTTTATAAAAAAAAAATAAACTCGATTTCTGGGAAATATATAAATGTGCAATTCTCCACCAAGTCCAAATATTTTCATTTTTCTATGACCTAGAAACTAAAATATAGTTTCTTGCCTACACATATCACAACATACTAACGTAGTAGCTAGTGTCAATAAAAATTCTCATTCTAGAAATGGGGATGGGGAGGGCAGTAATTTTTCTATAGAAGTTATTAAGTTCTGAAGGGTAGAGATTATAAAGATTCCCTGGCCTGATATATTGGCTTCTCTTTTGTCATTATCATTATTATTATTAATATTATTAAATTTGTTTTTGTTTGTCCAAAAAAACTGGACAAACCTGTCTACTATCCTTTCTGGGTTTTGGCTTTGCCATCTAGGAGTTTCTTAATTATCCATTATCCTGCATGGTTGCACCAAATGACTTTCTATTATTTATTTATTTATTTATTTATTTAGAGTGAGTGAGTGGGGAGAGGGGCAGAGAGAGGGGGAGAGAATCCCAAGCAGACCATGCTAAGTGTAGAGCCTGATGCGGGGCTCAGTCCCATGACCCTGAGATCATGACCTGAGCTGAAATCAAGAGTTGGACACTTAAGCTACTGAGCCACCCAGACACCCCTGGAGTGTGTATCCTCATCTTCAAGGTACAGCTTCTACAACCTGTTACCTTGTGCAACAGTTGTGAGCCCAGAGGTTGCAAGTTGCTTTAGGAGTTGAATCGAGGGTATTGGGGTTGTTGGGTTTTTTGGGACTATATTTACTCAAAAAGTTTAGGTTTCTGGACTATTCACTGTCAGTTCTAACCGTAATTCACTGAAGCTAAAATTCTCATTAATATAGTTTTGTAATATAAAGTAACTCTTTTGTTTACTTTTTCTCCTCTTCTCAGCTCATGCCCCTCTCTTTTAATTTAATGAAATTTTGTGGCCATTTACACACTAAATTTGACCAAAAAGGTTGTATTGTTTGGGCTGGATCCCACTGTCTGATGGAGGGCACTTCAAGGGAGGTTCTTAAGAAAAACTCTGAGTTTATCTCCTTATCTGTGTCTGTTGGAAAAATAAGTGTTTCCTCCCAACTTTGCAGGGCTTAGATTCTGGTTTCTGATAAATTTAGACTGCAGGCAGCTGACAGACTCCCTTAGCAGAGCCAAGCAAAGGTTTGTTGGCAAACATGAAACTGCTTGAGGTTTTAATGACTTTGCTGCTTGTGAAAATTATAGGCTACTTAATTGTAGATTGTCATTTAGTTTGGGTTTGTCTGATGTTTCTTTATGATTAGATTAATGCTATGTATTCTTGGCATAACTATTGTAGTAGCCTTCTAAGGCTACCATAACGAAGTGCCACAGACTGGGTAGCTTAAACAGAAATTAAATTTCTCTAATTCTGGAGGCTAACAGTCTGAGATTAACATGTCGGCAGTGTTGATTTCTTTCGTGGTTTATCTCCTTGCCTTGGAGATGGATATCTTTTCTCTCTCTTTACATGATCTTCCCTCCATTATGAATAAGTCTTAAGGGGAGGGGACTTTTATACCATGTATATATGTGTAACTCTTCTCACTCACCGTAAAAAACCTATTCCCCACCATGTTTAATATACTGAATGGTTTATTTTCTCTCCCTGTATTCACCAGTCTTCATCCTCATGGGTTCAGGGCCCAAAGCAGGTGAGGAAGGAATCCCATGGAGGCATTGGCCAGGACAGAGGAGCCCAAGGACAGATAAAAAAAAATAATGTCCATGAAAAGCAACAGTTTGATGAGGGGAGTCAGTCTGAGCAGAATTAAGAGGGCTGTCATGTGTAGGGGCATCCTGGTGTCTACTGTCAGAACTAGAATGGGTGAGAAGAGCATCAACATATGATGGTGGCCCAGAATAGGGACCTAAGCCCAAATTGAAAGAAGAGATCATCCATATGAGAGAGAGGCAACGGCATGGGGTGACAGAACCAAAGTGTGGTGAGGAGGGTGTCCACGGGGTTGGGGAAGTCCTAGTGTAGAGTATGAGAGCTGAAGCTGAGTGAGGGCAGCATCCATGTTGGGGGCGTCCTTAATAAGGTGTTGGAATCCTACTGGGGTGGTGAGGGCAGATGCATGGGGTGCATGATGGGTGGTGGATACAGCCCAGCATGGGATGTTAGAGCCCGAGAATGTGAAGGGAGTAGTTGCAACAGAGACCATGACCTGCAAAGCTTAAAATATTTACTATCTTACCCTTTATAGCAAAAATGTGGTGACCACTGACTTACAGAAAAAAGTCTATACTCTATAGTCTTAAACTTTTACCAGTCTTTAAGGACAGTACTTACAGTTTTCCAAGTTATTTCTTAAAGATGGTCATATACTTTCCTACGTAACCATGTGATAAACACAATTTTTTGAGACCCAGCTTAATTATTACTTACTCCGTGAAGCAATTGTTTATTACCTCTGGCCCCTAGTAGAGAAATGTCCTACTTTGTGATAATATTTTTTACCTATTCCTCTACAACTCCTCTTCCCATGTCTCACAGTTTTGTGTAAGGTCCGCATATATGTATATGAATGTGTGTAGGGTAAGGTACACACACATATATATGCATTTATATACACATTCATATTTTTATATGTGTACCATACCTTAGACTGTGAGATACATGAGAGAGAGTTAAAGGTATACAAAGAAATTTTTCTCTGCTGTATGCAATGAATGATTGACAAATACATGAGGTAATACAGCAACATCTAATCTTACTGATATCATTGAGGGAAAATATGATCCACATAACATCATGTTTCATCTGTCTGAGTCCTGTCTATGTCTTTTAATATTTTACACATTTTTCTGGCCATTTTTTTTTCTAATGAAAAAAATTTTCCATTAATAATTCTCTCTTGCTTCATAACCTAACCTCGCCATAATTTGAACTTTACTTGATGACTCAGCAGTCTCATTAACAATCTGTATCTTTTTACTGTATGATAATATTATTCCAGGCTAGGTTTTTTTTTTTTTCTTCTTCTTTCAGTTTCAGGACTGTCAGCCAGCATGCCTTTTATCTCTCCTAATAGTCTTACTCTAGTTTTCTGTTCTGCTCTGCTATATGCTGATACCTAATAACTAATTTTAAGAGTTATATATTAAATGAGAATAATGAAACACTGAGCAAGAAATAATACAGTGGCTGTATTCCTTTAATAAAGTTCATGGCAAAATTGCGTATGTTCTGAGGCATTCTGTTATTTGCTACTAGGTTTATGACTATTACTAAACATCGAAATTTTATTGCTGAACATCTAACCTTGAGACTTATGTGTACATTTTGAGTTGAATTCAAAATGTAAGGGTTTTTTAAAATGACACTTATTTCCCTGTGCTTTAAAATTCATTTAGAAGAGATATATCAAGTAGTTTATGTGATTTTTGCAGATATTGAGTTGAGTTTGCATTCAGAACATTCAGAAGGTTAACACTGAGATATGTATAGTTATTGTCCCACTACCAACCCTAATATTGTGTTTATACTATGCATTAGTGACTCGAAAGCAAATGTTTCTGTGCCAAATATTCTTGCTCTTCCATCCCTGCTTCGAAATGTCATGTCTTTCAGCTGTTCACTTCCAGCTGCCAAAAATCAATGGGTTTGCATCTGCTGATTCCATTTTGTTGTTCTAAATAAAAATCCATTGCCAACTGGAAGCTTAATTAACAACAAATTATCTATATGATATTGCTTCTCATAATAACAACAAATATTTACTGGGTGCATGAAGCATCTAAAATTATATTTTTATATTTATACTTTTCAAATAGAAAAAGAACATGAAAAAAGTTTGGTTTTTTAAAAATCTGACAAAGAAATTTGTCATATATGCATATATATTTTATATATAATACATATTATATATGTATAGCATATAGTACATCCATCTATATAGCTATCCATCTATCTATAATGCTGTTGCATTTATTGAGGATCTTAGTCACAGGTTAGTTTTTGTGGCAGTAAAGTGAAGTCCTAAATTTATCAGTGTCGAGACAGAATTAGAAGTAACTGAAGGAATGGTATTTTTGTCACTACAAACTCACATTTATATAACATCAATATAAACTCAAAGTTTTGTAATCCTTTTTGAGATTTGCTTGCAATTTAGCTAAACTTTCATTATGTAGAGAAGTGGTAACTGTAGTAATTCTGTGATTGAAAGTTTTCACACTGGAACCAGTACTTCAGATTTCTATTGTATCTTTTCACTGAAGTGCTTTCACAAGCCTTCATCTTCACAGAAACCAAGTATCATATTCTATTTATAATGCCTGTTAAAATTGTCAGTTTTTAAGATGTTAGAAATTTCCACACTAAATTTAAATTGGCCGTAGATAAATTGATTTGTCGAATAAAGAAAATGGATGTAAGGGAAAAATACATAAACATACATGTGTATTTTTCATCATTTCTGTGAAGCAAGGAAAGAGACTGAATTTTGAGGTGAAATTTAAGCCTATACAAAAATGGATCCAGTCCATGTTTATAAATTAATGCTCTTATGGTGTCTTTATTAATCTACTTCAGCTATCATTTTTCCCAATGGGTAAAGCTTATATTAGATATATCTCTCCTGCCTGACAACGGAAAGGGTTAAAATGAAAAGTAAGACCAATTTGGGACCAGGGATAGCAATTTTTACACACAAAACATGAATTCTACTTAAGACGTTGTCCTCTTCTTTTCTCAAAACTCTTCGCATTACTTATGCAATAGGTATCAACCACTATCAGCTGGAAATCTCCCCCAGGCAAGACGTAACAGTTTATGTCAAGGAAACAATTTAGACATAAAAGTATTCCAGCTGGATTAACAGGAAGAGACCTAGACACACAGAAATTTGCATTTCCATCTAAAAGGCTTTTCATACACTAATTTCATTGCAGTAAAGCTGAAGATGACCTGTGTAAGAGGTCAGAATATTCCAGCATATAGGTAAGGTGGCCCTGAACTCACCTCACCATGCTGAACAATATGAATCTTGCTCACTTATTTATGATTTATTCTTATTAATGATTGCAAATTCAGCATATTGGTCAAGCCTCAACTAAGATGTATTCAAGAAAATAAATTTTAGAAAAAGCTATATCTAATATTTATGAATAGCACTTGAAAATTAGGGAATGTTTTAAATGCCACATTTTAAAAAATAGACTTACTGCTCTCCTTTGTTTTGCAATTGATGATAGGGCCCTGTATAATGATTATATTCATTCTGTGTGTTTTCTCTCAAGATAACAATGTCTGGATAAATTTCAATTTTACTCATGATATAATAACATAGATCTAAACAAGTAAACTTGAAATACTATGTATTCATAAAATGTGTTTTAATTTTTCTTTGCCAAAGGAAGCTTTTTCCCCACACACAATTCCATTTTCCAACTGAACAGCTTTTCCTAGATATTATTGCTGCCTACAATGATACCAAGTAGCAATGCCCTGAATATAGCATCTGTATAGTTATGTATTTCCAGTGACTGGCCACATAATAAGCATCCCTGGTTCACTCCAACATGTCAAAATTGTGATTATCTGCTTAGTTGTATCTCCCAACCCTAGTCTCTCTCTCTCTCTCTTTTTTTTTTTTTTTTTTTTGAGCGCACAATTCTGTGGCTATTTACTGTTGTCAAAGGGTCTATTTTGAGGCATGTCATCAATTCTAGAGCTGTTGGCAGAAAATAGTTGGCCAGATTCTATTATGGAATTTTATAATTTTGGTTTCTTTATATTTTAGAGCAGTCCAGTAACTTTTCAGAGAAATAGATTCTGAATCATTATTATTATTCATAGATAATTCCCCAGCCATTATGTCTGGTTTTGGTATAGTGATATATTCTTTAGTCATCCAAAACACCTTAGAGACATTCCTTGTTGATCAGACACTTTAGGACAAAAAGCAAGAAGGAAGGTAGAGACAAGAAACCCTAGAAATTAGGATGTTTTCCTAAAAGAAGGATGAAATAATTTAAATTATAATTGAGGCATCATTTAGTAAGTTGGGTCTCAATGAAGTGATGTAAATTTTAGAAAAGCTAAGTAGATTATCAGTGAAAAAAAGTTCCTGACTCAGGAGTCACATGTCCTTCGTTCAAGTTCCTAAAGCTATTTAATGCCAGTATTGGTGGGCACAGTCCCTCATGAGTCAAGTGAAAGAAATAGCTAGCTCAAAGAGGTGTCATGTAGACTAAATGTAAAGATTGTAGTTGACTAATAATTGTAGTTATTTCCTTTTTTCTTCAGATTTCTAGGCCTTGTCTGTGTTTAAATTTCTTTAAGAATATATATTTTACATACTTTAGGATATATTATATATTTGTAATAATTTAATTTTTCTTGTTTTAATCCTCAAATTACACCCTTCCTTAGGGCAAAGCCATGTGTTATATTTTTTTATTATCTCTCATAGTCTCTTCTAATAAATGCAAAATAGTAGTTAAGCATTCGATTCTTAATTATTTGAAATCTAGAGGAAAGGAATACTCTTCCCTCTGGTGGAGAATCATTGCAATGTTCTCCCCAAAATCCTGCATAATCATCAAATGGAATTGCAATGCCATTTTTACCCCACCAGCAACATTAATTAGTACCACTTCCTTCAGTTATTTATAGAATCATATACCATGAAAAATGATAAAATAATATTGTTTATGAGTGTTATTTTATTATGATAAATGGGTGCATGAAATTCAAAGTTTAATTCACAAGGTAAGGTAA
The DNA here is from genome assembly GCA_028534135.1 of Potos flavus. Taxonomy (NCBI): domain Eukaryota; kingdom Metazoa; phylum Chordata; class Mammalia; order Carnivora; family Procyonidae; genus Potos; species Potos flavus. The sequence continues at coordinate 78,817,402 of CM052896.1, forward strand.
AAAAAAATAATAATGCAATAAGTTATGTATTAAATACATGCACCAGTCCTAGAAGGAGAGGAAAACTGTGCCTAAAGAGGTCTTCCCAGATGAGGCAAAAATTGACTCAATATTTGTAGGATGCATATAAGTTTAGAAGTACACAAAAACGAAATAAAATTCCAAATTGGAAGAACATGTATGAATCAACGAAGTGGTAAAAGAGCATTAAACACACAGGAACACACAAATTTTTTAGGATTGCTGAAATATAGAGTGAGAAGAATAATTTAAAGGATTAGAGCCTATAGAACCTGGATTTTTTCTAGAAATAAAATAATGCTGGATGATTTTAAGACAGGTAGAGGCTTGATAAGATTCAAAATTTTGAAATATCATTTTATAGCTGTTTGAGGATGGGTTTAATGAGGAAATAAAAGGAAGCAGACAGAGCAGCTGGAAAATGTCAGATAAGGGTCTGGTGTAGCTTTGTAGCAGCGAGAATGGGAAAGAAGTAGCAGATTTTGGAGCTATGTATGAGATTAAAGGGCATACTTTAATGATTAATAGAATGTGAATAAAGAGAATGTCATGGGTTAGACTTCCTGGAAACAGATTTTATGGCAGAACTGTGTGTGCACAAGTTCATTTAGGAGTACACTAGGAATCAGCCCTACACAGGAAAAATGGAAACAGGACTGGGCAGCAGAAGATAGGGGAAGTTACAAAGTCTCAACAAAGGCCTTTCAATACCACAGGGAGCTTAGAAACCTGAGTTTTAGTTTGGAATTGTGCAGAATTGGGCATGAACCAGTCATTGAGCTTGACCTTGGGACTGTCCTTGAGTAAGCTCAGAGCAATGGGGTGGGGAACTCAGGTGTGAGCTGTTAGCCCTAGGGGGATGAATGCTTTAGTCCTAAGGGGATTGGGGATCTGGGCAAAGCACAACTGCATTTGGTGCAGAGAAGGAAAGGAGAGGCTGCAAATTACTCTGACCGTGCCGTTAGGATCATCTAAATGTGATTTAGGGACAGTTTCTTAAAAATCTATGTTTTTAGGGGTGCTTCGTGGCTCATTCAGTTAAGTGTTCAACTCTTGATTTTGGTTCAGGTCATGATCTCAGGGTCCTGGGATCAAGCACTTGCCAGGCTCCTTGCTCAGCAGGGAGTCTGCTTGAGATTTTTTTCTCTCTCTCTGTCTCTCTGCCCCCCCCCTTTCTCTCTCTCAAATAAATAAATCTTAAAAAAAAAATCTATGTTTCTAACAATAGCATTAGATATCATATAGTATTATTCAGGTTCTTTTTGAGAACAACCAAGAGCAACAAAACCCTTTTTAATTATTGTCCTTAAACAAGTTGAAAATGTCAATAGGACTTCTTATGCCAAGTCATTGAAAATGTGTCCTCATTGGAGTAATCAGAAAGCCAACCTCAGAAAACTGCAAAAAATTAGAAGACTTTGGTTATTTCATCTCTTGACTAACAAAGTCCTGTCAAGCATTTAAATAAAGCGTTTCAGATTTTTTTATTTAAATCCAATTAATTAACATAATGTATTATTGATTCCAGAGATAGAGGTCGGTGATTCATCAGTTTTACATAATACCCAGTGCTCATTACATCAGGTGCCCTCCTTAGTCCATTACCGAGTTACCCCATCCCTCCACCTCCCTCCCCTCCAGCAACCCTCAGTTTTTTTCCTATAGTTAAGTCTCTTATGGTTTGTCTCCCTCTCTGATTTCAGATTCTAATACTAAAATACTAATATTATTTTACCCTCAAAGGGATGGGACCAAATTAACTATTTAGCAAATAGTCTTTCTTAGGAATGAATAAAGTTTATGTCTAGCATTATCAACCTTGATGTTTTTTTCCTGCAATGCCAATGTTTTCCAAATATTTTTACTAACATATCTTTAATTAAAAAACATGTTATTGCCTGTATAATTTAAAGTTAGTATCTAAAGTTTTAAATAATTTCAATACATAAATGTTCTAACATGTTGTATATTGTATATTAGATTTAAACATTTTTATCAAAATCTTGGATCTATAGACTTAAATCATTCAATTTATGAAAAATATTTACCATGTGTTACCTACTGTACAGCTGGTCCTCACTGTCCAATCTATCAACTAAATTAGATTAGCTTTCTGCCAAAAAGGAATAACTCCCTATTCTCCTTCTAACACATGTCCCTTTTAACTCTGAATTCTAATTCTAAAATAAATGGAGTAAAGCAAAGAAAGAAGAAAGTCATATTCAGGTGTAAAAAGTATTTATTTCAGTTGAGGATCTAAAACCAGATTCCTTTAAGAAATCTGTTCCTGAGAACATGCTGGAAAGTCTGTTTTTCCAGGATTACATATACTCCAGTATAAGTAGATCACTGTTCTGTGGAAAGAGGTCTATGGTTACTTAGCTTCACTTATTTTGTATAATTATTACCTTCTTGTGGTCACTAACCAGTTATATTTTATACGCCAAGAGGAAAAGTTAGTCAATTTTTTTCATAATATTTATCACTACATTTCATTCTACCATATACTTATTTGCCTATTTCTTTTCACTAAAATGTAACTTACCTGAGAATACCTTGTTCACATTGAGTTGCTTCCACGTCTTGCCAAGTGTAAATAATGCTGCAATAAGCATAGGGGTGCCTATATCTTTTCAAGGTCATGGTTTCATTTTTGGTGGGTAAATACCCAATAGTGGAATTACTACTGGATTACATGATATTTCCATTTGTAATTTTTTGAGGGACCCCCATACTATTTTCCACAATGGCTTCTCTTATTTTCATTCCCACCAACAATGCACAAAATGTTCCCTTTCCCTATACCCTCACCACAACTTGTCCTTTGTTTTCTTAATAGCCATTCTGACAGATGTGAGGTGATATCCCACTGAGGTTTTGATTTGCATTTTCCTGATGTTGAGTAATGCTGTATATCTTTTCATGTGTCTGTTGGTTGTCTGTATCTGTTCCTTGGAAAAATGTCCATTTATATCCTCTGCCCATTTTTATTTTTTAAATCACTTTATTTAAAAAAAAATTTAATTTATTTGAGAGCGAGAGAGAGTGAGGGGAAGCATCAGTGGGGAGAAGGGCAGGGGGAGGAAGGAGCAGACTCCCAGATGAGCAGGGAGCCTGATGTGGAGCTTGATCCGAGGACACTGGGATCTTGACCTGAGCCCAAGGCAGATGCTTAACCAACTGAGCCACCCAGGTGCCCCAAATCACTTTACATATAAATCTATATTTAACAGTTTCTTGTCTAGAATGGACTGAATTGCCTTTTATACGTAAGGTCCCTTTTTTAAGTTATGTTAGCCACTACATAGTACATAGTATAAAATTGTTTTTTTTCTTTTTTTGTTTGTTTTTCGCTATTGAGTTCTATGAGTTATTTCTATATTTTGGATATTAATTCCTTATCAGATTTATGATTTACAAATATTTTAACCCATTCAGTAGATTGCCTTTTAATTTTGTTGATTATTTTCTTCACTTTTTAATTTGATGTAGTCCCAATAGTTTGTTTTTGTTGTCTTTTCTTTCTTTTTTTTTTTTTTAAGATTTTACTTATTTATTTGACAGAGAGAGACCACAAGTAGTCAGAGAGGCAGGCAGAGAGAGGGGGAAGCAGGCTCCCTGCTGAGCAGAGAGCCTGATGCGGGGCTCAACCCCAGGACCCTGAGATCATGACCTGAGCTGAAGGCAGAGGCTTTAACCCACTGAGCCACCCAGGCACCCCTGTTGTCTTTTCTTTTGATGTCAAATCCAAAAAGTCATTGCCAAGATCAATGACAAGGAGATTAAATGCTATGTCTTCTTCAAGTAGTTTTATGGTTTAAGGTCTGACATTCAAATCTTTAATCTATTTTGAGTTAATTATAATACAGAAGTGATTGTTTTCAAGCTCCTTACATATCAGAACTAAAACCAAAATCTGCATCACCTCACTGACAAACCCATATTAAGAACTCAGTAATAATTGGTGAATTAATAGAAAAAAATGAAGAAATTGTAGATTATCTCTTCCTTTGACTCATTCTATATAGATTTAAAAAAACAACTTTTTCTGTGAAAAATTATTTCATGACACAAATATTTTCCAGTGATTTTTTTTTTATTTAGTTGTTTTATTTTTATCAGAATACATAGATAAGGGGGCCAATAACAAGGACAAAGTGATGAGAGAATAGTGGATTTTGAGATTTGAAGTTTCTTTCTCAACTCCTTTTTATTTAGCTCTTCAAGTTAAAAAAATCTTTTTTTCCTTGTTTCTTTCCCTTTTTTTCTTTCATTTTTAAGCCCGGAAGTGTTTTCTGCAGTGCAACAATCAAATTAACAATTGGATAATTTCAGAAACAAAACAAAACAAAGGGAAAAAAGAGAAAGAGAGAGAGGCAAACCAAGAAACAGACTCTTACCTATAGAGAACAAAATGGTGGTTCCAGAGGGGAGGTGGGTTGGGGGGATGGGTTAAATAGGTGATGAGGATTAAGGAGTCAACCCGTGATAAGCACCAGGTGTTGTATGGAAGTGTTGAATCACTATATTGTACACTTGAAACAAAAATGACACTGTGTAAAATAACTGGAATTTAAATAAAAACAAGAAAAAAATAACACATTTCTTTAAAAAATAATAAAAAATTAATGAAGCAATCACTTAGGAGACTTAGGAACCCACATTAAAAGGACCATATTTTGTCTAATTTCTATTTCCCTCATATTTTGGTATCTGTTGGAGCTCAAAAGCTCTCCCTCTGCTCTGGAACCTCTACAATCCCATAGAAGTTGTGGTGGTATCAGTGTTTATTGGACATGTGAAATAGAGTATTTTTGGTATGTGGAGTGGCAGGACAGATGGTTGGTCCTCCCATCTGTGGTCTCACATGTACGTGTTTCAGCTGCACCAGCTTTAGGATCTGGGATTTACCTCACTGAAGCTATTCTTTCAACAGGTAAATTAAACTCTTTGTCTCAGAGAGAAAATGTTTGTGATGTCAAATAACAAAAAAACCCAAACCAATAGTTTAAATTTTCATTGTCACAGAAAAGTATTAGGTCATTACTTAAGTATTAAGTATACGAAATGCTTCTATTCCAAAATGTTAATTTTTTGTAGGCTTGGGCATTGTTATGCAACCTTTACATATCTAACCATTTAAAAAATTCTCTTAAGAGATGACCCACTTATTTGATGTTCTGCCTTATCATAGAACCATCTGTGCTGAATACTTACTCCAAGAACATTTACTCTATACCTACAATGTCCTATACTCTATTTTAATAATTTATGTGTATTCATACTTAAAAATGATGTGTATATGTATAACATATATATAATGTATAAATTTAATGTCAATGCTATCCAAATTTTTTTTATATTCTCTAAATGTTCCTTTTATGAATGATGACAATTGAATATTGGTATTATATATATTATTATTCCATCACCACTTTGTCTCTTATATTCATATTCTCCTATATTCATTTCTTATGCAAAAATAAAAAATTAAGAGGGAATAGTTTAAGGTGAACATATAAATTCTTTGGGCATCTACTCCTCTTGATTGAAATGCTAAAATTATATTCTCCTCATGAATCTTTTGTTATTTCCATTCTCTTCATTTCATCCTTATTATTCTCACTTTATCTTTTTTCTTCCAAATATTTACCATTTTTTATTTGTTCCATGTGACTGTTTCTATATTTAATGCAATATCATCCTTCAGAAATCAGATATATTTTGTATATTTGTGCACATGTGTGATTTCAAAAATTGTTTTGCCCTATATAGTTGTGATTTTCAAAGACATTGTTTTTCTAGGTTAAAGACCTAAAGTTGGTCTAGGTGTAACTAAAAAATTATTTTCTTAAAAAAGGAAGTAGATTTCCAATTTAGATGCTTTTATGAAATGTGTGGTTTGAACTGTGCTTTTTCTTTGTTACAAGAAAGGTTTTTAGTTAACATTGTTCCATTGTTTTTTTTTAATGTTGAAAACACAAATATTGACATGATAATACTTATTTTCAAGAAATCTCGCAAATTTAGTGGCTGCATTCTAGTTTCATATTTCAGTTACATTTATTCAGTAACTATGGTATGGCTTTTGTATAGTTTCTTTTGGATAGAAACAACAGAAAAAATGACATAAATTTGAAGATATATAAATGGAATCTGAAAGATTAATGGTTAATGTATTTGGAATGGCTACTTTTGCTAGGTACTGTGCTAAATATATTATCTCTGTGCATTTTCCATTCATACCAATATTACAATATAAAAACTATTATCCTCATTTAGAGAAGAGAAAATTGAGGCAATCAGTCATTAAAATCTTCACCAAAAAAAATAAATAAATAAAATAAAATAAAATAAAATGTTCACCAAAAGTCACACGGCTCATCATTGACAGAGCCACAGTTGTGGAGTAAAACAACTTGATGACTCCAGGTACTCTTAGCACAAAATTATCTTTTTATCTTTATATTCAAAGTAATAGCACAGTGCCTCACACATAGTTATCACTCAATAAATATTTATTTAGTGGGTCAAGTGTAGCTACTTTGCTGAGCCAAGGAGTTCACCTATATTTACTTCATTTCTTACTGACAATAGGCTGTATATATCTCCCTCCAAGTTAGGGAAGTCATACTTTTTTTTTTTTTTTTTTGCTATTTATTTCTTTAAAGTATATGACTTGGATACTCAGCAATTCCTTTTGAAAATGGTACCTAGAAAATACAGGTAGTAAGACCTCATAAATAATATGCTTCTCTTCATTGTATTATGGGAGTCATGAAGAGAACAAACTTCTAGATCTGCCACTAACAAGCTAAGTAGCCGTGGGTAGGTAATTTATCTTTTCTACCTTTATTATCTATAAATGACAAGTTGGGACTAAATCATTTTAAAGTTCCCAACTATTTCTATAAATCTATAAATTAAAATATTGTCAGGATAAAATCTCTGAGCAGACAGTCTAAAACTCATACTATCCATCTTTTGGTTGACTGAACAAACCACTAATAATTGATAACTATGTGTTCTCCTGTTAACACACATTTTAAAGTATTTTTAAAGAAAATTTATGTTTTCATTTCCTTGTTCATATATGCATGTATGTGTATATGTATATCTACATGTATGTTAATTGTACAAGAATGAGGTTTGGCTGACACATTTGGGGAATAATAATGACAAGATTGATTATATCAGGAATCCTATCTTCCTGGAATAGTATAGAAGCCATGCTGCATGAACAAAAAGGAATAAGCCCTATGATTTTTTCGGGTTCCAGAAAGAATTATCTTTCAATACTGAAATATTCCTGGGAATATCAAAATAACAATAACAACAACAAAAATAATAATACAATAATATAAACAGGAATGTAAAATTTGTATCATTTCAGCAAATGAGTTCATAAACAATTTTAACTTTAAAAATTCCTCAGGATGTCCATTTATCTGAGGTCAGTATCATTCTCTAAATGAAGTTTCTGCTTGTTCAAATGGAAAAGTGAATGAAGTACACTTTTATTATTATTATTAGGTATTTTTCATGTGTTGAGTTACATAATAAGAATTTTACCTAAACGATATTTTCACTGAATAATGTGGAAGCCAAGTCACTTTGTACTTATGCTTATAGTATATTTGATTTTTATTAATTTTGTGAAATGTTAAATTTATATTTTATTCACAGAAAATATATGCTTTCTATATACTATATACTAAGCATCTATTCTATATACTAAGCATCCTTCAAGAAAATAGAAACAGAAGTGAATAAAAATAAAGCCCCTACCCTTTAATATCATATATTCTGGAAAGATTAGAAGTAAAAGTGCAAAGCAAATATAATAAATCAAGTCGATAAGTGTTACAATGGCAAATAATTTCAGATCAAAATGTGTTATCAACTTTTGGTTCAATCCAGATGGTATAGATTCGTCTCTTCCTATTCCTTCCCACCAAGTACAACTACAAAACCTGAAAACAACTCAAGAGACACCCAAAAGAGAATTCCAAAAGAGAGAAGAGAAAGTTGCACTGGTTTGAGACTCCAGGATTAGAGGAATAACACAGTGGCAGTGTCTTGTGACCCCCAACAAAAGAAAATAAAGGGCCTGGCTTTTCCTGACATCCAGTCTAGCAATAGTAGGCAGCCCAGGAAGGCTCATTTTCTCCCCTGGATCAAATGAGAGTTCAGCCTATAACACCAGGCAAGTCTGGCAGAAGAGGCAAGAGGAATTGATGGGAAGGCCCAGTGAAGTGGCTATCATCCCAAGTTGGCATGAGAATCCCTGAGTATTTCTCATCTGGAACAATGGGGAACAGAAGGAAGTAGAAAAGAATTGCGCTGAAAGAAAAGAATTGCCACACATGAATTCCATATATGAGGAAATGATCTTTTGGGTAGAAGGGGAAAATAAAGACATTCTCAGATGAAAGGAAATGAAAACAATTTGTAGCAAAGTTATCACAAAGGATAGCTAAAAAATTTTTTTTAATTGAAATATACGGAATGCAACTAAATCAGTGCTAAAGAGGGGACTTTGTAGCATGAAATGCTTACATTAGAAAAGATGAAAGGTCTCAAATCGATCAACTAAATTTCTACTTTAGGAAACTGGGTAACTGAGAACAAAATATTCCCACATGAAAGCGGAAGAAAAAAAGAGCAGAAATTAATAACACTGACTATATGAAAGAAATAGAGAAAATAAAATAAAAATCAAGTTCACAGAATAAAAGATCAACTAACAACAATCACATTTCAATTTGTTAACAAACATACTGACATCAAAATTTAAAATACAGCAATATCACAATTTTTCTTAAAGTATGGAAAGATGGGATCCAGGCATAGTCTAGTCTATGCTATTTTATTTATTTTTTTAAAGATTTCATTTATTTATTTGACAAAGAGAGAGAGATCACAAATAGGCAGAGAGAGGGGGAAGCAGGCTCCCCGCCAAGCAGAAGCCTGATGCAGGGCTCGATCCCAGGACCCTGAGATCATGACCCAAGCTGAAAGCAGAGGCCCCAACCCACTGAGCCACCCAGGTGCCCCAATATCATAATTTTTAAAAACGTACGTAAATGTTCAATTCTGAACAGATTTCCATTTTGTATTCCAAACCAAATAACATGGCTAGATCTCACATTTAGAAATTTATAATCCCAGAAATCCAAGTTAAAAAAAAAAAAAAAGTGAAATCAACTTGGTTCAGTATTTAGTTTTCTAATATTTTCCTGGTCTTTTGCCTCTTTAGAAAGTCCAAATCATGGTCAATAAAATCATGATCTCATTTCCTTATCTCCTATTGAGTTTGCAGAAGTACTCTAGAAATTTAATCCATTTACCTGAGGGACATAGAACTGAATGATTGCAAAGGAGGTATTTTAACCATTGCTCTTAAACTGTGCCCTAGTAGCTCATACAAAGTAGTATTACTGACCAAGTACCTAAAATTAGTACTTAAGACTAGATAGAAGGATTTAGAGGATAACATTGGATTTTATTTTCATTTTCAGGTGTTGTTTCTGTACCTGTCAAAGGTATTATTAGGTTTCAGACCAGGCAGGTGATATAGCAAAAAATAAGGGAAATATTTTATTGATTGATAATTATGCATCAATATAAAATGCAAAAAAAAAAAAAAAAAAAGAGGTAAGAACCTCTTCTCATTTCTGTGTGACCAGGAAGCTTTCAGATACATTTTGCCTCTGATCCTCTTTATAATAACGATAGTTTTCCTCAAAATATGTGCCGAATTACAGTAAGTGTGATGGTCTCTGAGAATAAAAGCAATGAAATGCTTTTAATATATAAACTCAGTCATTTTCAGATGGTCAATAGCTTTAATAGTACCCACAACAACTTGTTATTTCTTTCTTTTTTTTTTTTTTTTCTTTTTTTGAGAAACAATTCAAGACAAGGGCTGGCAGTGAGCCTATTTATGAAGGGCTGAAGCTCAGTCTCCTACACCTGCTTATAGACTTATTTCTGAGGTACAAGATGTAAGCGTCATGAAACAAAGATATTTTACATAGCCAAAAGCAAATATCACTTATTTGTTCATAAATCATGGCACATATTTCATGAATGAACAATTACCTGAACTTGTCATAATGCTTTGGGTCAAATATAATTACCCCATAAAAATTAATATTGATAAATTTGTAATCTAGTTATCAATCCGTTGCAGCCAACTATTTTGATCAGTAACAAAAATAAACTTGCTTTGTTTATTTGAGCTGGATAATACAGGGTATGAAAAAGGATAATTTGTAGAATTTCAAGGGGTCATTTCTTTTCTCTTCCTGCCTGTGGTCAAGAATTCACTTAAATGATTCTAGATGATTCCCAATATTTTGAGAGTCTCATAGAAACTATTCCAATATTTTATGGTGGTTTCTGTCATAAAGTTTTATCCTCCTTCAGCAAAAAATATAAATATTAAATTATCATATAAAAGTCAATATAGTACTGCAAAGAGTGCAGACTCTAGAGCAAGCCGTCCTGTGTTCAGAAACTAGCTCTGCCATTCATTTGCTGTGTAAGCTAGGACAAGTTACTTAAACCCTCTGTGACTCCCTTTTATCATCCATTACACCGAAACAATAGTTCTTACCTTATATAATTGTTATTAAAGTTAAATGATATATCTAAAGCCCTTGTAACAGTGCCTGGCACACAGTAAGCATTTGTGTCTGCTAGTGTTATTGTTTGCTATTACTACTTATGAATACGTTTTATTTTCCCCAGTCAGCTTAAGATAGCTAGAACCACAATCATTGTTAATTATAAACAATGTTTTTATTTTTTTGTTTGTTTTTACTAGAATAAAGGGAGACTTTAAGTCTCTAGGCTTCTACAAGCTCATAACTGAAACAACCATTAGATAAATGATTATGTCAAAAGGTGGAACTTCATATAATAAGTAAAACAAACAAAAATAACAGGTTACAAAACAGTATATTTTCATTTCTGCAATGCACGCACATACACATAGAAGGAAAATTTCTAATGTTTGCAAAACAAAACTGTAGTTTTCTTTATCGATAGGATTAAGAGGATTCTTATTTTTTTACTAATTTTCCAGAAAACATGTATTCTTAATTTAAAAGAAACTTACTAATAAACAGTTATATGCCAACATGTTTTTCTCTAAAAAAATATTCTTAATAAAACAGAATATTGAGGGATAAAGTTTTTAAAAACATAAAAAACATATGGCATCTATGTCCTGAAAATTAAAAAAAAAAAGAAAATCAAGGGTGAAATAAGTAAATGGAAATATATACCATCTTCATATTTTGGAGACTTAGCATAGTAAAGATATCAATTCTCCCCAAATTAATCTAAGTTTTAATGTAATTCCTGTCAAAATCCCAGTAAAGTTTTTGTAGGCTACAGAAACTACAGAAACTTAATATAAAAATTATGTGGAAAGATACAGCAGTATAATAACTAAAATAACTAAAATAACATTAAAAAGTGATTACCTAATATTAAGACCTAGTATGTAGCTATAGTTCTCAAGATGGTGTGGTGTTGATGGAGGGATAAACAAATAGACCACTGAAACAGAACAAAAAACCCTGAAATATATCTCCACAAAGTTACAAAACGCTTCAGTGGAAGAAGGACAACTTTTCAACAAACTATGCTGGAGAATTTGGATATGTATAGGAATAAATAAATAAACTTTGATTTATACCTTGTACAATACACAAAAATTAACTCAAAATAAATCAGTGTAATTTATTTAAGTGTAAATTGTATAACTGGAAAAGTTTTAGGGGAGAAAAAAACCCAAAAATTTTGGTATCTAGGTCTAGGCAAAGACTTCTTAGACTTGACACCAAAAGTACTATTCGTATAAGGAAAAAATGATGAATTTTATCTCACAGAACTTCAAAACCTTTGCCTCCAAAAGACATTGTTAAGAGAATGAAAAGACAAGCTACAACAAATGGTGCTGAGAAAACTGGACAGCAACATGAAGAAGAATCAAACTGGACCTCTTTACACAAAAGTAAATTCAAAATTGATGAAAGACCTAAATGTAAGAAAGAAAACCATCAAAATCCTAGAGGAAAACACAGGCAGCAACTTCTCTGATATCAGTCATACTAAATATGTCTCCTGAGGAAAATAAAAGCAAAAATAAATTATTGGGACTTCATCAAGATAAAAACCTTTTGCACAGCTAAGGAAACAATCAACAAAACTAAAAGGTAACCTACAGAATGGGAGAAAATATTTGCAAATGACATATCTGATAAAGGGTTAGTACCCAAAATCTATAAAGCACTTATCAAATTTATCAATCAAAAACCAAATAACTCAGTTGAGAAATGGATAGAAGACCTGAACAGACACTTTTCCAAGGAAGACATCTAGATGGCTAACAGACACATGAAAAGATGCTCAACATCACTCAACATCAGGGAAATACAAATCAAAACCATGATGAGATACCACCTCACAGCTGTCATAATGTCTAAAATTAACAACACAGAAACAACAGGCGTTGGAAAAGATGTGGAGAGAGGGGAACCCTCTTGCACTGGTGGTGGGGATGCTAACTGGTGCAGTCACTCTGGAGAACAGTATGGAGATTCCTCAGAAAGTTAAAAATAGAACTACCTCTAAAACCCAACAATTGCATTACTAGGTATTTACCCAAAGGATACAAAAATACTGATTCAAAGGAGAACATGCACCCCAATTTTCACAGCACTATCAACAATAGCCAAATACGGAAAGAGCCCAAATGTCAATTGACAGATGAATGGATAAAGAAGACGTGGTATTGATACACAATTGAATATTACTCAGCCATCAAAAAGAATGAAATCTTGCAGTTTGCAACAATGTAGATGGAGCTAGTTTATTATGCTAAAGGAAATAAATCAGAGAAAGACAAATACCATATGTTCTCATATATGGAATTTAAGAAACAAAAGAGGTGAACATATGGGAGGGGGTAAAAAGAAAAAAAAAAAGAGAGAGAGGGAAACAAAGCATAAGAGACTCTTTTAAAGATAGAGAACGATCCGAGGGGTGATGGAGGTACATTGGTGGGGGGAAGGGCTAGATGGGTGATGGGTTTTAAGGAGGGCACTTGATGTGATGAGCACTGGGTATTATATGTTAAGTGATAAATCACTGAATTCTCCTAATCAACATTGCACTGTCTCTTAACTAACTAGAATTTAAATAAAAACTTGAAAAAAAAATAATTAAAAGACAAGCTATAGGCTAGGAGAAATTACTTGAAAACAACTTACCTGACAAAAGAGTTGTATTTAGATTATATAAAATATCTAAAATTTCAATAATAAAAAAGAGTTCAATGATAAAATTTCAAAACGCATGAAAAAAATTCACCAAAGACCATATACCCAACTTTTGTATCAACATGGATGGGACTGGAAGAGATTATGCTGAGTGAAATAAGTCAAGCAGAGAGAGTCAGTTATCATATGGTTTCACTTATGTGTGGAGCATAAGGAAAAACATGGAGGAATTGGGAGAAGGAAAGGAAGGGTGAATTGAGGAAAATCAGAGGGGGAGATGAACCATGAGAGACTGTGGACTCTGAGAAACAAACTGAGGGTTTTTGAGGGGAGGGGGTTGGGGGCTGGGTGAGCCCGGTGGTGGGTATTGAGGAGGGCACGTATTGCATGGAGCACTGGGTGCGGTGCATGAACAATGAATCTTGGAACACTGAAAAAAATAAATAAATAAAAAGACCATATACCAAAAAGCAAGCACACAAAAAGATGTTCAGTATCATCCATTAGGGAAATGTAAGTTAGAAACATAGTGAAATATCACTACATATCTATAAGTAGAGTTCAAATAAAAAAAAAAAATGACAACACTAAATGCTGGCAAGGATGCAGGGAAGCTTACTTGTTATATATTGGTGGAATATAAAATGCTATAGCTACTCCGAAGAACAATTTGGCAAGTTATAAACTAAACGTGTCTATGTCCACACATACAACTCAACAACTGCACACTTGGACATTTATCCCAGAGTATATGGAGACATATGTTCAATCAAAAATCTGTATATAAACATTTATAGTAGCTTTATTCCTAATAACCCCAAACCAGAAATATCCAAGTGAGTTTCATGAGTTAATGGTTAAACAAACTGTTATACACACACACACAGAGGAATAACACTCTACAATACAAGGAACAAACTTTTGATACACACAACATGAATGAATCTCCAAAGAATTATGCTGAGAACAAATAGATAATACCAAAAGCTTACGTAGTGAATGAATCCATTCATATAACATTATCGATATGACAAATTTATAGTAATGGAGAATATACAGTCATTTCCAGAGGTTAGGGACCAGAGTTGCCAGGAGGGGAGAAAGTTGAGGAGGAGAAATGCCAATTTGGCTATAAAGAGCAACAGGAAGGATCCTTGCTTTGATGAAACTGTTCTGTATTTAGACTTTCAGTATCCTGGTCATGATATCACACTATTGTTTATTAAGATGTTACCATTGGGGAAACTGGATAAAGGGTACATGGGACATCTCTCTATTGTTTTTCACAATTGCATGTGAACCCACAGTTTTCTACAGTTTTTTAAAATTTAATTTTAAAAAAATGTGCTTATCACAAAATCTTTGTTTAAACTGTCACAACTGGGTATAATTGAAGCACTCACATATTTCTTAAAGTTTTAAAATTATTATTATTATTTTTAAAGATTTTATTTATTTATTTGACAGAGAGAGACAGTGAGAGAGGGAACACAAGCAGGGGGAGTGGGAGAAGGAGAAGCAGGCTTCCCGCCGAGCAGGGAGCCCTATGTGGGGCTCGATCCCAGGACCCTGGGATCATGACCTGACCGGAAGGCAGAAGCTTAACGACTGAGCCTCCCAGGCGCCCCTAAAATTATTGATTAGTAAATGAGGCATACCCTGTTCAATTCCTTTGTATTTTCTTTTTTTAAAGGTTTTATTTATTTATTTGATAGAGAGATCACAAGTAGGCAGAGAGGCAGGCAGAGAGAAGGGGGGAAGCAGGCTCCCTGCTGAGCAGAGAGCTGGATGCGAGGCTTGATCCCAGGACCCTGAGATCATGACCTGAGCTGAACCCACTGAGCCACCCAGGTGCCCCTCTTTTGTATTTTCCTTTTAGAAGGTTGTATCCTTTGTGACCATAAAGGTAAAATTTTCCTATTGTAAAAAAAAATCATAACATAGATAAGTATAATGAATAATCCTTTCTACATCAGCGTCATCCTGTTTTCATTCTTTTAAATTATAATAGAATCATTTCTTCTCTTAAAGTTGAACTGATCAATCTCTTATACTTTATCCTTTCACTTTTCTATAATCTCAGTAACCTCGGGCTATCAATTAACCTTTATTTTTAAACTTCTACATGGCTCTTATTTTTCTTTCATTAGTAATTATATAGGCTCAAGACAGTCTTATTCAAAACATCAGGTCAAAGTAAAATGAGGCCTTCAAAGTCCTATCTCACTCTCTGTATTTTATTGTTTCCTCTTACCAAATTCTATTTAGTCCTTCTGTACTACAGTAGAATTTCTATGTATAAGTTTCCACAGATGTTGCAATTATTAAACACACCAATAACCTCAGTGTTGTCAAAATTATTCACAAAAGTTTCTGCCAATTAAAATTTTTATTATAAAAGTCTTTGTTTTTCCTATTCCCAGGCAGCACTAAGCATATTATATTTTGTATTTAATAAAAGAAAAAAGATATAATGTGAGGCTAATAACACTTAAGCTTTAGGAGCCATCACTTATATGGTAAGAAGCACTAGCAAGTATCACATTTTTGTGTGTTTTGTACAATTGGGGGAAGTAAGATATTTTTTAATGCAAAAGATTAAACCTACTCTTTTATACTCTAAATTATTTTCATTCATGGTTTTCTTTCATTTGTGTGGCATTGCCATAGCCTGGGGTGTTGAGTTTTGGCTTTTGTGGGATATATTTATGTGGTTCATAGCTGCTTTTTTAATGTAATAATTGTAAGCAATTCCATGAATATTCCTATCACCCAATCTGCCAATGAATAGATGTCAGCTCAAGAAGTATAGGACAAGAAATCTTACAAATATCTAAATATAAAAGAGTCCTGAGATACCTAATCCTAAATATGTATGAGAAAAAACAGCTTAAAATATGCAAAGCCAGAAGCTAGTCTTTAGAAAACTCTTTCAGAAATCACATGTGAAAAATTATAAGCAGAAGATTTGGCTCTCTTTAAAGCATGGTCAATCCAGAAGTTCTCTCCTGACAAGAATATATAAAGAAGTGATCAAAGATTGTACATCCGAACCTTTAGAGAAAAAAGTGTCTGAGTGGTATATCAGGAAGTTAACTATTACAAAAATTATGCCATTTTTCTAGATATTTTCAAGTTTGTGGTAAATCATTAACTTTTTTCTTAAATTCTATTTTGTAGTTATTTTTCCTCATTCTAAATGAATATTTTAATATGTGATTTTATACCTGTAATTTTGTACTTTTTTAAAAAACAACAATGAAAGTTTTATAAATATTTGGTTTTCACAAGACCTGAAGCTACCTGTATTTATCCCGGTGTTTGTTTATACTTCACAGAATGAATGTTGACGTCAGCTGGTGGACATGCCCTAGCGCTCCCAGGCTCTACCACTGTGTTGATGATTCCAGCTAGACATCCCTGGTCTGAGCTTCTTATAGGTATGTATATATTATAGCTTCTTTGCTTCTTATGAATAATGTTATAACCGTGGATGAAGAAAGACTAGGCACAGATTAGTAACTGTTGAGAAGGAAAATATCTGGACATGGAGAGTCATGTTTGAGCAGAGATATGCAATCAGGTTAGCTTCTGTACTTGTAGAACATGTAAAAAGAGAAGGTCAGAGCAAAGAAGTATGTTTAAAATAAGATGTGTTCAGAAATTACACATGTATAGCTATCAAATGACAAGGTAAGTAAGGCAAAAAAGTCAAAATGTGAGAAGACAAGCCAGAAATAAAAATATCCTCAAGAAAAAATCTGCCCTCTTTGCCCTCAGGCATAGTTAAAAAATATAGATAGAAAACATGACAAAAATAGGATATTATTATTAATATTCAGAATATCAGTGAGTCTACCCTTGTCATGTATAAGTACAAACTTGGTTTCACTAATTAGCACCTAACTTCTCCCTGGAAAGACTGCACCATTCTTCATTCCTACCAGCCAGCAATATTCCTTGATACTTGGTGCCCTCCACATTTTAGATTTGTCTCCAACTAATAGGTATAAAAATCACATATCATTTTAATTTGCATTTTTGGTGTGTGTTTATACAGCTCTTTATGTACTCAGTGGACCTAGGCATTTGTTTTTCTGTGTATATCTGTTGCCCGATTTTACACTGAGGTTACTTTTTATTTCTCCTTCGCATGTGTTATTGATGTTTTCTAGATATTTAATAATTTTCCTGAAATCACTACATATAATCTATCATTCTGTCACCTATATGGTCACTTTATCTATGGTAGCTTTCTTTGTACAAAATTTGTGTGTGTGTGTGTGTGTGTGTATGTATACACATATATAAAATATATGTAAATATATAAATATATATTAAAAATATATGTATTTATACTCTAAATTTTATATATATATAAAATATATATGTGTGTGTGTGTATATATATATATATATATATATATATATATATATATTTCTTTTTTTTTTTTTTTTTTTTAAAGTAAGCCCATTCATAGGGGCTTAGAACAAGTAGCTTCACAAGAATTAGCACTCCTGAGCTATCTTCTTAACCAGACTTGGAGACATTCCTAATAAGATAGTTTCTAGTTCAGGATCAACTTCCCCATTTTCAGGCATTGCGTATGATGATTCTAAAGATAGAGGCTGCTATTCAACCAGGCCTGGATTTTAGGCCAGTCCACACCAGAGCTATTAGCTGAGTAGAGTTCATCTGTACTCCCTTAAGCCACTGCCTTCATTAGTACAGAGCTAAAGATTCTCTATCAGGTCAAATAAGTTAAATTAACTTATTTCTAGAGGATTTGTTAAATCTGATCTTCTGAATTTCTAAAATTCAGATAGTTTGGCAACACTTTTCTATTTACATTGTATAACTTAAAAAATTAGGAATCTGAGTAGCATTTTAAAAAATATTTATTTATTTTAAAAAGGGAGAGAGAGCACATGTGCGTGAGTGGGTAAGGGAGGGGCAGAGGGAGGGAGAAAATCTCAAGCAGAGATTCTTTGAGCATAGTGGCCAATGTGTGGCTCGATCCCACAACCCGAGATTATGCCTTAAGCTGAAGTCAAGAGTTGGATGCTTAACTGCCTGAGTTGCCCAGGTGCCCCCTGGGTAGTATTTTTAAATGTTCCAATACTCGGTTTAAAAAGCAGACTTAGGGCAGCTGGGTGGCTAAAATCCTAAAATTCTGTCTGGGTAAGCAGCCATTAAAGCACCTGGATATCTCCAGGAGAGTGACAAAGGACAGGCTAGGAGAGTTTTGTTCAGAGTCGGCGGCGAGAGATTTGTTTTTGACTAAATGTTCTCTGACAGAGAGGAGAAGAAGTAGTCTGAAACAAGTTTAGGGATGTAAGTTAAAGCTGCCTAAGCACAGACATGTATACTTGTTTGAGGCTTTGCAAACTGGCTTAGAATATTGCAAAGCCTTGCCAAAATCACTGAGTTAGAGTTTTCTTTGAAGCAGCAATAGTATGCCTATGGGTTTAATGAGACTGCCATACACAAAGTGTGAAAAAATATATTTTAGGCAACTATGGATATAGCTCAATTGACGGTTTTTCTGCCAAAAAAATCATTTGTAAATTGATCTTTGAAACTCCGAATCCGTTTCTTAAAATAGATAGTGGTGATTAGTACATCGAGGTTAAGCCACAGATGCCTAATTTAATTCTTAAAATATATAAAATATAGTACTGATTAATGCTTTTACCCTTCAGATATTTTTATATTTTGAAATTGATTTCTAAGTTCCGAATGAGGATGCCAAGAACATGCTTCACTGGCTAAGGATGCAGGACCCACAGGATCCTGCTCTCTGGAGTAGTGATCATCTAGGGTGGGTGAGTGTGGTCTAGGGCCCCTGAGAAAACCAAGCATGGCATGTTCTCCAAGAGCTAATCAAAGTTAGTTTTCTTTATAGCAATAAAAGCTCTTTATAACACTTCATAAGATAGTTTAACTAAAACATGGAATAGCCTTATAAGATGGGATTATATTTATGGTCTTACAGAATATTATTATTTTACTCAAGAAGTTGACATCTATTAGAGAAGACAAACATGAAACATTTAACAGAGGTGGGATTATTTTTACAAAAACAGTGACTTACGGTGTACTGTGGAGTATATGAAATAGGTTTCCAAATGTAGGTTTATATTTGGGATAGTACTCAAATTAGGAAATTTATCATACTTGGAGAAATTAGTCCACTTAAAACTGATACTTA
>CM052896.1:78837428-78903697 GCA_028534135.1 Potos flavus
TCATAGATGGATTTTA
Source organism: Potos flavus (assembly GCA_028534135.1). Classification (NCBI taxonomy): domain Eukaryota; kingdom Metazoa; phylum Chordata; class Mammalia; order Carnivora; family Procyonidae; genus Potos; species Potos flavus. Next base: position 78,837,445 of record CM052896.1, read on the forward strand.
TGAGATTGAGGAATGTTCCCTCTATCCCTATACTTTGGAGAGTTTTAATCAGGAACGGATGCTGAATTTTGTCAAATGCTTTTTCTGCATCAATTGAGAGGACCATGTGGTTCTTCTCTCTTCTCTTATTGATTTGTTCTATCACATTGATTGATTTGTGAATGTTGAACCACTCTTACATCCCAGGGATAAATCCCACCTGGTCATGGTGGATAATCTTCTTAATGTACAGTTGGATCCTATTAGCTAGGATCTTGTTGAGAATCTCGGCATCCATATTCATCAGGGATATTGGTCTGAAATTCTCCTTTTTGATGGGGTCTTTGCCTGGTTTGGGGATCAGGGTAATGCTGGCTTTATAGAAAGAGTCTGGAAGTTTTCCCTCTGTTTCTATTTTTTGAAATAGCTTCAGGAGAATACGTATTATTTCTTCCTTGAATGTTTGGTAGAATTCCCCAGGGAATCCGTCAGGTCCTGGGCTCTTGTTTTTGGGAGGTTTTTATCACTGCTTCAATCTTGTTACTAGATATTCGTCTATTCAAGTTGTCAATTTCTTCCTGTTTCATTCTTGGAAGTTTATGGGTTTCCAGGAATGCATCCATTTCTTCGAGGTTCCTAAACTTATTGGCATATAGCTGTTAATAATAATTTCTGATTATTATTTCTATTTCCTTGGTGTTAGTTGTGATATCTCCCCTGTCATTCATAATTTTGTTAATTTGGGTCCTCTCTCTTTTCTTTTGGATTAATTTGGTCAGTGGTTTATCGATCTTATTACTTCTTTCAAAGAACCAGCTTCTAGTTTTGTTGATGTCTTCTACTGTATCTCTAATTTCTAATTCATTGATCTCCGCTCTAATCTTAATTATTTCCCTTCTTGTGCGTGGGGTTGGCTTAATTTGTTGTTGATTTTCTAGTTCTTTAAGGTGTAAAGAGAGTTGTGTATTTGGGATTTTTCAATTTTTTTTGAGTGAGGCTTCGATGGCTATGTATTTCTCCCTTAGGACCGCCTTTGCCATATCCCATAGGTTTTGGACCGATGTGTCTTCATTCTCATTGGTTTCCATGAATTGTTTAAGTTCTTCTTTGATTTCCTGGTTGATCCAAGCATTCTTGAGCAGGTTGGTCTTTAGCCTCCAAGTGTTTGAATTCCTTCCAAACTTTTTCTTGTGGTTGAGTTCCAGTTTCAAAGCATTGTGGTCTGAGAGTATGCAGAGAATAATCTCAATCTTTTGGTATCAGTTGAGCCTTGATTTGTGACCCAGTATGTGGTCTATTCTGGAGAAAGTTCCATGTTCACTCGAGAAGAATGAGTATTCTGTTGTTTTAGGGTGGAATGTTCTGTATATATCTATGAGGTCCATCTGGTCCAATGTGTCATTCAAAGCTCTTGTTTCTTTATTGATTTTCTGCTTAAATGATCTGTATATTGCTGAGAGTATCATGTTAAGATCCCCCTACAATTAATGTGTTCATAGCAATATAACTCTTTATTTTAACAGTTGGCTTATGTAGTTGGCTGCTTCCATATTGGGGGCATAAATATTTACAATTATTAGATCTTCTTGGTGGATAGACCCTTTAAGAATGAGGTAGTGTCCTTCTGTATCTCTGACTACAATCTTTAGCTTAAAATCTAATTTATCTGATATGAGAATCAGTACCCCAGCTTTCTTTTGAGGCCCATTGGCATGAAAGATGGTTCACCATCCCTTCACTTTCAGTCTGGATGTATTTTAGGTTCCAAATGTGTCTCTTGTAGACAGCATATGGACAGGTCCTGTCGTTTTATCCAGTCTGCAGCCCTGTGCCATTTTAAGGAAGCATTTAGGCCATTCACATTGAGAGTGATTATTGAAAGATAAGTTTTTATTGACATCATTTTGCCTGAGAAGTTCTTGTTTCTATAGATTGTCTCTGTAAATTTCTGTTCTATGTCACTCTTGGGTTCTTTCTTCTTTTATAGAACCACCGTTAATACTCTTTGTAGTGCTAGCTTGATGGTCACATACTCTTTTAAACCTTGCCAGTTTGGAAGCTCTTTATCTCTCCATTCATTTTGAATGTCAGCCTTGCTGGATAAAGTATTCTTGGCTGCATGTTCTTCTCATTTAGTGCCCCGAATATGTCTTTCCAGCTCTTTCTGGCTTGCCAGGTTTCTGTGGACAGGTCTGATGTTATTCTGATGGTCCTTCCTCTGTACATAAGGAATCTCTTCCCTATAGCTGCTCTTAAGACCTCTTGTCTAAAATTATGATTCATGAATTTCACATTTAAGTGTCTGGAGGTCTTTCTAGATTCGTTGATCTTGGGGAATGTCCTTTCTGCCTCTAGGACACGAACACCTGTTCCCCAGACCAGGGAAGTTTTCATCCAGAATTTGTTCAACTATATCTTCTAGTCTTCTCTCTTTCTCCACTCCCTCAGGGAGCCCAATAATTCTGACGTTGGAACATTTCATGGCATCATTTATTTCCCTAATTCTGTTTTCATGACTTCTAAGCTGTTTGTTCCAGGCCTTCTCCTGATCCTTCTTTTCTATCAGTTTGTCTTCTAGATCACTAATTCAATCTTCTGCCTTGGTTATCCTAGATGTTAGAGTATTTAGATTAGATTGAATCTCACTGATCGCATTTTTTAGTACTGCCAGATCAGCCCTCGCTTCCACCCTTAGAGTTTCTATGTTGCCACTAATGGTCTTCTCCAACCTAGCCATTGCCTGGGTAATTGTTACCCTGAATTCCCTTTCCAACATACTGTTTATGTCCATATCCAATAGTACTGTGGCAGAGGGCAGAGCCTCTGAATTCTTCCTCTGTTGGGTGTTCCTCCTCCTACTCATTTTGGTGAGAGGTGGTTGACGGGATGTATAGCTGAATATATCAACCACAGTCTAGGCAAGGTGCACCCGCAGTAGAGACTCCAGTGGGAAACCACCACTGAAGGAGAACTAGGGTAGGAAAACCCAAAGTGTAGTTGCTGAGTTGCTAGAGGCCAGTTTTTTGGGGTTTTTTTGTTTTTTGTTTTTAGTGTAAATGTGTTAACATTTTTTCTTTTCAAATAATGGTTTTAGTTTAAACTGACAGACTGACCCCAAAAGCTTTGTGTGTGTGTGTTCTTTGTTGGTTTGTTTCTATTTATAGAAAGTATGCATTATGGGAGTTATGGGTATGTGTGTGTCTGTGTTTACGTGTCTAATTCTAGTCACGTTAGGAAGAGATGTTTAAGAAACATTAGAGACTTTTCCAGGACAATGCACTGGCTTGATTTTTCTTTCCTTTGGCTCAAGAAAAATGATATGAAAGACACTGCCACTGGTTTAACACTGTACTACCTGAACTACCATTACTTATGTCTAAATAAATCACCCATTAGAAATTTATCAGTATCTATCGTCATTGTGTACTGAGTCTGGGAGGTCTGTCCTGTGACTGAGTGGGAAAAGAAAATCTCTAAGGAAAACCTCTGCCAGGCATGTTGGGAGTGGAAACGGGGCAGGAATGGAACCAAGGGAAGAACATTGGTACATTTGATTGTGACAAAATATAGAAGTTTTCAATGACATAAAAAATGAGATTAATCAGCAGAAGGTGAGGAGAGGAGGCTGTTGGAGATTTGAGGAGGGAGAAAATAGACAAGATTTCATAACATTAGCATGTGGAAGAGAATGTTGATAAGACAAGAAATATATATATACACATACACACAAATATACACATGGGCATTTATATCATGTTTATAATTTTAAAGGGCTTTCTGAAAAGGAAAAAGGTCTTTGATTTTTTTTGTTGAACTTGATGTACTATTAAATGTGTATTTTCTGAGTTTTGTCTTAAAGGAAATGGTTTTTCAAAATAAAATGCTTTGTGCAAAAAATTAGGCATGATTACACGTAAGAGTCATAATTTATTTGTTATTAATACAGCCTAATGCTTAAAGTGGGAGTGAAGGAAGCTAGACTATTTCAGGAATTATAATTCTGGTGAAAGAGTCTAGAGCAAAGTGTGTTAAAGCAGATTTATCTGAATACACATAAGCATTTAGTATACAATCCAGGAATTACTGTTTCATGTGCAATTTTATTTTTCATCCAGTAGATTTCTCTAAAGGAAGGTATTTAGGGTTATGCCCTACTGAAGTTTATTTGAATCAATTCTATATTCTTCAGATGCCATGTAGTGCCAGGGCACTTGGATGTAGAGTCCTAAAGAGTTGCAGGATGCAAAGAAAAGAGGCAGTGCCTCTGGGGAATTGTGACTGCTGGTGCAAGACCTGTGAGATCAGGGAAAAGAAAATGTACCTATTCCCAACAACTATTTTTCCACTGTGGCAGAGCTGAATATGGGCACCATTCTACAAATGTGTATTACCTCAATTGCCTGCTTAAGAAATCTGGAGAATTAAAAAAACAGCATAATTTAATTAAAGACCAGTAAATTAAATGAGGAAATTAAGCAAGAAATTAATGGTGAAGAAAATTTTAGGAAAGGTTTAGATTGGCAGAAATACCTAGAATTACATCTGGCTCCTAATTAGCAGAAATACTCTATGCACCATTTTATTTAATGGTGCCCCCTCTGCTGTGAACATATTTTCATTCTCACTCAGAAAGATAGTTCCAGGGTACTGCCAATAATCTACCTCTGTTCAGTCTTCTATACACTGTCTAACATCATTCACTTGGTATACACTAAACAAATTAAAATAATTATTTAGAAGCATAATGCATTATGTATTCCCATTTTTACAATTGAATATAATAATGTCTTCATAGCCAGAAGACAAGTGCCCAGGAAAATCAATTTATTGAGTTTCCCTATAGGGCTAAGATTTTTTTATTATGTGACATGTCAATTTATTGGTGTCTTATATCACTGGTAAGTTGTGATTACCAATGATTGTGATAGTGAGCCTTCTCAAAGTTTTTTGGTGAATGTAATAATAAAATGACAGACTTTAGTTTTGATTTACTTTGGTACTCAGCCATGAGTCCTTGGGAACTGGGCCAGGAGGATGACTTTAGTTCAGTACTCAGAATCATGCCTCCTCCCAAGTTAGGCCTTGAACTGAAACTATACCATCAAACTTCTACTTCTTCTTACCTAATATATTACAAAGACCTTCCTTAGAACAGACTCTAGTTGAATGCTTTCTATCAATTCTCTGGAAACGCTCAAATTTGGGGTGAATTGTAAGGATATGAACCCAGACCATCACATGGAAACACCTGCCATTTAGCTCACTTAAATAGCCATGATGTTATGCTCATAAACTCTTTAGGACTTTGCATTCAGAAGTGGCAGGGGTCGAGGGATAATTAGAGGAATATGCTTCTCAAAGATATGAAGGAGATGAATTGGACAACTCGTTTTTAAAGGGCAACATTCTAAGAACAAAAGCTACATTTGAAGCTAATGAAAGGTTATATGGGAATTATTGAAAACGCTTTTTGATAGGAGGTAATCAACTAGAAATGGATATCCCAGGGAACAATGGAAGCTATGAAGCATGAATACATAAAATTCAATTGGAAAAGAGAAATCATTATAGGCTAATACCTTTGCTACTATGCAATCACAGAGAACTTTTTCATTATTTTCTTTAAAATTAAATGTTTAAAAATATTGTTTCAATTAAAAAAAAATATAGGGGCATCTAGATGATTCAGTTGGTTAAGCATCCAACTCTTGGTTTTGGCTCCGGTCATGATCTCAGGCCATGAGATCAAATCCTGTGTCTGGCTCCAGCTGAGAGTCTTCCTGAGATTCTCTCTCCCTCTCCCTCTGCCCCCACCCCCCTGCTTTGCACTCTCTCTCTCTCTCTGAAATAAAAAAAAAAAAAATCTAAAAAAAATATGCTTTAAAAAATAAATAAATTACATACTATCACAAAATTTTTATTTCCTAAATTCAGTAATTTTTCTGAAACCTTTAGAGAGCAACATTATCTCTCTATGAAAGTCTTAACTTACTTATGTTTCTCCTTTATTTCCTCCATCCCCCTAAGAACCTGATTTACACCTTATTAATAACTTTTTCTTCAAAATATTTAATGCAATCCAACTAATCCAGATTATAGTCCCTGCCCTCAAATGTGAATGGGAGACAGCTACTGCAATTGTCATTTCTTTATTCTCTCCAATCAGTATTTTATTTCATTCATAATTATTACCTACTTTTACAAGTTTACCTGACTCTGGAATCCTGTTTATTCAAATTCTCATTCCTTAATTATTTACTCCATTATTATATACTGGTTTTCTATAGTCTGTTTTATTTGATTGAATCCTTAGATATATTTTAGTCGTCTTTTTTGAGGAAAATGAGATCATTGGAATATACTTAATCAGAGTTATCCCTTACAGATATACAAGGTGAGTGCTGAAATACTTCATAGCCAGTATGTAGCAATCCACCATTTGAGGGGAATATAAAATGTATACTTGTATAATTCAACATGTTAGATTAAAATATAGTTGCTCAGGTGTTTTAGACATATTTTTACTTCCTTGGTATCAGTTAATTCCAATTCTGTGTCCTTATTCTGACAGATGGGTGAGATATTCAGTTCGTTAACCCAGATTCCCCTACAGTTCTAGTATTTGACATACAGTCAGGGTGGCAGGAAAAAAATCTGTGATGGACAGCAGTCCACCTTTGCTCCTGCTGAGATGCTCATTGTACAGTCTGTAAAGCCCTCTAGGCTATGAGCTCTGTTGTTTCCAGTCCTTCTGGACTTTAGGGCCCAGAATCCAGCCTTTGAAGGTGTATCACACAGTCATTGCTCTCTGCCTCTCCAAGTATTATCACCCCCAAATATGTGCCACAGATTTGTGGACATCTCTCTCTATCCCATCACCCACACCCCACCTCTCAATTTTCTACTTTTCTGTTGTCTCTGGAAATTTTATCCTATCCCTATTCTGTTGCTCTTAGAACAGCAAGAATATATTCCCGAACCACTCCCTTGGTCAGTTTAGACTTCTACAAAAGTCAGAAACAAAAACTCCAGGCAAATACCATTTTCTGCTCTGTCAAAAATACCTAGAGTAAAGAAATGCAGAAGGCATGGTACATGTTTGGAAGTAAGAAGGAGTAGGGAATAGGGAGCAATACAGAAATAAGCATTCTTACGTCAATAAATTTCCCTAATATGTAAACAAATATAATAGACTTTAAAGAAACTTTATTAAATATTTAATTTCAGGGTCATTATTTCAAATAGAGCTATGATAAGACAAATGAGGTCTATACAATATTATGTGACTTACAGTCAACCAGGGAACTATTGATCAAATTGGTCATGCCCTCATGAAACTTACAAGATAGAGGAGAAAATGAATATCAAAGATATAGGAATGCCCTTTGATAAGGAAAAGAACTGTGTGAAAGAATGCAGTTCTAGTGTAGAGTCATAGATTCTATTTTGGGTTGTGTATTACTTTATTGCTACTGATTGAAAACATTACATAAACTTTAGGTCTTAATACAATACAAATTTTTATCTGAAATTCTTGTAAAAGTTCAATGCAAGTCATAGTAGGCTAAAATCAACGTGTTGATAGTGCCATGTTCCTTTCTGGAGACTCTAGTGGAGATTCCATTTCCTGGTACTTTCCAACTTTTAAAAGACACTTTATATTCCATGGTAATCCCCTTCCTCCATCTTTAAAGTCAGCAACATTGCATCTCTCTGAACATTTTTCCATAATCATATTTCCTTCTGACTACAGTCAGAAAAGGTTCTCGACTTTTAAATATTCAGGTATTCATGTGACGAGATTAGACCCACCCAGATAATCCAGAGTAATCTCCCCATATAAATGTCTTTAGCATAATCACACTGGCAAAGTTCCTTTACAGTGTGAGGTAACACACACACAGCTCCCAGAAATTAGGATGTGGACAAATTGGGGGTGGGGAGGCATTATTCTGCCTACAAAAGAGTAATTGAGTTTAAGGTACGTTTGAGATAGACTTGTTCCTGAGTTTTGGGTTTTTTAAACTATATTAAAAAATCTCTGCTCCCCGTGTTGAAAAACATTGAGTTTCTTTCTAAGCAAAGTTTTCGGAATAGCTTACTGACATGATTTAATTGATTTTAAGCTTTGTGCATGGGAAGATTATCAGGAAGGATGGAAAATTCATTTCCTGGAACCCACTGAATATTTTGATTAGAGCTCAAAAGGATGAAACCATTGACTTAACAAGTTTATATATATATATGATGAGTGAGTTTTCCCATTTTGTCATTTTGTCCAGAGAAGAATAGGTGAATGAGAGAACAAAATGCTAAAAAGGTAACAACAACCCCAGAGAAATATACACTAAACATATCAGAAGAGACCCAAAACCAGGGGGGAAAAACAGTTAAGATCGGGCTGGTGAATAGAACAGAGCCACACACTAGATTTTAGTTGTGTTTTGGTCTGTTAGAAGAAACTGCCTCCCAAAATTTTAAAGAAAGAATAACTTGTGTATATATATATATATATATATATATATATATATATATATACATACATATATAGAGAGCAAAGATCTTTAATCATTTTTCTTTCAGTTTTTAAACAGAATTTAAACCAATATGTTTCCAATAGTAATTTAAAGCCCTAAAGATCTCATTTTCTGTTGATCATTTTGTGTCAATGTGGGCTCTTAGGAAATAACATACTATGGAATGCTTAATGCTAGATTCAAACCTAAGCAATTTAGGGAAGAATTAGCAATCACAACCTTAATTCTCTGAGTGCACATGCTGACCAGCATGATGGTAACCTCTATAAAGACTTGATAATTCATCTTGAGTGTAGAGGTGAAAGACTTAATGAGGGAGTAGTATTCATTTTATTTTTAAGATTTTATTTATTTATTTGACACAGAGAGAGAGAGATCACAAGTAGGCAGAGAGGGAGGCAGAGAGAGAGGGGGAAACAGGCTTCTCGCCGAGCAGAGACCCTGATGCGGGCCTTGATCCCAGGACCCTGAGATCATGACCTGAGCCAAAGGCAGAGGCTTAACCCACTGAGCCACCCAGGCACCCCTAGTATTCATTTTTGAAATAAGTTTTTATGGATATCTAAGTCAGTTAAATTGTTTTTATTTTTCAAGCAAATTTATTCAGGAATAAAAACATATTTCTCATCAAAATACGATAACGATAGTATTAAACATAATATCGGTGGGAAGAAATGTTATCTCTAATAATGACCTCAGAAAAACACGTTATGTTGTAAATATCACTTGAGAAGTGAAACAAATATGAACATTCAAAAGAAGTTTAGAGTTTACACATTTAACTGAAGTTCAATTTCTAGTAATGTTAGAACAGTGTTTAAATAATTTATGAAACAGAGAAAGATGCATTTCATAAATACTATTTAAAAAATATTTTTCCTTAAAGCATATCACTAAACTAAGCAACTGAACTTCAAGCATACATGCTTATACCATGCTAAATCATTTTGGGGAAAAAATGTTTACATAAAAGGACTAGTATAAGAAATCACATTGTTTGAACAGCAAAGGAAATAAAAAATAGTACAATATACTCATAAATTGTTTATATTAAGTACAAGACAATACCCAAATTATCACTTAGATAGTAACAATTCATTGAATTCAAGTAAATAGAAGTGAAGTCCTTAAAAATTCTGTTAACGTAAATCATATTCTAAAGTACTTTAATGCTCTAGAAATGTAACCACAGTATATTATATTGGTAGTTTTATAGTGTAAGTATCTTAAGTAATCAAAATACAGCCATAACTGGGGTTCTATGTTGATAGCTTTCTAACTCTAAAAATATATTATGATTAGCATAGAGTGGAAAAAAAACCCTCAAAATTGCCAGATTTGATTAGTATAGGACTTTAAACAGTTCAGCTTCCGATAATAAAGGGAATATTTTTGAAATGGTTGCAGAAGCCATCATCTTGGTTTTCACCTTTGATTTATAGATTTGCTATAATTTTTGAAATACAAACATGAAGATGATTGTTTATTTTTAGGTTTCCTCTGGGATTTGTCTGAATTTTTTTTCTTTTTTTTCATAATTAGAATGGAGTTATGGGTTTTTGGAAAGAAGACCACAGAGATAAAGTGCCATTTCATCACAGCATATCAGAAGTGTGTGTGATCAACATTACAACAAAGTAGATATTTACTTTGATCTGTTTTTCAGGTTTCCAGACTTAAAGGTTTTCCCTTCTATTCCACACCTTACAGTTTAAAAGAAAGTAGTATGTGCAATGTACACTTAAGGATTAGAGAGTAATATTCCACCTCTTTGAGGGCAGAATATCTACATAAATTCTTAAAAATTCTATGTAAGAGAATTATCTCTTTACCCCCAATTATGTATTTTACAAAAATAGGCCAATATGGACTCATGGGTATTTATGTTAATATGTGTGGTTATAATCCAATACCACTTTATTTGGGGGCTCATATTGTTAATTGCTGGGATACAGGACAACATTTGGTTTTGTATATTATTCTTGTATTTTGGAAGTATGCAGTTGGTTCCAGGAAAGATGCAATTAATAGTTCCAGGAAGTTCTCTTTGTTGATTTTTTGGTATTTGCTTTATAGATAAGCATGTCATCTATGAACAAAGATAACTTTATTTCATCCTTTCAAAGCTATATAATCCAATTACTTCTTGTCTCATTGCACTAACTAGAACTTCCAGGGCAATTTTGAATATGGGTGTTGAAAGAGGATAACCTTGCCTTATTGCCAATCTTAAAGGAAAAGTGTCAAGTTTCTTACAGTTAAGTATGACCTTAGCTATAGTTTTATTTTTTTAATGTTATTTATCAAGTTTAGAAAGTTCCCCTCAATTCCTAGCTTGTTCACTATTTTATTATGAATTTGTGTTGGATTTTGTCAAATCTTTTTTCTGCATCTATTAATGTGTATGTTTTTTTTTCTTTAGTCTGATGTATTAGATTATATTGTTTGACTTCCAAATTTGAAATAGTCTTACAAACCTGGAATAAATATCAGTCATGATATATAATTTTTTATACATTCTTGGATTTGACTTGCTAATAATTTTGTTGTTTTTTTTACATCTATATTCATGAGAATTATTGGCCTGTAGATTTTCTTTCTTGTAGTATGGTTTACTTTCCTATAATTAGGCTTACTTTATCTGTTTTCTTATCTGCCTGAAAACTGAGCTTATTGACTTTAGATCTTCTTTCCTTGTGTGTGTTTAAAACAATAACTTTCTCTCTAAGCAGCAATTTCACTGCATTCCACATATAAAGGTAAGTAATATTTTCATTTTCATTTAGTTTTAATCTCTCTTGAGAATTTGACCTATATGCATTTAGAAGTGTGCTGTTAAGTTTTTAAACATTGGGGGATTTTGAGGATTCTCTCTCTTATTGACTTCTAGTTTAATGTGGCCTTCAAACATACTTTATATGATTTCTGTTTTGTTAAATATGTTAGGATGTGTTTTGTGTCCCACTACATTTTATCTTGATGAATATTGCATGGGAGTTTGAAAAGAATGTGCATCCTACTATGTTGGATAGAGTATTCTATAAATATCAAGCAGATCAAATTAATTGAAAGTGCAGTTTAGGTTAGGTCAATTTTCTTACTGATTTTCTGCTTCCTTATCTATCATTTACTAAAAGAGAGGTGTTGAAATCTTAATAGTTTTATATCTAACTCTTCTTGCAGTTCTATCAGTTTTTGCCTTACAAATTTTGATACTCTGTGGGTAGTGTATACACATTAAGGATTGTTATAATTTGGGGAGACTTATATGGCATTCCTCTATTGCTGATAATTCTTTTTTTGTTCTGAAGTTGGTTTTGTCTGTAATTAATATAACTACTTTTTCTCTTTATTGGTGTTAACATAGTACATACTTTTCTATGACTTAATTTTTAAATGAATATAATTTATTTTTAGAGCAGTTTTAGGGTCACAGAAATATTTAGTGGAAATTACAGAGTTTGCATTAACCCACTGTACCCACACACGCGCTCTCAGTATTGACATCCCATTCCACAGTGTTACATTTGCTACAATTAATGAATCTACACTGACCTGCCAGTATCTCACAAAGTCCATAGTTTACACTAGGGTTTATTCTTGGTGTACATTCTGTGGGTTTGGACAAACACATATCTACCACTGTAGTATCAGACAGACTAGTTTTTGTGTTCTAAAAATTCTCTGTGCTCTATTTTTCTCATCCCCTCCAACTCCTGGAAATCTGTGTTGAGAAGTTGAAGCTGGTGTATTAAATTAAGAATATGCGGATCATGACCTGGTGAAAGAGGAGATATAAGCCATCTACAAGGGGGCAATAGGTAGCCCCCTCAGTATCCAAGCTCCCATTTTCTGGAAGTGAAACTCATAGGGTCTGTTTGGTTGAAAACACAGTTTCGATACACGCACACAAAAGAAGTAGAGTCACAAGACTAATAAATTCCAGATCCTGGAATTGGAGGGGCACAAATGAGCTGGGGAAAGGGCAATCTTTCATCCTAGGCCCAGAGGAAGCAGGAGATAGAGAGCAGGGTGTCACGCACATATCACTTATAAGGTAATTGGGGCAGAAGTCACTAATTTTTTTTTTTTATTGAAGTACAGTTGACACATGATATTACATTAGTTTCAGATGTACAATAGTAATTCAACAACTCTCTTATGCCATGTTCACCGTAAGTGTAGATACACCATCAATCACCATGCATTTATATTACAATACAACTAACTATATCCCCCAATGCTGTATTTTTTATCCCTGTGGTTTATTCATCCCATAACTGGAAGCCTGTATTCATTCCTCATTCCATTCCCCTCTGGAAACCACCCACTTATTCTCTGTATTTTGGGGTTTGTTTCTGCTTTTATTTGGTCTGTTTGTTCATTTGTTGTGTTATTTAGATTCCATATATAAGTGAAATAATATGGTATTTGTCTTTGGCCTTATTTCATTAAGCGTAATACTCTCTGGGTCCATCCATATTGTTACAAATGGTAAGATCTCATCATTTTTATGGCTAATAATCATTGTGTGTGTGTGTGTGTGCGCGCACAAACATACCACTTCGTTATCCACTCACCTACAGATTGACAGTGAAGTTGCTTTCATAGCTAGGCTATTATAAATAATACTGCTATACATATAGAAGTATGTATGTCTTGTCAAAATGTTTTCATTTTCTTTCAGTAAATAACAATACCAGAATTACTGAATCATATCATATTTCTTTAACTTTTTGAGGAACCTCCATACTGTTTTCCACAGTGGCTGCATCACTTTGCATTCCTACTCACAGTGGATGAGGGTTCTTCTTTACATCTTCACCAACACTTGTTATTTTTTGTGTTTTTGACTTTATCTATTCTGAGGTGATATCTCATTGTGGTTTTGATTTGCATTTCCCTGATGATGAGTGATGTTGTATATCTTTTCATGTGTCTGTTGGCTATCTGGATGTCTTCTTTGGAAAAATGTCTTTTCAGGTCCTCTGCCCATTCTTTAATCATATTATGCTTTTTTTTGGTGTTGAGTTGTAGAAGTTCTTTGTGTATTTTGGATATTAACCTCTTATTGGTTATATCCTTTGCAAATATCGTCTCCCACTCCATAGATTGCCTTCTCTATTTTGTTGATGGCTTTCTTCACTGTGCAAATCTTTTTTTTTTTTTTTTTTTAATTTTAGTGTAATCCCAATAGTTTATTTTTGCTTTTATCCCTCTTGCATAAGGAGAGATATCTATCTATAAATTTATTGCTAAGATCACTGTCCAAGAGACTACTACCTATGTTTATTTTAGGGGCTTTTCTCACATTTAGGTTTTTAAGATTTTGTGTATAGTGTAAGTGTAAGTGGTCTATTTTTCTAAGCACCCATTATTGAAGAGGATTTCTTTTCCTGATTGTATATTCTTGCCTTCTTTGTCGTAGATTAATTAACAATATAAGCATGGGTTTATTTCAGGGCTGTCTATTTTGCTCTACTGATCTACATGTCTGTTTTTGTGCCAGTACCATATTGTTTTGATTGCTATAACTTTGCAGTGTATCTTAAAATCTGGGATTATGATACTTCCAGCTTTGTTCTTTTTCAAGATTCCCTTGGTTATTCAGGGTCTTTTGCAGTTCTATACAAATTTTAGATTTGTTCTAGTCTGTGAAAAATACCCAAAAGTTTTTTTTATAGGAAATGCATTGAATATGTGGTTACTTTGGATAGTATAGACATTTTAACAATATTAATTCTTCTAATAAGCAGGTTAAATCTTTCCAATGTGTCATTTTCAATTTCATTCATCAATGTCTTATAGTTTTCAGAATATGGGTCTTTCACCGACTTTGTTTATTCCTAGGTATTTTATTATTTTTGGTACAACTGTAAGTAGAATTGTTTTCTTCATTTCTCTTTCTGTTATTTCATTATTAGTGTATAGCAATGCAACAAATTTCTGTGTATTAATGTATCCTGCAACTTTACTAAATTCATTTATTATAATAGTTTTTTGGTGGAGTCTTAAAGGTTTTCTGTATACAGTATATCATCTGTAAATAGTGACAATTTTATTTTCTTACCAATTTGTTTGATTGCTGTGGCTAGGACTTCTAATACTATCTTGAATAAAAGTAGTGAGAGTGAACATCCTTCTCTTGTTCCTGATCTTAGGGGAAAAGCTCTCAGTTTTTCACTATTGAGTAGGACGTTTGCTATGGGTTTTTTACATGTAGCCTTTATTATGCTGAGGCATGTTCTCTCTAAACCTACTTTGAGAGTTTTTATCATGAACAGGTGAATTTTGTCAAATGATTTTTCTGCATTTATTGAGGTGCCCACATATTTTTTTCCTTCCTCTTGTTAATGTGATCTATAATGTTGATTTGCTAATATCAAACCACCCTTCCATCCCTGGAATAATCCCACTTGATTGTGGTGAATGATTTTTTTAACATATTGTTGGATTTGGTTTGCTAATATTTTGTTGAGGATTACTGCATCTATGTTCATCAGAAATATTGGCTTGCAGTTCTCTTTATTTGTAGTATCTTTATCTGGTTTTGGTATCAGGGGAATGCGGGTCTAACGGAATGAATTTAGAAACTTTCCTTCCGGGGCGCCTGGGTGGCTCAGTGGGTTAAAGCCTCTGCCTTCGGCTCAGGTCATGATCTCAGGGTCCTGGGATCGAGCCCCACATCGGGCTCTCTGCTCAGCAGGGAACCTGCTTCCCCCTCTCTCTCTGCCTGCCTCTCTGCCTACTTGTGATCTCTCTCTCTCTATCAAATAAATAAAATCTTTAAAAAAAAAAAAAACTTCCCTTCCTCTTCTATTTTTTGGAATAGTTTGAGGAGAATAGGCGTTAACTTTTCTTTAAATGTTTGGTAGAATTTATCGGTGAATCCATCTGGTCCTGGACTTTTCCTGGGCGTTTTTTGATTACCAATTCAATTTTGTTACTAGTAATCAGACTGCATGCTTCTAGGAATTTATTAGTATATAATTTTTTATAGTATCTCATAATCCTTTATATTTCTATGGTGTCAAATGTTATTTTTCCTCTTTCATTTCTGATTTTATTTCATTAGGTCCTCTCTTTTTGTTGAGCATGGCTAAAGTTTATCAATTTTCTTTATGTTTTCAGAGAAACAGCTCTTGGTTTCATTGATTTTATTTTTAGTCTCTATTTCATTTATTTCCACTCTGATCTTTATTATTTCCTTCCTTCTAACATTGGACTTAGTTTGTTCTTTTTCTAGGTCTTTTAGGTGTCAGTTTACATTGCTTATTTGAGATTTCTCTTGTTTCTTGAGGTAGGCCTGTATTGTTATAAATTTCCGTTTTAGAACTGGATCCCAAAGACTTTGGATCATGGTATTTTCATTTTTATTTGTTTCTCCCTCTCCTCCTCCCTATTTATTATTTGATTGCTTCATTAACCCATTGGTTAATAGCATGTTTTTTAGTCTCCATGTTTTTTGTTGGGATTTTTTTTTTTTGGTAATTTATTTCTAGAAAGGATATTTGATATGATTTGTCTTCTTAAATTTATTGATACTGTGCCCTTAAATGTGATCTAGCCTAGAGAATGTTCCATGTGTACTTAAAAAAAACAAAAAAGATGTATTCTGTGGTTTTGATTCTATATATGTGTTAAATACCTCTGGTCTAATGTGTCATTCAAAAACATTGTTTTATTTTCTGCCTGATTTATCCATTTATGTAAGTGGGGTGTTAAAGTCCTATTGCTGCCAACTTCTCCTTTTATATCTGCTAATATTTGCCTTATATATTTAGGTACTCCTTTGTTGGGCATATAGACATTTATAATTGTATCTTGTTGGATTAGTCCTTTTATCATTATATAATCCCTTAATTTGTCTCTTGTTATAACCATTTTAAAGTCTATTTTGTTTGATATATTGATAGAAGTATTGAAGTATTGCTACTCTGGCTTTTTTTTTTTTTTTTTGCTTCCATTTGCATGCAGTAGGGCAGATTGTGGGGCAACTGGAGCCAAAGTGGATGTGGGCCCAGAAGTTCTGGGGTGCTCTGCACCAGGGTACCCTTGCAAAACTCTGGTAGATAAGTGTTCTAGGGTGTTTTGTGCTTATGTCACTTTGGTGGCATAGTGCTATAGTGAGCACTGATCAAGGGTGCCCTGATGTACACTGGGTTGGGACCACCTCGACAGGACCACCACACTGAGGCTGGTGTGAGCTAGGGTGCCTGGACCCTGCTCCAATCCATCGAGGTGTAGGGGGGATGTAAACAGTGGCACTCACCAGGCCCTCCAACTCAAAACCAGTTCCAGCACCTTCCCTGTATATTGGTATCAACAGACAGGACTCCCTGGGATCTGACACAAAAGGAAACATATTGTAAGTTGAAGGATGAAGTACACATTTGGCAAATCAAATTTGTGTGACAGCCCCAAAGCATTAGACACTGTGCTTGATTAGGGACTAAGTTCGGGTTACCCCTAGATGTCTGATCTGGGAAGCCCCAGATCATAGAGATTTATGCTCCTTGGGATGAACTATAGGTAATATTCATCCATGTGATGTTGGTACCTGGGCAGATATGGAGGATTATAAAGGGCAAGTGGGGCCTCCTGCTAGGTGCCACATACAGTATTGCAAAGTGTCCTGCATGGAATGAGTTGAGCACCATAGAGAGTGGTCAGGCAAACTGCAGAGATGCAGACTGCCTTCTGTTGGGCAAATGGGGACAGGGTCAGTAAACTAGCTGGGTAGGCCACTAACTCAGGAAACAGCATTTTTTGAGCCTGGTAAGATGTCCAGCAATTGCTATGGCCCAAAGAATGAGTTCCAATATCTGCCCATTGTATAGAAAAATATTAAGTCTATTGAAGTGGTTAAATGAGAGGATTGTGGAGTCCTGATTAGTGACCATAGAGAAGGGCTCTGTTGAGGTGGTTTAGGGAAGTGACCCTGTGATCCTGGAAAGGTGGTGGCCGCATCCACCACCAGGGAAGGATCCTCCCACCAAAAATTAAACTTAGTAACTTCTAGTAGAATGCATAATGTAGGTCAATCAAATGAGGTGTGATGAAGTCAAACAGCTAAGTGGAGTTTTCAAGGGGTCCCCATAAGGTTGTGAAACTCAACACATACCTTGGCCTTCCAAAGCTCAAAGGTGCAGCAGAGAGCAGGTTGGCAGTCAGTACTGCCTCACACTGAAGCAGCAAGCACTGTAGTAAGCAAGGGGATTCTGAGATAAACACATATTCAGTTCTGCAAAATGTCGACCAAGGGGATCATCAGCAGAAAATTTAGATAAACAAGTATTTAGTACAGCAATCAAGTCCCAGGAAGTGCTCACCATCATCAACCACAATGTCATCTCTGTTACAGCAGAAGGCTGTATTTGGATGTGGTTGGGTCTTGTGATGTTAGGCCCAGGGTGTTGTCATCTCTCAGTTCTTTGTGTCCTCTGCTGTCTGTATTGCCATGACCTGGGTTTGTCATCTCCAGCATTGTCATAGTTAGAGGGAGCCATCCCAGAGAGGGATAGCTCCTCAGTTAACCACCCACGAGGGGAACTGAGGGACCAAGGGCCACAAAGATTTGGGATGCTCTGATTAAGGTTTGCTTGCACCATGAGGCGGATTTGCTGATATCTCGATTTTTGGGGTCCTCAGGATTACACCTCACAAATGATTAGGCAGTGCTCTCCTCTAAGGCGTAGGTTTCCATCCATAAATAGTAAAGGTTAGAAGCACATGTGCAGCCCTGTTTTAAACAAATTTTATTTATATGCTCCAGACAATCTAATGTTTGGCCCTCTATTACCAGAGATGGGTCTGAACTACATAAGCCTATCAGCCTATTAGGGTTGAAATTAAAATGGCCAGTGCCTGGAGGTCAAGATGTCAGTGACCATTTGAACAGGATTGGTGGTCTTTAAGCATTTGTGCCACTGGTTCCATTTAAAACTGCCCAGGTAGTATCCACACTTGGTGTCATTTCAGTACAGCCCCACTATGGCTGACTTCCTATATTGCCATCCTCTAATCCTGGATGAAAGTACAGGCAAGTGCTATGTGATTCAGCTTGAATCTCAGTTGAATTCAGTTGATTCTCTCTGAGGTCAATGAGAAGCCCCATGACTCAGATGGCACAAAAGTCACAGAGTAAGGCCAGCAGCAGCGGCATCTTCATTTTATAGTTGTACACCCTCCCCCTGATGGCCCCATGTGAAGATTTACTATGGGGCTATTGTAGGTCTACAGCTCATTTGTGGCCTCCTCCAAAGTGGAGTAGAGACAAGTGTTGCAATTTATCACCATGCTGTCATCTTCTAATGTTGTTAATATCAACAAACCTGAGTGCCTCTTCCTTGTTTTAGAGATCCACACCATTCCTTCAGCAGGTCCAGCTGTAATTATTTCCACTCCCCATGAGAAGGTATGGTCAGGAGAAATGAGCTATCCAGTAAAGCCACCATACATTGAAATTTCAGCTGGAACACAGCAAGTGGGTAAATGTGGTTCATCAGCAGCATGGTGGGTCTGTTTTTCTAATGGGCCAGGACTATCTATGACCAGGGGGTTATAGCCCATCAAAACCATCCTTGATTGTATTGTAATGAATATTGGAAGGTAAGATGACTGGCATTTTAAATTTGTACAAGAACTCAAAATTGTTGGGGAAAATGTAAATAACATTATCCTAAGAAATAAAGGCATCAGATGCAGCATGGCCAGATGAACCCAGTTGATATGAGGAGAGTGGTGGCCATAGGGCCAAGAGTTTAAAGAGACAGGTGTCCTGGCAGCAAGAAAGTCCATTAAGGAGTCCATGTAATGCCCTATAACTTAAGGAACAAGGATTTTAAAAGATTATTGAGCCATTTAATGATGCCAGAGGCCTGTGGACAGTATGGGAAATGGAAGTTCCATTCCACTGGTAAGAGAACCCAGTGCTGTGTCACATTGACAGTAAAATAAGATCCTTGATATGAGTCAATAATGTCAGGAAGACAAAAATAGGGATAATATACACTTACAAAAGAGATTACCTGTGCCTCATAGGTGTTCTTGGTGGGTGTACCATGCTGTAAACTGGTGAAAATATCCACAAATATGGTGACTTGTTGATGGAAGCTGGGCCCTATGAAATCACCTTTCCAGCGGCTAACCAGTGGTGCCTTAATGGAACCAAAGAATGAAGAGACAGTGTCTAGTATTGGGTTTGGGAACGTAATTTGCAACTCAAAATAATGCATTTTGCAAAGGCTCCCTTAAGCAAAATGGTCCTGCTGCAGGCCCAGACCATTGTGACAGCAGCTTCCTAATGACCCAAAGAGATATGGGACCATTTGGCCAGGGAGAGTTGCGGTTTAACATGCTGGCGGTGGGAAGGGGGCTGTGGTTTTGTGGTAAGGGGTAGAGCAGGCAGAGTTGTTGGCTGAGAGCCCCAAACAGGTAGTGACCTGGATTAGAGCAAGGAATCTACCTTGCAGTTAAAGACAGCCTCTGATGTGGTTATGTTTGTATGTTTTGAAAAGTGGGTAACTTCAATTGTGACTGGTACATGGGTAATATCCTTCCAAATTGGGGCACCCCAAATTGGTCTGCCTAGAATGTAAAAATCATCCCATTGCCATTGACCTGATTATACTGCTATCCCATTAGCACCCGTCCATGAGTCAGTAAAAATATGGACCAGAGACCTGTCATGGGCAAAGGGACTGTGCACGACCATTGTACTGCCACACGCTCAGCAAGCTAAGCTGATCCTGACTTGCTGTCTTTGAATAGCATGAAGTGGTTGGCAGGATGGCAAAATGCTGCTGCTCTCTAGTAGGCTCCACCTTGTATGGTTCTGGTGCTGCCATCCATGAACTACGCAGACTCCTTTTCTGCATCAGCTCTTCCTAGGGGCTATCCCAAGTTGCCATGGGCTCAAACAATTGGGGCACTGTCACCAGTTCCTCAAGATCTATGACCAGGAAGCTGAAGAGTAGGGAAGCCACATCCACATGTAATTTGGAAAGGCCTGTCAGATTTAGCTCATTCCTAAAGACATTATATCCAACTTAGCAAAGATGAATTTATGGCCATGCCAAGCTACTACAGTTGGGAGGAATCTCTTATTCATGATGTAATAGGAATGTGGTACTCAGAAAAACTGACTGCACTCCAATGAGGGCCTCTGTTTTTAACAAAGCTCAATAAGTAGCCAGAATTTTAAAGGGATTGACATTTTAAAGGGATCTAATGGGTACTTGTCTGGTTCAAAAGCCCATAGGCAACCAGGTGCAGCCATGTTTAGTCCATCAGCCCCAAGACACATAGTTCATGGTGGCCAATACATCTGCCCAGAAACAGAGGCTGGTCAGAATCAGAGAGGGTTTGCATGTTGAATAAATGCATCTAAGAATGTCGATTCTAAATGTAAAGAGACCTAAGATATGCTGGGCTGGGCTTGCATGTAGGAGGATGAATAGTTAACAACTGATGTTTAACTGCGAGTGGAATCTCCCAGCCTTTAGAGGATAAATTAATGCCCAGAAATTTACAGTCGTAGCTGGCCCTTCAATTTTATGTGAGGGAATAGCCCAACCTTCATGTTATAAGTGGGTCACCAGCTATGTTAGGGTCTCATGCACCATATTCTCTGAGGGCCTCAGATGAGTATGTCATCAGTATAGTGCCATACAGTACAAGGGCACACAGTAAGGGCATCCAGGTCTTGCTGGCAAAGATTATGGGCAATAGCTGGACTGTTAAGGTAGCCCAGAGACATCCACATAAAGGTATATTGAGTGCCTTCAAATGTGAAGACAAACTGTGGTTGGGACTCCTTGACAATCAATACTGAATAAAACATATGAGCTAGATGGATTGTGGTGAAGTAGTCTCCTGGAGCCCTTTGGATATCCTCAAGTGGACAATGTTGGGTATGAGAGCCTTAATAGAGGTACCTTGTGCATTTAAATTTTAGTAGTTGACTGTAAGGCACTACTCAGCAGGCTTTAATAATGGCCAAATGGAGGAATTGAAAGGAGAAATGATGTGTTTACAACTCCTTTTTAAATCTTGAATTACGGGCCTATGGACTGTAGTCCCTTAGTCCCTTATTGCAAACAGTTTTGGGGGATATTTACCATCTTAACCAGGTGTAGCAGACTTGTGGGTTCCCAATGTGCAGTTCCCATGAGGAAGGCCAGGAATTTGGTTTTGTTCCAGATGACATGGTGGTATACCAAGAAATCCATCCTATAACAGGAAAGGAAGGGTGAAAGGGGCTGCTGCCACTAGATTTTTTTTTTTAAGAAAGATTTTATTTATTCATGGGAGAATCAGGCTCCCCAAGGAGCAGAGAGCTCAATGGGGGATTCGATCCCAGGACCCTGGGATCACGACCTGAGCGGAGGGAAGATGCTCAACCATCTGAGCCACCCAGGTACCTGAAGATTTTAATAGACTGTTCTAACAGTGACATCCAAGGGAAGCTGAATGCCTTTTACTAACCTACCTGTTATACCTTGTAATTAAGGGGTGCTGCTTGTTTATGTTTGGAAGAGTTGCCAGGAAATACTGTAATTTGGGTGTCAATGGGAGCAGTAACATGTCTGTGTTGTGTGCCCTAATGGATAATTAGAAGTATGTATGTGATTGTTTCTGGAGGTGGGACAAACTCCAGGGCACTGCTGGATCCCGATGGCAGGATCCGTAGAAGCTACCACTCTCAGTCAGGGTACAGGATCCCAGATCCTGAGGCTGAGGCTGGGGCATCTAGAGGGGTGAGAGCATCCAACTCAAGAGGAGCCATCAGTCTCTTGAAGTACCTGCAGAGCCTGAGCAACATTTTCTAATTTGTATCTGGGCTGTCTCGAGATTAAGTCATTAGGGATCCCTGCTCTCCAGAGCTACCAAAACAGAGAGGTCTGTTTATCATCTAATGAGGGAGAGTGCTGGTTGGAGGTGCCACCACTTGTTGGGGACTAATAAGAGGCCTTTTCTAGGCCCCATATCCCCTAGGGCTCCTCCATTGGGTCCCTGGCTGAGGGGGGCAGTGGGGCCCAACTGCCTTTATAAGCAAACAAGATTTGAACCTCAGAAAAATTCTCTTTTTCATGTCTAACTACAACACTGATACAGTCTAATGCTTGTTCTCCACTATCTGACATTTCTGTGAATTGTAACAGCATGGCTTTATAATTGAAGGACGGGGGTACCCTTTAAGAAGAGCTCCTTAGATTTTGGCCTCCGGGGTACCTCCTCTGGGTTGTAAATGGTCCGGGGCCTGTGAGGGCATGATGCTCAACAAAAAGGTGTACCCATTGCACCATCCCAATTTTACATAAGAGAAAGCACACTTTGTCCAATACTTACAGTGGCTATAATAAATATGAAGGACCATATGGGCCTGGTACTAAGTCATAAAAAGTCATAAAAATCAAGTCAGGAGAAGTATAGCTTCTTCCTCATAATCCCTTTGGGCTCAGGAGGCTTAGAAAGTCACTTTCTCAGAGTTCAGCCCCTTTCTTGTTTTGTCTGTGTCTCATACCTTGGCAGCTTGATATATTTGGGAGCACCCTTACTATCACAACAGGTCCAAGGTCTCCTCTAGGGTGTTTCTAATAAAATGGGCCCTCATTACCTTGGGTTTTCTTTTTTTTTTTTTAACGAATTTTGGTGTCTTTGGCCAATCTGACCAGCTGGTGTATCTCAGCCACTGTAAACAATAGTTCAGAGCCAGTTTCATAGACTTGTAGGAGCTGATCAGCACTCTTCTCCCCCTCCCTTTAGACAAACTATTCTAGCAAACCTTGAACTTCTATCAGTATAGTTTCATGTCTCCATTGCTCATTCAGACTAGTCATCAATGAACATTTTGGTACAATCAATGGTAATAAGTAACACCTTGGAGAAAGTCTTCCCAGACTTATATGCTACAGCCTCGGGTTCTAGGGTATCCCAATCAACACCCAAGAGATTGTGATCTACCTTCTCCAGTGCAATGTAAACTGATGTATTTGAGAAGGCCTCCTCAAGCCCAAGAACATAGCACCAGTGATTTGGCATGTTAATATGCCATTGTTCTCAGTACAGCCCAAGCATTTAGTAATTTTCTTCACCTCCTCTTAGGACTTGGGAAGAACTGGTACCATGTGCTCAAGGGCCCCACTTTTCACTAGAATTTATTCATCTGTACTATGCCAGGAGTGGAATTCCTGATATCCTCCCAAATGCCTTGGCCCCATTTGCCCATCTTGGGTGCCATGATGCCCCCTAGTAGAGTTGCCTCTGTCATGGGTTAGGGTTGGCTCCCTGAGCTCAACTTCCTGGTCCTAACCACCAACACAGTAGGCCTAGAAACCAACCTCTTCTCTCCCACTAATATAAGGGCAACTTTCCTTGGCTCCCAGGACTTGATAATCTATGCCCCCATTCCCTGCCTGGACAAAAGAGGCCGAGTCCTATCCTCTTGGTTTTCTCATCTTGGCTCAGTACCAGGAGTTTTACATATGATCATAGCCACCAACCAACTCTAGACCTGATACCTCACAGGGTCTCATTAAGAGACTGATAAAAAACACACTTACCTCGGACTAAGGCTGGCTGGTTTGTCTCTGCATTCTGACCTTTACAGCACCGATGATTTAGGGTGGATATTCATGGCAACATCTGGCAGCAGCAGCACCCAAAGCAATGCCATAACCTGCCAGTAAGCAGTGGTTCCTTCTCAGAGAGACTGAGCAGTCTGGGAAAGAAAGGTAGCCCTTTTCAGGCTCAAGGCATTGTATAGGGGTACAAACTGCATCCACAATTCTATCTTCCTATTGCCAATTGTGTTGAGAAGGTGGAGCTGGTGTTACTGAATTAAGAATATGCAGAATACGACCTACTGAATGAGTCAGCATAAGCCACCCACAAGAGGGCAGCAGATAGCTCCCTCAGCATCCAAACTCCCACTTTGGGGAAGTGAAACCCACAGTATTTATTTTTATTGAAGGCACAGTTTCAATCCACCTACACAAAGGAAGTAGAGTCATAAGATTTATTACTTACAGATCCCAGAAGTTAGGGTGTCCAACTGACTTGGAGGAAGGGCAGTCTTCCAACTCAGGTCATCAGTGAGCAAGAAACAGAGGATAGGGTAGAAAGCACCTATTATGAGGTGGTTGGGGTGGGAGTTACTAAATTTTCCAGGTTAACTCTAAAGTAGTTATTTTAAAAGGTGCCTGAGAAAAGTGGGAATTTGTGGGGGCATCCTAAACTCAAGTCCTTATCTAAATGGTCAGATTCTGGATGTGAGCAGGGTTATCATACCCACAGAAAAACAAAGTTCCTTTCTCATCGTACAGCCACTAATATTTGGGTTACAGTATGTAGACTTTCAGATGGGTTTCTTTCACTTAGCAATATGCATTTAAGTTTATGGCATTTTGTTTTATGGCTTGATTGCTTATTTCTTTCAGTGTGCTGAATATATCAAAAATTACCCTTGCCTTTTTCAATTTTGATACTTATTTCCCTTTTATGGTAAGCTAATCTTCAACAAAGGAGGCAAGAATATAGAATAGGGAAAAGACAGTCTTATCAACAAACTAGAGAAACTAGACAGCAACATCCACATTTAAAAGAATGGCAGTGGTCTAGTTGACCACTTTCTTATACACAGAAATACATAATTGAAATGAAATAAATGTGACACCTGAAGCCATAAAGTTCCTGGAAGAAAACATAGGCAGTAATCTCTTTTGCCATCAGACATAGAAACATTTTTCTAGGTATGTCTCCTTTGGCAAGGGAAACAAAAAAAATACTGGGACTATGCCAAAATAAATAAATGCTTTTGCACAGTGAAGGAAACAAGCAACAAACCCAAAAAAGCCTACAGAATGGTAGAAGACATTTGCAAATTATCTAATAAGGGGTTAATATCCAAAATATATAAAGAACCTAACACCCAAGAAACAAATAATGTGATTTAAAAATGGGCAGGGGGTGTGAATAACAGTTTTCCAAAGAAGATATGCAGATGCCAGCAGACATGTGAAAAGATGTTCAATATCACTAATCATCTGGGAAATGCAAATCAAAACTACAATGAGATATCTCTCAGAATGGCTAGAATCAAAACACAAGAAACAAAGTATTGGCAAGGCTATGGAGTCAAAGGAACCCTCATACACTGTTGGTGGGAATATAACTGGTGCAGCCACTGTGGAAAACATTTAGGTTCCTCAAAAAATTAAAAAAAGAATTACCATATGATATACTAATTCAAATACTAGGTATGTACCCAAAGAACATAAAAACGTTATTTTGAAAAGATACATGTACTGCTTTGTTTGTAGCAACATTATTTACAATACCTAAGATACAGAAGTAATCCAAGCATCCATACATGAATGGATAAAGAAATAGTGTAATGCACACACACACACACACAAGTGGACTATTAACCATGAAAGCAAAAACAATCTTGCCATTTGCAACAACATGGATGCGTCTAAAGAGTATAATGCTAAGTGAAATAAGTCAGAGAAAGACAAATATCATATGATTTCACTCAGAGATGAAATTTAAGAAACAAATGAACAAGAAAAAAAGGGACAAACACTCTTAAATATAGAGAACAAACTGATGGTTGCCAGAGGGAAGGTTGGGGGGATGGATGAGACAGGTGAAGTGGATTAAAAGTATATTTATTATGATAAACCTTCAGTAATGTATAGAATTGTTAAATTCGTGTACACCTGAAACAAATATAGCACTGTATGTTAATTATAGAAAACAAATGTTGTAAAAATAAACATAACTACAATAATCTGTTAGTAAATATATAATAAAAAATATGTAAGCAGTAACATTGATAACCTAAAATGTGATAGGAGGCAGTAAAAGTATAAATTTTAGCAATACTATTGAAGTTATTTTTAACAAGGGTGCTATAATTTTTTTTTGAAAATGTACATTTTAGTATACATTTTTTAATTTAAATTCAATTAATTAACATATAATGTATTGTTTCAGAGGTACAGGTCTTATATAATAAGATTTATCATCTGTCACATAATATCCAATGCTCATTACAACGCATACCCTCCCCAATATTCATCACCCAGTTACCTCGTCCCTCTACCCCCCTCACCTCCAGCAACCCTCAGTTTGTTTCTGATGATTTAGTCTCTTATGGCTTATCTCCCTCTCTAGTTTTGTCATGTTTCATTTTTTCCTCTTTTCCCCTATGATCCTCTGCCTTGTTTCTTAAATTCCTCATATCAGTGAGATCATATGATATTGTCTTACTCAGATTGACTTATTTCGCTTAGCATGATATCCTCTAGTTCCGTCTACATCATTGCAAATGGCAAGACTGCATTTTTGATGGCTGCATAATATTCCATTGTGTATATATACCACATCTTCTTTATCCATTCATCTGCCGATGGACATTACCTTGATACCAAAGCCAGATAAAGCCACCACAAAAAAGAGACCTACAGGCCAATATCTCTGATGATCATAGATATAAAAATCCTCAATAAAATATTAGCAAACTAAATCAAACAATACATTAAAAAAATCATTCACCACGATCAAGTGGAAAATATTCCCAGGATGCAAAGGTAGTTCAATATTTGCAAATTAACATGATATGTCACATCAATAGGGAAAAGATAAAAACTATATAAAAATTTTAATAGATGCAAAAAAGCACTTGATAAAATATAACATCTGTTCACGATAAAAACTCAACAAAGTAAGTCTAGAGGGAACATACTTCCACATAATGAAGACCTTATATGAAAAATCCAGTTAACATCATAGTCAATGCTGAAAAACTGAAAGCTTTTCCCCTAAGTTCAGGAACAAGACAAGGATGTCCACTCTCACTATTTTTATTCAATATAGTACTGGAAGTCCTATCCACAGCGATCAGACAACAAAAAGAAATAAAAAGCATACAAATCAGTAAAGAAGAAGTAACACTTTCATTATTTGCAGATGACATGATACTATATGTAGGAAACCCTAAAGACTACCAAAAAACTACAACAATTGATAAATGAATTCAGTAAAGTGAAAGGATATAAAATCAATGTATAGAAATCTGTTGCACTTCTATACAGTAGTAACAAAGCAGGAGAAAGAAATATTAAGAAAATAATCCCATTTACAATTGCATAAAAAAGAATAAAATATCAAGGAATAAACTTAACCAAAGAGGTGAAAGACTTTTACTCTGAAAATTATAAAACACTGATGAAAGAAACTGAAGATTACACAAAGAAATGAAAAGATAATCCATGCTTATGGATTGGAAGAACAAATACTGTTAAAATGTCTATACTACTCAAAGCAATCCATAGGCTTACTGCAATCCCTATCAAAATACCAACAGCATTTTTCACAAAACTAGAAGAAACAATCCTAAAATTTGTATGGAACCACAAAGATCTTGAAAAAGAAAAAATTAAGCTGGAGGTATCACAATTCCAGACTTCAGGTTATATTACAAAGCTATAGGAATCAAAATAGTTTGGTACTGGCACAAAAACAGACACATAGATCAATGAAACAGAACTGAAAACCCAGAAATGAACCCACGACTATATGGTCAATGTTTGACAAAGCAGGAAAGAATATCCAATGGGAAAAAAGATAGTCTGTTCCACAAATGGTGTTAAGAATACTGGACAGCTACATGCAAATGAATGAAACTGGATCAGTTTCTTACACCATATGCAAAAATAAAAGCAAAATGGTTTAAAGACCTACATGTGTGACCTGAAACCATGGAAGTCCTAGAAGAGAGCACAGGTAGTAATTCTCTGACAATGGCTGTAACATTTTTCTAGATATGTTTCCTGAAGCAAGGGAAATACAAAATAAACTATTGGGACTACATCAAAATAAAAATTTCTGCACAGGTAAGGAAACAGTCAACAAAATTAAAAGGCAACATACTGAATAGGAGAAGATACTGGCAAATGGCATATCCAATAAAGGGTTAGTATCTAAAATATATAAAAATGGATAAACTCAATACCCAAAAAACAAACAATCCAATTAAAAAATAGGCAGAAGACACGAAACGACAGTTTTCCAAAGAAGACATACAGTTGGCCAACACATACATGAAAAAATGCTCAACATCACTCATCATCAGGGAAATGCGAACCAAACTACAATATCACCTCACACCTGTCAGAATGAAAAACAAAATAAAACAAAACAAAAAACAGAAGAAACAAGCGTGAGGGGATGCAGAAAAAAGGAGCCTTCTTGCATTGTTGGTGGGAATGCAAACTGGTGCAGCCACTGTGAAAAACAGTATGCAGATTCCTCAAAAAGTTTAAAATAGAACTACCCTATGATACAGTAATTGCACTACTGGGTATTTGCCCCCAGAATAGTAAAACAGTAATTGAAAGGGATATCTGCAACCCTATATTTACTGCAGCATTATTTACAATAGCCAAATTTTGGAATCAGCTCAAGGGTCCAGCAATAGACTAATGGACAAAAAAGAAGTTATATCTATATATAGATAGAGAGATAGATAGGTATATCTATACATATACCTATCTATCTATAGATAGGTGATAGATATACGCATATATTACGCAGCCATATAAAGGAATGAAATCTTGCCATTTACAAGGACATGGATGGAGCTAGAGAGTATAATGCTAAGTGAAAAAGTCAGAGAAAGACATATAACATATGACTTCACTTATATGTGAAATCTAAGAAAGAAAACAAACAAGCAAAGGGAAAAAGAGACAAACTAAGAAACAATTTTTTAATGATAGAGAACAAACTGATGATTACTAGACTTGTGGTGGATGAGGAGATGGGTCAAATAGGTGATGGGGATTAGAATGCATTTATAATGAACACGGAGAAATGTATAGAATTATTGAATCACTATATTGTATACTTGAAATTAATATAACACTGGATGTTAACTATAGTGAAATTAAAATTAAGAATAAAAGAATAAATTTAAAAAATGAAAAATAAATACTTAAATTTAAACAGATTAAATTCTCTAAACAATGGCCAAATGGATAAAAAATAAGACCCACTGTTATGCTGCTTAGAGAAGACTCACTTTAGACTTAAAGAAACACATAAACTGACAATGAAGGGAAGGAAAAATATATTTAAACGAATGGTAACCAGAACAAAAGCAGAGTAGCTATACTTACATTAGACAAAATAGACTTTCATCTATAATTGGCAAAAAGAGACAAAGGTCATTATACTGTGATAAAGGAGTGAATCCATCAAGAAGATGTAAGAATTGTAAGAATTCATGTACCCAACATCAGAGCACCGAAATATATAAAGCAAAATCTAACAGATTTAAAATATGTTGCAATAATATTTGGGACTTTAATAGCCCTCTCTCAACAATAGACAGATCAGAGTTAGTAAGAAAACAGATTTGAATACTATAGACCAAACAACCTGACAGACATATACAGAACATTCTGCAACAAAAGCAGAGCACACATTTTTCCAAGCCCACGTGGGTCATTTTCTAGGATAGAACATATGTTTAGCCACAAAACAAGTCTTAGCAAATTCAAGAAGATTGAAATTATGCCAAGAATCTTCTCTGAAGACAATTGTATGAAACTGGAAATCAATAACAGGAAGAAAACTGAAAAACTCATTATTATTTAAAAATTAACATTCTCCTCAATAGCTAATAGGTCAAAGAAAATATTAAAGAAAAGATAAAGTGTATCTTGAGACCACAAAATTGGAAACACAACATACCAAAACATGAAATGCAGCAGAAGCTGTCCTAAAAGAGAAGTTGATAGCAGTAAACACCTATATTAAGAAACAAGAAATTTCTTAAACAACATAACACTGCACCTCAAGGATTTGAAAAAGAACAACAAACTAAACCCAAAGTTAGCCAAAGGGAGGATATAATAAAGATTAGAGCAGAAACAAATGAAATAAAGAACAGAGTAACAACAGAAAACATTAATGAAACTGAGTACTTGAAAAGAAAAAAGAAAAAACTGACAAACTTTTAGCAAGACTAACCTAGGAAAAAGAGAACCCAAATTAACAAAATTATAAAATGGAGACATTACAACTGATACCACAGAAATAAAAAATCATGAGAGGATACTATGAACAATTATACTCCAACAAATTGGACAGCCTAACAGAAATATTAGATATTCTGAGAAACGTACAACTTACCCTGATTGAATCAGGAAGAAATAGAATTTTTGAATAGACTTACTACTTTTAAGAAGATCGAGTCATTAGTCAGAAATCTCCTAACAAGAAAAGCCCAAGACCATATGGCTTCACTGGTGAATTTTACAGATCATGGAAACAAGAATTAATGTTAATCTTTCTCAAATTCTTCAAAAAAAAAATTAAAGGTAAAGGGCAGTTCCCAAACTCATAATTTTAAAAGTCCAACAATACCCTGATAAGAAAGCCATAAAAGGACACTTTAAGGAAACTATAGGCCCATTTCCTTGATATAAAACTATAGATGCAAAACTTCTCAAAATAGTAGCAAGCTTAATTCTGCAGCACATTAAAAAGGTTACTCACCATGATAAAGTGGGATATATCTCTGGGATACAAGGATGTTTCCAAATACACAAATCAATAAATGTGATATATATTATTAATAGAATAAAAGAAAAAAATCATGTGTTCATCTCAGATACAGAAAAAGTATTTGACAAAATTCAACACTTGTTCATGATAAAAACTATTTAAAAAATTGGGTATAGAAGGAACTTACCTCAACATAATAAAAGTCATATATGACAAGCCCACAGCTAATATCATACTCAGTGGTGAAAGATTGAAAGCTTTTCCTCCACAATAAGGAACAAGAGTGCCCACTCTCTCCATTCCTATTGGACATAGTACTGGAAATCCTGGCCAGAGGAATCAAGCAAGAAAAAGAACGAAAAGGCATCAGAATTGAAAAGAAATCTCTACTTGCAGATGACATGATTTTATATAGAAAATCCTAAAGACGCCACTAAAAGACATTTAGATCTGATCAACAAATTTAGTAAAGTTGTATGGCACAAAATTAGCCTATCATAATCAGTAGCATTTCTATATACTAACAATGAATTATCTGAAAAAGAAATAAAGAAAATCACATTTATAATAACATCAAAAACAATAATATGCTTAGGAATAAATTTAACCAAGGAGGTGAAAGATCTCTACCCTAAAACTATAAAATATTGATGAAAGAAATCAAAGACCACACAAATAAATGGCAAGTTATCCCATGTTCATGTACTGGAAAAAAATATTATATTGTTAAAATGTCCACATTACCCAAAGCCATCTATACATTTAATGCAATCCCTGTCAGAATTACAGCGGCAATTTTTAGAGAAGTAGAAAAAAACAAAGCTAAAATTTATATGAAACCATTCGAAGACCCTGAATAACCCAAATAATCCCGAGAAAGAGGGATTAAATGGGAGTCACCACACTTCCTGAATCCAAGCTATATTATAAAATATAGTAATCCTAATAGCTTGGTATCAGCATATAAACAGATGCATAGACCAACTGATCAGAATCAAAGCTCGAAAATAAATCCATGCATATATAGTCAACTAGTATTTGACAAGAAAGTCAAAAATACTCAGTGGAGGGGTGCCTGGGTGGCTCATTCGTTAAGCGTCTGTCTTCGGCTCAGGTCATGATCCCAGAGTCCTGGGATTGAGCCCGGCATTGCGCTCCCTGCTCAACAGGAAGCCTGCTTTTCCCTCTCTCACTCCCCCTGCTTGTGTTTCCTCTCTCACTGTCACTCTCTGTCAAATAAATAAATAAAATCTTAAAAAAAAAATACTCAGTGGAGAAAAGACAGTCTCTTCAATAAATGGTACTGACAGGGAAAAAAAACTGTATAGTCACATGTAAAAGAATGAAACTAGACCCTTATCTTATGCCACTTACAATTTTTTTCTAGAAATGGATTGAAGATTTAGATTTGAGGCCTGAGACAATAAAACTTCAAGAAAAACTACAGGCAAAAAACTCAAGGCATAAGCAAAAAATAAAAAACAACTTGGGACTATACCAAACTAAAAAGCGTTTGCACAGAAAAAGAAATCATCAAGAAAATGAAAAGACAGCTTACAAATGGGAAAAAAATATTTAAAACATACATCTTCTAAGAGCTTAATATTCAAAATGTATAAAAACTCATATAACTTAATAGCAAAATAAACCATGAATCCAATTTTTAAGACTGGCAAAGAACCTGAATAGACATTTTTCTACAGAAGACATATAAATGGGCAACGGTATGTGAAAAGGTACTCAACATCACTAATCATTTGGGAAACGCAACTCAATGAAATGCAAACCACAATGAGATACCACCTCACACTTGTTAGAATAACTATCACCAAAAGGACAGGAAATAACAAATATTGGCAGGATAGGGAGAAACAGGAACTCTTGTGCACTTTAGATGGGATTTGTAAATTTATACAGCCGTTATACAAAAGAAAATTTCCTCAAAATTTTAAAATAGAGCTCCCATATGACATTAAAATTCCACTTCTGGATATATATCTGAAGGAAATGAACACACTATGTCAAAGAGGTATGTGCACCACCATGTTCATTGCAGCATTATTTACAATATTAAAGACATGGAAACAACCCAAGTATCCATCTATGGATAAATGGATAAAGAAAATGAGATATATATGCACACTTATATATGCATGTATATAATGTGTATTTATATGTAATGTATAAAATGAAATACTATTCAGCCATACAAAAGAAGGAAATCTTAACATTTTCAACAACATAGATGGACCTTAAAGGCATTATGTAAGTGAAATCAAGTCAGAGAAAGACAAATGAAATCAATTATATGTGGAATCTAAAAAGCAAGCAAACTAATGAACCCAAAACAAAAACAAAAAATCAAACTCATAAGAAAAGAGATTGATTTGTGGTTACCAGAGGTAGGGGTAGGGGAATTGGATGAAAGATGTTCAAAAGGTATAAACTCCTGGTGACAAATAAAGTGAGTACCAAGGGTGTGATGTACAACATATGGTAATTATAGTTAACACTGCTTTACGGTATATTTTAAAGTTGCTAAAATAATAAACTCTAAAAGTTCTCATCATAAAAGAAAATATGCATTTTTCCTTTTTTTCTATTTGAGATGATAGATGTTAAGTTATTGTGGTAATCATTTCAGAAAATATCAGTCAAATCAATATGCTGTATAGCTTAAACTTAGAGCAACTGTAGAGCTGTTAGAGCATCCAATTAGACAGCATCTAATTTATAGCACTTTTAAGTTTGGCCTGATTAGATCTCATTTCCACCCTTAGAGATTCTGTACTGTCATTTATGCTTTTTTCAAGCCTAGCTATTAACTTCATAATTGTTATCCTGAATTCCATATCTGACGTCTTACTTTTATCCATATTGATTAGCTCTGTGGCAGAAAACATTGCCTCTGGTTCTCTCTTTTGTTGTGAATTCCTCCTTCTAGTCATTTTGCCCAGAGAAGGATGGGTGGGCCAATGAGCAGAGCCTAAAATACCAATCATGACCCAAGCAAAATACACCCTAAGCAAATCTGAAGTGGTCAGAAGCCACAACATAAAAGCAAACAAAATAAAACAAAAAAGAGGGGAAAGAGACACTATAATCTCACAGGGTGGACAAAGCACGGTGACTCACTTGTTCCTGATTGAATTTTGGTCTGTGTGTTAGAAGACACTACATCCCAAAATTACAAATAAATTTTTAAATTATATATTTAAAAATAAAATTGAGTAGAGTGAAAAAAGGACTAAAATGAAGCATATATCTAGATGCTAGATGCTAGATATTTAAAGATTAACTTAAAAAAATTAAAGTTAATAAGCGACTTAAAAATATAAGTTGGTAAAATAAGAATCTAGTTGAAATGGGAAAAATGTAAAAAAAAAAAAAAAAAAGAAATGGAAAATTGTAGACTGAAAGAAGAGTCATGAGAAAATACCTGGAGCTTAATATACTATTTTGCCCTGGTGCTAGAGTTTCACAGTCTTGTGGGAGCCATAAAGTTGTAGTCCACCTGTTCTTCCAGTCTGTCTTCTGGGGGAGGAGCCTGCTGTGCTCCTCTCAGATATCTTTGCCTGGGCAGTTGCCCCACCCCTTGTCAAGGGGCTGGGCTCAGTGTAAACTGGTCCTCTCTGTGGCTTTTATTTCCTCAAGGTTTTCTGCACCTCTTCAGAGGATCAGAGCAAAAATGGCCATGCCCTAATCTCTAGCCCAGAGCTGAAAGATTAAAGCCCTCCCTCTTCAATAAACCCTCTGGGACAAGCAGTTTTCACTTCTGTGTGTGCCAAACTCCACAGACTCCTGCAATGCATGCCCGCTGCAATCCTCCTGGGGGGAATTCCAGGTACCCCCCAGCATCACTGACCTTTGTGTCCTTGGGACTGTGAGCAGTTGCAGGCTCATGCACACACCCTGCTCTGCTACTCCCAGGTCACAGCTGGGTGCTACCCTACTGTCCTTTCTGGGGCTGCAACTGCCCTGAGAGCTGTTGCCCGGTCGTGGGCACAGCCGTTTTGCCCCTCCCAGGGGACAGTAAATGGCCTGCACATTCCAGTCCTTTTCACGGTACTCAGGCAAAGAGTGGTCACTCAACCCCCCAGCTAATGGTTTATGGTGACCTGAGCTGAGAGTCTCTCTTGGGCTCACTTACCATAACCAGTTGCCCTACTCCACTGCCTGGGCACTCTACCAGTTCAGGCACCGCTGGTCATTCTGTGTCTCCTGAGATCCTGAGACCACAATGACCCACCTGGAATTCTGCCCTTTTCATCCCCTGAGCCCCTTTCAGAAAGAGATGCTTCTCACTGGAGCAGATTTCTAAGGGTTCTGATTTTGTGCTCTGGTGTTATATCACTTTCCAGTAGCCAGCTTATGGAGGCTTCCTCCCCCATCTGTTTATCTTCTGGTATCTATGCACAGATTCACAACTCCACATCTCCTACCTTGCAAAAAGCAGTATCTTTTCTGCTTGTAAAATTCCAGATATATTTTCTTACCTCTCAGGCTGGTTTCATGGATGTTTAGAATGGTTTGATATATATCCAGCTAAATTCAAGGAACCAGATGAAATGAGGTCCCCTACTCTTCCACCATCTTGCCTCTTCCTAGTTTAATGTCTCTTTTATAAGTGGGTGGGAAGGAGAGAGACATATATATTATATATATTAGATATATACATTTCTATAGCTTTTTTAGCTCTTTGAATTAAATATGGTCATTTGGGGGAGAGGTAACTCATTTTGAATGAGTTCAATATAAGAGGTACACTGGTATGAAAAACCCTTACTATAACTGAGATTACCTAGCTAATTAGTGATTCAATCCAAACATTTAAAAAGGTTAGCTCTTATTTTCCAAACATACCAGATTCTGTGTCTGTAGCGATTCTATAATACAAGGCTATGACAGTCAAAGTAATCCACTCATTTTGGCAACGCATGAAAAATTCTGGAAAATTATATGAAAAAAGTTAGAATGGCATAATATGGGCCAAAAAATACTACAGTGGGTAAAGGGAACGAGAGTAGACTATGTAAAACCATTCATCAAGAATTGACATATGTTGGGTGCCTGAGTGGCTCAGTCATTTAAGCATCTGCCTTTTGCTCAGGTCACGATCCTAGAATCCTGAGATCAAGCCCTGCATGGAACTCCCTGCTTAGTGGGGAGCCTGCTTCTCCCTCTCTGCCCTTCTCCCCCCACTCGTGCTCTCTCTCTCTCTCTCTCTCTCAAAAATAAATAAAATCTTTAAAAAATAATTGACCTATGCTTTCTTTATAAGACATGAGTTTCTTGAAAGTCCTTAGAATTTGGGAAGCTATGGAGAAGGAGAAATGACAAATTTTACTTTGGAGGACAAAACATTTTGGAAAGTGAAAACACTAATAATGAGATCATTTAGTAATACTTACTACAAAGGTAGGTATTTATCTGAGAGTTACATTATAATTCATATCATATGCAGAAATGACTACCCAAATCTGCAGCTCTAACCTGAGAGCATTGTTTCTGCTCTCTTTTTACCAAAATCTGCAATTTTTTTTCTTAGATGGCTGAGTTTTGATGCCCTCTGGCATCAAAAGGCTTCAGAGTATGAACTGAAAATGAACCCACACTTGACCATTAATGTAAACCATCTTGAATATCATAATTCTCCTACAAGGATTGCTATGGAATCATTCAGAACTTTAGTTAATTCATAACCAAGATTATGATGGTTAAATATACAAGTGAATTAATCATGGTAAGAACCAACAAATAGAGCCAAACTATTTTTTAACAAGCATTTATAAAATGCATACATTGTTTTGTAACACAAATTATGTGACACAAAATTTTCTAGGAGGTCAGTAGTTGGGAACTGAAGTTGTCACAAAAACAGACTGAGCAAAACCTGAATGTCCATACATTTCTGAAGAGGAACTCCACAAGTTTTATTACCTTCTTATATTTATATGCTTAGAGCAACTAGTTCTTTAAAGAAAACCTCATTCCCTTGCATACACTTGCATTTTGCATAAGAAGTTTTAGACTCTTTGTAAATAGTCTTTATGAAATAAGCCAGTGGTCCTTCTCAGGTACACTTATTATGAAAGAAAAGGTGAACTTACACAAGCTAAGTTTCTTTCAAGTACTTGACAAAGACAATTGCATTTTAATAAAAATTGTGAAAAGAGAACATTTTGTGAAATCACCAGCAAAGCTTTGAATGGTAGAGTATGAGGTCCTTTTGACCCTTTTCCCTACCAAAACTTTGAACTTTCTCTTTGTTGTAGTGATCAAGAGAATAAATTAAAGTTATATCTGTGACTTTGTTGGCTTAGAAATAAATGATAACCTCAAACAATTGCTTGGCTCAAATAATGTTGCTAAGAATAATATGGCTCTGTGTGGTCTTCAGTTATTTTGACCTCATTCTTTCAAATTATTTTTTAAAAATGAAGAGGACTGTAGAACTACCTATGGCAGAGGACACTTATAATAAGAAAAACAGAGCACTAGACAGAAAATCAAAAAGTAGGGATTCTCGGCCGATTCAGCCACTTATTTACAACATTCATTTCATGAAATATGTTTCCTTGTCTATAAAATATAGAAAACTCCCAGTTATGACAAGGTAAAAATGCATTTATTAAATCTGAAAATGGCTAGTGAAAATAAATTACTACACGAAAGCATAAACACTGTTATTATTATCTTTATCAACACTTCGACTTTCTGAAGAGTCCACCAAAGTAACCAGTTGGTCAGGAAAAGAGTTTGTTTCTTATTGCAGTAATGGACAATATCTTTGACAATCTTAGTAGTATCTCCAAAAGGTAGTTAGTGGGTAATTATAAAGATTAGGCTTTGATTTAGGGTGTATCTTTCAATGCAGCATTCTCAAATTCATGATATAACAACAGAATTGATAGAGTGATTAGGGATTTGAAGGGGTCCTGATGAGTAATCATTGATTTGTTAAGACAATGGTTTCCCTGGTTGAGTGATCCATTGCCCTGAGAAGTCAAGCCAATGGAACAGTCTATTATTTGCATAAATAGATTTTTAGGAAGTTTCTGAAACAAACAATAATGTTATTACAGTATTATCTTCGTGGGAAAGAATTTCCTGGAAAAGTAAAATCATTGTCAATTTAGATAGTGTCAGTTTTTGATCCTATTAACTATGTGTTTGCATGAAGTTTATCATCACAATTACTGAGTTAAGTAAATGTTATTAAGTATGAGCTATGCTGAGGTATTCATCTACTTGATGCTGTACATATCAAATGTTACTTAATTCTAACAGTTATGGTGTTATTATCACCATTTTAAAGCTCCAGAAGGTGAAGTTATGACCCTTGTTCAATGTTACAAATCCTGATCCCTCTAATAAGAAAACAAACAAATACCTGCATACACACACACACACACACAAACATACCTACACACACACACACACACACACCCAGAAAACAAACTAAACCATCATTTGATAAGACACTAAACTTTTAAAAACATGTATTTGCTCTCCCATTAGTTTATTTAGGATGAGGCTGTACATGTGTGTTCACTTCAATCCAGGAATGCTAGAGACACAGACTGGACTACTACTGCTAGCACCCCAGGAGGATGTTGAAGAAACTGTGAAATAGTTTAAATTTTTTGACTCAGGGGAGCCTGCTCCTTTGGTTGAGCATCTGACTTTGGCTCAGGTCAGGGTCTTGGGGTCCTGGGATCTAGCCAGGGTGGGGCTCCATGCATAGCGGGGAGTCTGCTGGTCCTTCTGCCCTCCCCTCCCCTGCCCCTGCCACCCCTGCCCTGGCTCTCTCTCTCTCTCAAATAAATAAAATCTTTTAAAAAAACTTTCGACTCTTACTCAAGTTCTTAGAAAGTGAAGACAAAGTTACAAAATTGACTTGAAATTCTATCATTATGACAATGGTCAAAAAATACAGATTAAAAGCTGCAAATATGTTAATTAGTGGCTCTCTAGCACATGAACAAGCATTATATTCAATGAGTTAAAGGAAGCAGGGTGTATAACTGTCTAAAAGTACTGCCTGTGTAGGAAATATGAAAGTCTTCATCAGGCTCTGAAATGGGAAGACAAACTCAGACTTGGACAAGCTCTGTGCACAAATTCTAGTGACTACCTCACTCTCTAATCCAAGTATCTTCTCATAAATATAATTATCACCAAGAAGAGGAAAAACATAAGGTCAAGAATAAATGTGACTCATATTTTAAAGAGATCGTTATTTAACAAAGAGCTGTTTATATCAAATTCTTGAGTTCATATATATTTTTTATTTATGGTTAATTCATGCAAATGATGAATTAAAATTAATTTAAAAGAGAAAATATCTCTATGAAATGTTTTGTAACTCATTGGTTTGATCTTGATTTGTATTCCATTCAGGAAAAGTTTTTCAATATCCATAAAAAAATAAACATTTTGATTACAGAAAGCTAGCAGTTTTTACTATACTAATTACTGCTTTTAATTAAGCAAGCTTATTTTAGAACTTACGTGAGTAAGATGATAGTTACATATCAACTGATTTTGAGAAAATTTGTGAACTATAAAAGGACCATATAAAATATAAAGTGAAAATAAAACTGAAAATCTGTTGTTGAATTTGCACATCAAGCAGAGTAAGAACAATTTTACTTTTCTATATTTAGAGACACAGAGAAAATCAAAGAGCAATTAGGAATATCACTAAAGTTATAAAAATCCATTACTTATGTGTTCATTATACAAAACCAAGAGATGCTCTCTTTGGTGCTGCAAAATAATAATATTCTTTTTGAGAATACAGAAAATGCAATATCTTAGAGTCATATATTTTCCTAATTTCGATATTTGTTCAAATATTATGTTATTTTTTATAGTAACAGAAAAGGTGATCACTAAAAGATTATTATATGTCTGTGATAGCAAAGAGCTGTCTATTTTAGGGGGTCAGGGAGAGAGAGCTATAATGAAAATCTACTTTGGATTATCAGAACATGTTTAAGGAAAGCATTTGATAACCAGAGTAACGTAAAATGTATCAAGAATACAAATAGTACATTTGGCTTAGAGAAATACTAAAATATGGTTTGCTCTGCTTTTTCGTTTTTTGTGTGTGAATTGTGTTTCTAGCTCTAGGAGGGGGAATTTAATCTTTTAAGTGTAATTCAACTAATTCAAGTTTCATTTATATACATAATATAATGGAGAAAGCAGTGATAAAGCAATGGTTTTCAACTAATTTACAGATATGAACATAAGTATTTATGGATCCACAAACTATGTGAAAATTTACAGAAGCTTAATATAATTCATGAATTTACATTCAAACAGTGGAATAAAAATTATATAATTACTAATGGTGTCTGTGACAGGCTTACACATATAGAGGGGATTTTTTTTTTCTTTTTGCCTTTTACATGTATTTCAACTTATACTTAGGAAACCTTTGGTATTCTGATAACTATTTTTAAATTTAATTTTATTTAAAAAAATGAATCTTGTAACACTGAAAAAATAAAAGTATTTGGGGAAAAAATAAATAAATAAAATAAAAATAAAAGATAATTTAAAAAATAAAGACAATTTAATACTAAAAAATAATAAAAATATAAAAAATAAGTAAAAAAAATATAAATCCCTGACCATTTAGGAATAACATAAAATATTAAATCAATTAAAACATTTATTAATTTAAAAAATAAGCATGAGTAGCATGAATAAGCAAAAGAAAGAAAACAAATGATAAAAACATCCTTGGTGGCTAAAACATCCTTTGGCTAAATATATAAACATAAATAAACATATATTTAATACAGTGGCATTATTTTTTGTTTTGATTTGGTTTTGATTTTTACTTAAATTTAAAAAATCATTAATAATTATACCATTTTAGAGCTACACTTGCCACTTTTCTACGTTCTTCCATTTTTGGTATTTTAAAAGTGTGCGTACAATTTCTGTGTTTCTTCCCTCTATATTCTATTTCATTCACACTATAACACTTCTTAATTTCAACTACCATTCACGAAGAAACAAAATAAATGTATTTGCACTTTTAACACACTTTTGGGCACAAACAGTTTTGCAGAGAGGCCAAAGACCTGGAGAGGCTCTCCTTTATTTAGTGTGTTGGTTTTGGTCAGACATGTGCTGCTGAGTTTCAGTGCCAGTTACAACCAGGCATTACTCTAGAATATCTGTGGGAGAATATTTAGACCTGGTAGCATTTGGAGAACATTTTTAAGTTGTTTTTAAATTGTTTTTGTTTTTGAAACCTATAACTGTTTCTGAGCATTCTAAAAGTTTCATGAATAAGGCAAAAGTCAGAATACTCAATAACGACATACTACATACAGACTTCATATTATTGGTCATGCCTTGTGTTCTCAAAGGAAATTACAAGGTCAATACATTATAGTGTCATATTTAGCTTGATAATTTTAAGTATTTTTGACAGACTCGTTTATGACTCTAATTAGACAGGTATTGTTTTTAATTTCCTAATATAACTGACAAAGATTTTTATTTGAGAACCTGAAAATTCAGCTCTATAATTGTTCTTTGTTGTTGTTGTTTGGCTTTCATTACAGACACTTTCCTTCCTCTTTTCCAACCTGAGACCACATCTTTCAGTTAGCTTTTGGAATTACATTCTGTGACTTCTAGATATGAAGGACATTCACTTTTTTCCTTTCATTTTTTTCAATACTTCAAAGTGCTTAATCATTCAATTATTTAAACAAGGAAATAAAAATATTGAAGATAAAGAGATGTATGCCTTAAAACTCAATCTCAAGCATCAGATTTTAATTTGAATATTTAGTCTATCTCTGATGCCAAAATAAAATTCTTATGTTATTCTTCAGGAACAAGTTTTTATCATGTCTATGAATTTAATATACATGATTTTCTCTCCAAACAAATGTTTTTTGCTAATGGAGTAAGGGCAGCAACTTGCTTTTTCTCCTTTACTTGCTGCTATGAGTATTTATTTGTTTATTTCTAGAGTAAAGATCTGTGACATTCACATCTATGAAGACAATCTGGTTCTCTGATCACTTTCTAACTTTGTAACACTGGTAAATTCACTCAATTTCTCCTAATATGTCTTTTTTTCTTTTTTTAATCTGTTAAATGGGTATGATCATAGGACATGTACACTTTGCAGGGTGGTTATAGGAGATAAGATAATGTATGTAAAGCACTTAGCAGAGGGTTCAATAAATGTGAGTAGTTTATTAGTACTAACAATATTAGATATACATATATATGTATATATATAAATAAACTATATGAACTATAAATAGTTCATTTATAATATATAATTACATATAATTATACATAATATATAATAAATATAATATATAATTTATAATAGTTCATTTATTTATATGTGATTTATTCAGTACTTTCGTGTTAGGTAGTGAAAAAGTCAGTAAAAGCAAAGAATAAAATATAGTCAATCAAAAGAGAGATAAGCCCAAAAAGGACAGCATTACTGACTTAACAAATTTTTCTGGAGCTCACCATGACACAGCTACATGGGAGCAATCAAGAACAGAGATCACTTATCACATGCCAACAACAACAAATCAGACTCAACATTTGACCAATCTATGCATTTTGTTTTTAATTTACCAAACATTTAACTGATAGGTTGAATCATTTTGTTTTCTTCTAGATGCTTTGTTTTAATGTAGACGTGCTCACAGTCATTTCTAAATTTAATCTATTTCACATCTGTGAGATTTTTAGTTGGAAAGTCAGAGTGTTGGTTACCTTTAGAGGGAAGGGGGTTGGGAGGATGTGTGAGCCTGATGGTGGGTATTAAGGAGGGCACATATTGCATGGAGCACTGGGTGTTACATGTAAACAATGAATCTTGGAACACTACATCAAAAACTAATGATGCATTTTAACATAACACAATAAAAATTAAAAAAATAAAACTATATAAAGATACATATGACTATATTTAGATGTATCAATTGCCTCTGTTTCTAAGCAAAGGGCATGTTTGAAAACCGAGTTTTCATGCTCAAAAGCAATCTTTCTAAAGTCCTAATGCCTACTGCCTACTATATGCAAAGTAATAAATGATGCATGATCAATATGATAAATATTTGTGTAATAATTATCAACTACAAGATTTAATAATAGTGATTGTAAGAAAAAATGAAATTTTAAGAATCTGTCAAACAACACAAATAGTATGTTCATATTTAAAAAAGAAAACCTTTTATCCTCACAGCTTATGACCAATTTTCCACTATGTTGATATATGAAGTTGATACACAGCGCTTTAAAAAATCAGTATACAATGAGATTTGAACTGAAAGCTATAAATTCTTCAGCAAACTAGTAGCAGTTTCTACATAAGAGCCAGTCATAATGCTTTAGGGAATTATTATCAAGCTTCTAATCACAGGTTAAAGATACCCATCTTCATCACAAACATAAGAAACTAATAGAGATATAGTAGTG
Source organism: Potos flavus (assembly GCA_028534135.1). NCBI lineage: Eukaryota > Metazoa > Chordata > Mammalia > Carnivora > Procyonidae > Potos > Potos flavus. The sequence continues at coordinate 78,881,028 of CM052896.1, forward strand.
TGTATTCTCTAAAGATAGTTAAGAAATATGCTTAAGCACATTCAACTTCAGTGCAATTAACAATACAGTAACCTCTGGATCAGGAAAGTTTAAAGTCAATAGCTGAGAACCACTTGAATGTACAGTGATTGATTTTACTTGCTCTGGACTATAGGGGAATGATTGATCTAAGCTTTATTTTGTGCTAGCCTTTTCTCTATTGCAAGCCTAATGAGGCATAAGGGGTGAAGTGAGAATGGAAACAATAGAAATAGATTTTTGTCTGCATGGGGCCAACAAGACAGTGATGAAATAAAAAATTAATACGACCAGCTATTTGGTATCAAAATGCTATGCTCTCAAATGTCTAGAAACTTTTTCTAAAATCATTATTACGTTTTTTACATTTTAGCAGTTCAATTCTCTTTGATCAAACATGTTGCAACTGAGTATCTTCTATGAACCTAGAACTGGCAGGAGATTTTATTTAATACATTTAACAGAAGAGTCATTAAAACTGAAGATACTGTTGCCAGAAAATATAAAAATGTACTCTTTGCTGTCTGCTATAAACATTTGTAAGAATCAATTCTGTTGGTAAATACTTGTTTTGATGATTTATTGAAGAAGCTAAAAATGATATTTGGAAAATCATAGAAACTAGTAGGTCTAAGACTCCATTGGGCTCATATAAGCTCTCAAACCATAAGCAGATGATACCTCGAGATTTGAAACTAGACATATTTACAACTAGAAAAGTATATTTAAATGGTTTTGTGGAGATGATAGTTAAGATATAAATAAAACATTTCCTGGAAGAAAAATATATTAAATGTAATTGATCACAAATAAAGAAAGAAAGATTTGATATGGCTAATAAAAATTGTTGCATTTGTCTCTGGAGTGTAATTTTATAAACACAAACTACATTATTTTATTCATTCAATAAACATTTATCATGTTTCCTCCTCCTTCAGTTAATTAACTTCTACTCAGCTTGCAGAATGCAGCTTATATAATATTTCGTCAGAGCAATTTTTTCAGAGCTTTCTATGTCAGGTCCATCCTGTATTTTATATCCCTATTATACTCTCTCTTTCCTTGCCCTTACAACAGTAGTAAAGATAAATAATTGTGTGACAAGTTTACACACACACACAGAATGAGGGAAAAAAATATTATCCTTATTTACATCTATACCTCCAAGGCCTTTCACTTAATAAACACTAAATTAACACTGTATTATCATAAGTGAGTAAATTTGCCAGGTATAATTATAGGCACTAAAGTTAGAGTGTCAAATAAGGTATGGGCATGTCTCAGGAAGAGTAGATGCTAGGAGAGAGTGAGACAAGTAAATGAACAATTATAGTTCAATGAAAGCATGAAGGTGAAGGGATCGACTGGACTTCAGTTTATAGGGAAGTCTGAGGGGACAAGACGAAACTCCCTGAAAAGGAGAGAAAGCAGGCATTCCTGGCTGAGGGACAGCTTGCATAGGATGGGGCACATGAACCTTTTAACACTGGGTTCGTCCGGAAATGAAAACGGAGATGGAGCTAAAAGTTAACTGAAGAATTAGACCTGTGAAATGAAAGAAAGGAATTCAGGATCAGGCAGGGAAATTAAAACTGCAATACGAGCCTGGCAAAGTCTCTGACAGCCTAACATGAAGCCTGGATCAATGATTCCTAGTTAGAAGGTCCTGCGACAGGTGGAAGTGGTCAGGCACTAGTACCACTGTCTTATTCAGCCATTGGCCGGGGCCACCCGGAGAAGAGTCTGACTCCTCTCAAAAGCTGAGGCAGAGGTGCAGCTGGGCACTCCATACGCTGGGCAGTGAGGCCTCCCTTGGAAGGACTCCCTATCTAGCCTTAAGCCTGACCGGTGCAGGCAGCAACAATTATCTGTTCCATACACATGCAGGGTATGTGTGTTAGGACAGAGCAAGGCATGAGGAGGGGCTAGAGCCAGGACTTGAACGGCTTGTGCAGGTCTCAGGATTTTGGATCTTATCCCATAGGCAGTGAGGGTCATTGGAAAGTTTTAAGTAAGGAAGCAATGGGATTTGCAGATTTACGTTCTGAATCTTCTCTACTGCACTGAAATGAAGCCTGAATGCAGGGCCCTTGGTGAGTAGGTGCTGGAGAAGCCCCTGTGAAAGCAGGAACAGAGAGCCCAATGTAGAAATGGAGGGCAGGGGAGAATTAGAGAGGCTCGAAGTAGGCAGGCACTTCTGCCTGTGATGATGGATTAGACTTGAACTGTTAAGTAAAAGCAAGGAGGCTGGGACACCTTCTAATTTTCTATGACATAAAATTTCTGTGTGCTCTGAGAATAAGCTTTAAAGGAAATAATAAAATGAGGCTCACTGCAAACTTCTACCACGCAAAAAGTTAAGTTGTCTAATTATCGCAGCCAGATCCTTGATCATCTCCCTGTAATCTAGTTCTTGCTGTGATTACACAGCACCGTGTCTCAGACTGGTGCCAATTGTCAAACAAAGAAATGCAGACTATTCAATGTGATTTGGAGCATGGGGGCGGGGAGTACCAGGATCTGTCTCAAAGGGAAGCCTTACACTGGTGGGTAGGGAATGTAAATGCGTAGAGTTAAATATTTAAAATAATAAAAACACAAGAAAACAAGCAAAGACACTCCCCCCCCCCCACACACACATAAAATGGATCGCTGTCATACTTACTGGCACTGAATTTGAAAGCAAAATAAAATGCCAATAATTAATATTAGGTTATAATGTTAAATATTTAATGAAACCTTTATACACAGAGTACCCAGGTGAACTAAATATGCACATAAGGCCATTTACTATCCGATTCCAGGATACTCATCCAGAATCATTCTGGGAAAAAAAAAAAAAAAGCATATTCACACCTCTGATTTTACTTATATTTTTTGGTGCTTCTTCTTTCCTCTGTCCTCAAATTTTTACTCATTCAACAGTGTTGAGCCCAAATTTCACATTTTCTTGGTGTTTGTCCCTCATGTTTTCCCATGGAATGAATCAATTATTCATTTATGTCTGCCTCTTCCATGGACATTTATACATACAGGTATGCATGTAGATATGGATGTACATATAGATATTTAATTAAAAATTCTCAAAAAATTCACTGTTGTAGTTCCTGGGTCTAGCAACACATTTTGAAAAATAATAGTTACTGAATAATTTCAATTAATTTTTTTCCATTGGAGATTGTCACTTGATCATATTAAGTAGTACAAAAAACTATGAATGAAATAGAATGTAAAGATAAAAGGGGAGAAGAAAATAAGAATAGAGAAAGGTTTCACTGTTCTTATTACAGAGTTTGGAAATTCTTTACCTCTGACTTAACATGTCTAAAACCTACGAAATCCCTTAAGATTAAATAAAGATAAAGCTTTCTTTGGGACGCCTGGGTGGCTTAATTGGTCAAGTGTCTGTCTTCAGCTCAGGTCATGATCCCAGGGTCCTGGAATCAAGTCCCACACTGGGCTCCTTGCTCAGCGGAGAGCCTGCTTCTCCCTCTGCCTGACGCTCCCTTTGCCTGAGGCTCCCTTTGCCTGAGGATCCCCTTGCTTGAGCTCTCTCTCTGACAAATAAATAAAATCTAAAAAAAAAAAAAAAAAAAAGACAAAGCTTTCTTCAAAAGTTTTTCTAGCTTCCTACTCAGATTGAAATAATTCTTTAAACTGCCATATAATTTCAATTTTTTCTACCTCAATAATGCTATCTTCATTGTTATTTATATTTCTCTCTGTGTGTATGTGTAAACTTTACTTACAATAGTCTCTTTTCTTGGTAGATTGAATCATAAAATCTTTGAAAGCAAGTTTCTTATAGAATCCATTTGTTCCCAACAGTGCTAGTACAATGTGCTGTGATATACATCAGTATTAGGTATTTGATGAATGCATTAATGAAATCTAATTTTCTCTGAGTATTTTCCAAATAAGATGATATCTAAACTACGGTCTTCCAACCCCAGCACTATTGACATTTTGGGCTTTCCTAAAGATCTCACTGATCATTTGGAATTTGTGGGCTGAGCTTTGTCATTGTACAAAGTTTAGTAGCAACTCTGCCTCTATCGACTAGATGCCAGTATTTCCCAGCTTCCCCTACAGTTCTGACAACCACAAATGTCTCCAGACATTGTTACATATTCTCTGTAGAGGAGTAGGCAAAATTGTTGAGAGCAACTGATTAAAAAGATAAAATTACAATTGTATAACACTTTCAATTTAGACAGGCAATAATCACCCATTGACCCCAGTATCGTGCAGGAGACATGTAAATAATGGGAGGGGGTCCATGGAATTGCCAATAGGTAATCACCTGAAAAATGAGAAAACATGAAGGACACAGAAACTCAATTTGAGAACACTGCTGCTATACATTTTTTAAACAGTAAACATTTTTGATAGTGATATAAACTGACATAACAAATATTTTCAGGGTCAAACGAAGAGCTATGTGACTAGATTTATTTGTATGTTAAAGAAAGTAAAACTTACCCCTGACCTGTATAAACCATCAACCCATATGGAAGAATATGAGTGTAAGCACTCAGCACTAAAGGATAATATTTTGAATATATAATTTATAATTTATATATATAATAATTTTGAGAGTTAGCATTTTGCTTCATACCTTGCTATATAAATTGGATGGTTTCTGCCATTAGTAATCTGAATGATTTATTTTATTTACCAAATACTAAGTACCATTTTTTTTCAGAAGTACTGTTAGCAGCATACAGTTAGATAAATACAACCATAGTTCTCGAGGAGCTTATATTTAGTGGAAATATGCTATCCTATAAAATAAAGTAGCAATATAATGTACTTAGTTCTATGATACAGTGGAAACATTGTAGAGGTGTAGAAAAAGACACTTTTAGCTCAGTCATAAAGCAGTGAAGGAGGAACCTGATAGTTTTTAAGCAAAAGAGTGATATAAATACGTTGTAGATAAAGCTTCAGCACCAGAGGCAAGGAAATCATTCCAAATCTTTTAAAATAATCTAGATAATATTTGTTAAGGGCTGAAATAGGCCAGTGGTAGAAGGCTGGGGGAAAAAAGACAAGATAAACTTGAGAAATACTAAGAGAAAAATATCATGACTTTCATTAATGACATGATATAAAGTTTGGGGACCTAAAGGATTTAGACTGTCTCCCCAGATTTTAGCTATAGTGGACTAAGTAGTTAGGTATACCACTAATTAATAAGAGAAGAAGATTTAGGGGAAAAAGATTATGGCGTCCTTGAATCTCTATTGGCAACAGTGCACATGACTGAGGCATTTTACCTGGTCTAGATTTAGGACACTTAGAAGCAGAAAAGACAAATATTAAGAGTGTTTGAAGGTTAGGGTGGCTTTTTTTTTTAATTTCTTCCCTCAGATGGGTATAGTAGAATGGATAGAGATTGGAGAGATTTCAGAGTGATGGTGAAAAGGTGTGCTAGGTGATGAATCAAGGGTCTTAGGCTATATAGAAAAATGAAATAATAAAGCTCCCTTTAAGCCCTGAGAAGATTTTGGGATCCACTGATCAATACGATGGAAGTTCATAAAATTTCATAGAATGGATGCACTATATGTTGTGGTATAAAAGGTTTGGATGGGAAAACTTTTTTTTTTCAGCAAGTGAGACATTAAATTTAAGATTTATGATTTATAATAGTATTAGGTGGCAACAAGATTCAGGCTATCATCATGGGTGTGAGCAAGGAATGGAGTCAAGGTAGTTAGGAAATAGAAGATATTGTTGGAATAAAACATACATGTGAGACTTGCACTAAGCTGGTGTTATGGCAGGATTTAGAGTTAAAAAAATTAATATCAATGTTTTTAATGGCTGACCAGATCTTCAGTATTAAAGAGGAGTAGAAAAACAAAATGGAGAGGACTTCCAAAGAAAATGATAGTTGTGTTTATTCCCTCAGTAGAAGAAGAGAAATAATTTAGAACTTGCGCTCATTACTGAAGAGGTATTCAAGGACCTGCCTTGAGGGAAAAATATCTTCCATTTGAGAGAATGACAAACTTCTCATGGGCTGAAAAAAAAATTGCAGGAAGAATCAAAACTGAAGCAATATTTGCTCACTGATATGGACTAACATTTACTTCAGTATTTTGCGTTCATTTAAATGCTGTTTGGGAGCTACTATGTAAAGAACCTGTCAGAATGTCCTTTAAAATAAAACCAAGACTTGGAAAGCACAGTAAAATTCAATTTGTCCTGATCAAAAAACAAAGCAGACTTAATGAGAAAATTTGTCATAAACAGTAGAGAAGAGTGTCCAAGTTTCATGGTGCAATTTTCTTATAAAATATTTAAGTTCCTTAAGGTTTATACAAAGATCATCAAAACTCCATTTGAGCATGCTTCTCTGTTTCACCTTACTGGGATGCTTCTCTAGGAATAAACTTACTTTAAGATCCTTGGGATCAATAAACAGTTGAAATGTTAAGAATATTTCAAGGCATGGTAGATAAACAAAATGAAGACATTGACTAGAGGAAGCATTAGAGCAATTAATTCAATGTGCGTGGGACAACCAAGTGAGAACAGATTAAAATAGACTTTATACCGAAGAGAGTGTACTCATATCTACGAAGTCTTTTAATAACACAAATTATTGGCAGGTTGCTAAAGGTAACTGAGTTAATACAGCTATGAAAATATAATGCAGTTTGACAGAAGACCACATTTTACACTGGTGTTGTGGACAGTGTATGATCCTAGCGTATTTTTCCAAAACTCAAGAATGGTACTCAAAACCCAGTTGCTATAAATAGTCATAGCTTTACAATTTTATTTATTCATTCATTTATTTAATCCTTCCAAAGAGCTCATAAAATAGAGCCAGTAGCATTCCCTTCACACAGCTCGATAAAGAGAATTTTCATGATTTTTCCAAGGTTACACAATTAGAAGTTCCAAGATTAAATGCAGGTTTCATTATTTCAGTTGTAGTCCAAACTAATGAACACCTTACTTAAGCTTAAACCTCAACAGTTCTTTGCAGTTATCATTTTGCCAGCTTACATTTTATTTTATTTTTTTTTTAAGATTCTATTTATTTATTTATTTGACAGAGAGAGGCAGTGAGAGATGGAACACAAGCAGGGGGAGTGGGAGAGGGAGAAGCAGGCTTCCCTCTGAGCAGGGAGCCCGATGAGGGGCTCGATCCCAGGACTCTAGGATCATGACCTGAGCCAAAGGCAGACGCTTAAGGAATGAGCCACTCAGGCGCTCCACATTTTTGTTCTTTTTATAATTCACATTAACACTAGGAAGGCTCACCATGACACCAACAAGAGAAAGATGGTAGAGAATAAGAAAATGAAACAATAGATTTACCCATAAAATATCTCATCATGGACTCGTTTTTAGATGCTTCATCCACAAAAAGGGGGATACAATTTTATTGGAGAATTCAGATCAGGCCTTCACAATCTCTAACTGCTCAGTCATGAGGAAAAGATTCCACACTCAGAACACTTGGAAGCCCTTTATCTTGTGCTATACATTATTTCATTCAACATATATTTATTGAGCACCTATGCGTCAGATAGTAAACAAATGTCCCTCACATTCATTTTTACAGGGGAAGGATACAGAGACAATAAAGAAGATAGATAACTAATACATAAACTTGAGCTGGTAATAAGTGTATGGGAGGAAAATAAAGGAGAATAAGCAGGGTTGAAAGGGGGTGTTGCAATTTTAAAAAAGGGCGCACCTTAATGAGAATGTGACATTTACCTGAAGACCTAAAGGAGCTGCGGTAATGAGTCATACCACAGACGAGCAGAAAAGATTATAGGCAGAAAAAACAAAAGTCCTGAAGCCAGAGTGTGCCTCTTACATCCTGAAGAGAGGAGGACAGGATGGAGGCAAGAGTAACAGGAAACAAAACAGACAGCCATGTGTGAGGGGGAACAAGCCACATCTCCCAGGACCTCTCACAGCCCATTTTCATGAATTTGTCTTTTACTCAGAGATAGGAAACCATCTGATGGTTTTGAGCTGGAGTAGCACAATCTAACATATTTTAGCAGGCTTCTTTTGTTTAGAATAGACTCTAGGGAGCAAGGGCAGAAGGAAAGAGCTAAAGACTGCAGCAAGAACCCAAGTAAGTCATGCTGATGTTTCGGGTTAGAGTGGTTACCGTGAAGACAAAGAACAGCTGGACTTTGCATAAATTGTGAAGATAGAGTTATCAGGGCTGGATAAGGGATGGCACGTAGGTTCTAAGAGAAAGGAGTAAAAACTGACTGTATTTTTTGGCTTGAAGAATTAGGATGAAGCTACCATTAAATGAGATGGTTAAAGATAAAGGACTATTATTTAGGCTCCGAGTGCTTCTTGCCAATAGTAATATTTTAGAATCACCTGCCTTTTTATGTCCTGATTTTTGGTCTTCTTATTGTTGGTTTGGTGCCAGGTTACATCAAATCATCTCATGCATTATGTCTATTAATAATGAATATCCCCATTCTTTTCACATTTCTTCACTATGATCATATAATAAATGAATAATGGTATTTTAACTCATGTTTGCTTTTGCAGTTTGAAAAGGCTATGATAATTTTAATGTCATCAGCAAATCAGCCTCTCTCAATCATAATCGTCATTCTCTATTTTATCCATCACTTTAGCAATTTTTAGAGACTAGTGAAATGTTAACTTGCTAGTTTTAAGTTTCCCAAACTTCCCAAGTAGGAAGATGCATAGAAGGATACAGATAGCTCTGCGGTATGTGACAATGTACTCACCTTTTTTTTTCTTTTTTGTCTTCATTAAAGAACAATTATGGGCTTTGGAAATAATATTCTAAATGACTCTAGTTATGAACAAGGAGGCAAATGACATATATAAAAGATTGAAGACACTAAAGTTAAGTTAGCCCCCATCCATTATTGAAGAGCTGAATCTTTAGGTAGAGTCACATAATCTAGCTGATCCTCAGCTTTCATTATTATTACCATGCATTTGTTGTGTGTTTTTAATTACTAAGATAATATAAGCAAAATATCTCACGACATCCGAAAAATATAAAGGGCTAAACTAATGTTAGCTTATAATTCCCACAGCTTCAAAAAGCACAGACCCAACAAATGTAAAGATTTAGCTCCCTGAAAAAAAAAAGAAAGAAAGAAAGAAAGAAAGAAAGATAGGTGGTATATAACCTCAGGTATGAACCACTTATATTCTATTCCTGTTCTTTATACGTCTTTATGTTTCATGAAAGCTATTCACTCCCCAATACAAATCATTTCACAAATGCCATTTCTACATGTTTTGAGAAAGAACTCTTGCATTTACAACTTTTAGCACAACGATTTGGCTATGAGCAATCATAAGAATGAAGCAAATGGCAAAAAATGTTCACTACCAGTTAATCTTGTCATGCTAAACAACCACAGATACTTTATTTTCAGTCTTTTTTTTTTTTTTTAGATTTATTTATTTGTTTATTTTAGAGAGAAAGTGAGCACACGACATGAGCAGGGGTGGGGGGGGCAGGGGAAGAAGGAGAGAATCTCAATCAGCCTCCTTGAATGAGCACAGAGTCCCACATGGGGCTTGATCTCATGACCCTAAGATCATGACCTAAGCCGAAATCAAGAGTCCGACCCTCAACCAACTGTACCACTCAGGTACCCCTATGGTCTTTTTTTTTTTAACCTGAAAATTTTTCCATGTTATTAAAAAATTAACTATGTGAAGAGGGCAGGCAAACTGAAGAAACTAAAAATGTTTGTACATATGTATTTGTGCAGCACTATACTTATACTTTTAATGATGGGGAACAAAATAGTATTGTAGTAGGTAGAGTAAATATAAATCACTCAGATATAATACTGAAATGTACTTTTACAATTTTACTATGTCAGAACAAAAATTACCAATACAGAAACCAGAAAACAAATGTGATTTTCTATTTCAATGACAAATTTTATATTGTAGGATTCAGGCAAACACAGGAATACATTTCTTCAATCTACATATTGTTAAGTTATAAGTAGGTATTAGAGGACAGATTGAGAAATATCATGAAAATTTTAAGGCGTTTTTCAGATTCATTTATGCATTATTTTCTACAAAATGTTAACAACTAACAACTAACTTTAACAAAAAGTTGTTAACATTTTGTAGAAAATAATGCATAAATGAATTTACTTCTCAATAGCAATGCTGCTAAAAAGTTTGATAAAGTAGGTCTGACAAAATTAGACCAAAAGAGCCATATAAGATCACTGCAATACTTCCTATTTGTTTCTTCTAGCCACAAGAGTTTTTAATAATGATATTAATTTTTAAATGCTCCCAAAAGTTACTTTCCAAAATGTACACCCCTTGAATTAAATTTAAGTCAAGAATATTATATTTATAACTTATAAATATACAACTCAAATTCTCTCATGTCAGCTTGAAAATTTGACCAAAATTTATCCTATCCTTTGAATCTACATAATCATTATCAGAAAATTCGTTAATAGATATGAATACAAGTATGTAAGAAAGAGCAATTGCTGTCATTTCACACTAAGTTTGTGCTCATTTTTTCATAGCAAAAGCTATTTAAAAGACACCCAGACATCTTTTCTTCAAAACTATGTTCCTCACAACCAGTCAGAGTCCATTCACTATCTAGTACTAAATTCACATTTTAGATTGAGCAACTATTCACTAAAGGCAAAAATATATGTTGGAGAAGTAATACATTTTTTATTATTATCAATTTACATATTTAAACCACTTAGCTGATTTTTTTCCACTTTAACTCAGCATCTCATTGTAAATAAATTATTTTGAATAGAAAGTGAGATATACAGAACATGAAAACCCTACACAGTAATAAGAATAAATACAGAAAGATGCTTAAGAGAAAAACAAACAGACATGAAAGGCAATTTTTTCTATTTTATAATCTCGTCTAGATCTAGTTGCGCCTCCCTTTGCCACTAACACCAAAAGGAATTGCAATCACGTAATTCCGTTACTAATGTTTTTTTCTTAGGCAACCCATATAGCAATGTCTGAGACGAAAGCATGTTTGTAGGAACAGAAATGAGGGACTGAGGGAGTGACACAGGGAAGGAAGGGACGCTTATACATGGTTGCATTACTGACTTAGCCACTATTGTGTGTGTGATACATTCTCATCTGTTGAGGAGCCTTAAGCAAAGTACTATATATTGACTAACTGAACATAATTAAGAGGGAAGGAAAGGGGAGGAGAGGAGAGGGGAGGGGAGGGGAGGGAAGGAAGAGAAAAGAAGTATCTTAGAACCAAGCCTTCCACGGATGATAAAAAGAAACATTTATTTGTCACTCTTTCCCCTCACAGAATAAAATATTGCTCATGGAACATTAGTAATTCCAAGTTGTATATGTTTGAGAGACATGAGGTTTCTACATATTCTCACATCAAGGCATCAAAGAACTAGGGCAAGAAGCAAGAGGTGCAGAATATGCGCTTGACATGAGAAACTCTCAGGTTTTACCCACTCAAAATTAGTTGCCACAGCTATGCTAGTATATGAGCTAAGAGGATTTTAAGTGCTTTAAAGTTTTTTATACAATCCACTCTGTGTCCCACTCAGATATGTGTGTGTGTGTGTGTGTGTGTGTATATATATATATGTATATATACATATATTCTCAATTAACCCCAATCCATCCTATAATCCCTTTCAGCCAAATTCAAATTTTATGAGACTTCATAAAAGATAATTATTATGACTAATTATAATCCCTGATCCTGCAAGTCACTTTGAGGCCTTAACTGATATTCACCATATTCCTCTCATCCTTCTCTACTATGCATTCTAGATTTCCTGATTTTTCATTTATTATATCAGCTGGTCCAGTATTTTCGTTTTGTCTATTGATTCAACTCAGAACATCATCCTTCAAGGAATCCCTCAAATGCCTTGCCTTTTTGAGGCCATGGTTGCTGCAAGTACAGGCCAAGAGAAATTAGGATGAATGGAGCCCACCTGACATCCACGTTTTGGTTCCCACACCCTGGGAGACAGAACTCCAGCCCTCAGTGGTAGTCACTGACCTGGCGTTTTTGCTGAAATTTTATGAGGTCATAGTTCTATCAGTCAAGATGTTTCTGAGTAATAAGATATATGTGAGGACTAGTGGAGCCCATAGTCATATGCCTATTATAGAATCCATTTTTTAAAAATTAAGACCCTTTTTCCAATGTTGTATTGTGCAGGTGCCATGGTAATAAATCAGGATTTTGTAAACTAACGATGATTCAGTCTGGCAGCACTTACAATCAGTAAAAGGTCCCTGTTGTTAGATGACTAGTAACACAGTCCCCAACTACTAGCTTGTGAGTATGCTTTCTAGGGCTACTTCCCATATTAACCCTCTCACCCAAAGCAGAGCCTGAGACAAAGACCTATAAAAAGGTAGTTTCCTGGAGGGGTTTTGTTTGTTTTTATAATGCTAGGGAGTTGGTGAAAAGGAGTGAAAGTCAATATAAGGAAGGTTATGATGCTGGCTACACTATGGGTGACTCAGTAGTCAATGCTACCAAAACCTTCTGAGGAGCCTTATGAAATGTATCTCAGAAGTATCCACTCAGGATAAATAAAGGAAGCGTGAAGCGTGTTTCTATTGACTCCTATCCTCCTTGGATAAAGTGTTGCCTGTGGAGTATTAACTCTCTAGCTCTTCCAAGTAACTCATTCAAGAGGATCAAACAATTCCTGCATATTTCTCAGATGGCTTCCTATACTGTCCTCAGGGAAGCCCTGGGGCAAGAAGTGCCAGGTGCAGGGGATACCAAAGCAAGGCGCGATCAGATAAACCTGTGCAAAGTTTTGTGAAAAGACAGCACACATCCAATGCAACATGGCTAAAATAGGTGGTGAGGGAAAAGGCTATGAAGCTGGGATAAAAGCTCTCCAGAAACTCAGTACTTTCTAATGGTTAAGAAGGTGGTCATAGTGAAAGTGAATTCTTACTCTGTAGTCACTTTATCAGTATTTATTTTTCTTCCTCTAAAAAGGATCAAGTTGAGCCTATCCATAACTGTATAACTATAATAAGTCATAAGCTAACATACTACTTTAAGAAAATAACTGGCAATTACAAAAGATGTCTATAATATGCAGTAAATTTGAATTATTTTTCTTAGTCACTAAGAGGCTATGTTTTATTAAGTTAGTAGATGAACTAATATTAAACTAAGCCATGAAAATCAGGTTTATTCTCCCACATAAATCCTTTATCTCAAATCAAAGAATCTCAAAGCAAAGAATCAGGGTTTGCCAGTTCATCTATTTTTGCATCAATGGTTTGATGAAGCAATTATTTTTCTTGTTTATCTCCCATTCAAAGTAAAATTAGATGAATTAAAGGCATTAATAATTATACTCTTGATTTCATGGCATTTTTGTCATAATTATTGAGTGGGCTAAAACAATATCAAACTAGTTTATTGATCTCCGCTATCCCATAGGCTTGTCATTTATCTTGATTTAGTAAAGATACCAGGTGGCTTTATTTCATTTATTAAAAATGGATATTACTCACTCTTCTAATGATATAGCAGGGGCATTGAGCTATGGGATATGGTTTGTAAACTGAATTATTTTCACAGTAAAATTTCCCCAGTAACCCTTATAAAGAGTATTATAATGTATTTCCTAGCCTAAAGAACATTAAAAACAGTTTTAAATAGAAGTTTGCTTTTAAGGATAGCCAAAATAATATCAATGAAGTACCTACTATGTGCCAAAACTGAACTAGATTCTGGGGGGTAAAAAAGGAATACAGCTTAGTGCTTTACATTCACTGTCTAGTTAAGAATTTTAGTTTGCTTTGTAAAACTCAATTTTGCATTAGAGTTTCATGACATTATATACATATAATTTTGTTTTCTCTGATACATGTTGAATTTGAGATAAGTAGGATGGATTTACTGATATTTAATGGTGATATATTCTCCTAGACATACAGCCGAAAATAGGTATTTTTACATGTAACCATACCTAAGCAAATGCCAAATCCTGCCCATTTGTCTATACTGTACTTTTGAATTGCTCACTTTGATTTTATCCCATTATCATTGCAGTCCAATCCTTCATAGTTCATATCTATATTATAACAGTATTCTCTTTCCCTTCTTTTATCTTCTTATGTACATTCCTAATGCACACCATGGTCTATAACTTGGGTGGCTATACATTCTAATTTGCCTGAGCAATTCTCAGTTTTGCATACTGTAATTATTGAGAACAGACCCTTTCAGTCTAAAAAAATGATCTAGTTGGACACACCTGAAAAGATGCTCAACATCACTCATCGTGGAAATACAAATCAAAACTACTATGAGAGATCACCTCACACCTGTCAGAATGGCTAAAGTTAACAACACAAGAAACAACAGGTTTTGGCAAGGATGTGGAGAAAGAGGAACCCTCTTGCTCTGTTGCTGGGAGTGCAAACTGGTGCAGTCACTCTGGAAAACAGCATGGAGGTTCTCCAAAAAGTTAAAAATAGAACTGCCCTTATCAATAAGCGCCAAAATATGGAAAGAGCATCCACTGAGTGATGAATGGATAAAGAACAGGTGGTATATATTTATAATGGAATATGACTCGACCATCAAAGAGAATGAAATCCATCTGCCCATAGACATCTAGCTCTTTCCACAGTTTGGCTATTGTGGACACTGCTGCTATAAACATTGGGGTGCACATGGCCCTTCAAATCACATTTGTATCTTTGGGGTAAATACCCAATAGTGCAATTGCTGGGTCATAGGGTAGCTCTATTTTCAACTTTTTGAGGGACCTCCATACCGTTTTCCAGAATGTCTGTACCAGCTTGCATTCCCACCAACAGTGGAAGAGGGTTCCCCTTTCTTCGCATCTTCGCCTATATCTGTCATTTCCTGACTTGTTAATTTTAGCCATTCTGACTGGTGTAAGGTGATATCTCAGATGTGGTATATATATACACACACACACATACAATGGAATATTATGCAGCCATTAAAAATGAAATCTTGCCATTTGGAATGACGTGGATGGAATTATACAGTATTATGCTAAGTGAAATAAGAAATAAGAGAAAGAATTATCACATGATCTTGCTGATATGTGGAATTTGAGAAATAAGGAACAGGATCATGGGGGAAGAGAGGAAAAAATGAAATGGGACAAAACCAGAGAGGGAGACAAACCATAAGAGATTCTTAATCTCAGGAAACAAACTGAGGATTGCTGGAAGGGAGGAGGGGGTGGGAGAGATGGGATGGCTGGGTGATGGACATTGGGGAGGGTATGTGCTATGGTGAGTGCTGTGAATTGTGTACAACTAATAAATCACAGACCTGTACCCCTGAAACAAATAATACATTATATGTTAATAAAAAAAAGAGAGAGAATGAAATCCTGCCATTTGCAATGGCATGGATGGAGCTAGAAAGTATTATACTTAGAGAAATAAGACAGACAGAGAACAACAAATACCATATGATTTCACTTATATGTGGAATTTAAGAAACAAAACAGAGGAACACAGTGGGGTTAAAAACAAACCAGGAAACAGACTCTTAATTACAGAAAACAAACTGAGGGTTGCTGGAGGAGAGGTGGGTAGAGGATGGTTTAAATGGGTGACAGGTTATGGAGGACACATATTGTGTTGAGCACTGGGTCTTGTATGGAAGTGATAAATTACTAAATTCCACCCCTGAAACTAATATTACATTGTATGTTAACTGTGATTTAATAAAAACTTGAAAAAGTAAAAAAAAAAAAAAATCCAGTTGGGAGATAAATTGCATGCCCATCACACCTACAAGTGACATATTCAACTTGGTCATCTTATGTTTTTCTAAGTCTTTCAATGACCAAGGCAAAAAAATCTTATACAGGATTCAAAACCCTCTATAATTTTACCATAATCTACTATTTAAAAAAACATTTATTTGGGGGTGGGAGATAAGTGGAGGGAGAGAGAGAGAGGGAAAAGAATCTCAAGTAGACTACCCACAGCCCATGGAGACAAACATGGGGCTCGATCTCACAACCCTGAGATCATGACCTGAACTGAAACCAAGAGTAAGAAGTGCAACCGATTGAGCCACTTAGGCACCACCACAATCCATCATGTAAGCTTTATTTAATATATCTTATTTTTCAACCTACCTAAATTATTCTCCTTCTCTAATGATTTTGATGACCAACTCAAATTCTTGGATTTCATGCTGTCTTTCCTGATCACTTATACAATTTCTTTGAACCATAGTAAATACTTCTTTATCACTAATATACAATAATACATATAAAATATTGTTTTCTAGTAAAGTTAGCTCTAATATGTAGCATGTGGTTGCCTGACATGTTCTGAAAAAAGACAATATTGAATGGTGTTTAATAGTGTGGTCTCTGGTGCATAATGCTTAGGGTTTCAATAATAGATCTTCTGGTGTGTTCTACCATTTATGCTCTTTTTTTCATTTTATTATCAATTTTCAAAGCAACAGAAGATAACTCAAATAGGGAAAGGGTTAGGAAACAGAAGGAACTACTAGGAAACAAATAACATCAGATAATACTTCAAAAATGTTACGTACACCATCACCACTTTTTATCTCACTAATAGATCTTTGCCAATTTGAAGATAAATATCACTTCCATAAAAAGATGGGAGCCAGATATATATTGTAAACGGGGTTTTACATGATTGAATACACCAAATTTAAGGAATGTGAGGATGTGATGGGATGTAGTATTATTTTCCCCAGGCCCATGGTTTAGTTGTTTGGCTTGATCTTGGGAAATTTCTTGTTTCACTTGGGAGCAACTACTCATTTATCCAGGAAGGCTCATCATCCCAGTGCTGGTTCTCTCCTCTACAAAAGTTGTGACCTAACTTTTTCATATTCTCTGAATCTGACTCCTTTGAATTCAGGCCCAACAACTTCCCTGTCTAGTCCTTACCTGAGGCAACTTGTCATCTAGTGTATAAGAGAAGAATAGAGATAAATAGATTAAATTCAGTGTAATAGGAACTATAATAAAACAATGCACAGGTGAAATGGAGAATAAGTGTTGGAACTTGTCTATCTATTTCTCAAATCTAGGGTAAGCTGGAAAAATACTATCCATAAGTATTTGATGGTCAAATCAATTCAGTGAAATAATCATTTTATGGATAATTAATTTCAATGACCATTTTCTTATTTTATAACAGTCCTTTCTTCTATGATATTTCAACGATTTTAACAGTGCTGAAATGTGGGGTTATGGGAGTACTCTACAATTTGTAAGGCAGGATTATTATCTTCCAACTCATGATTCATTATAAGGCTTTAAACCTTTTACAAGGCTGGATAAGCTAATGAGCAGTCTATACAACATCAACTAATTCCATACAGATGATAACTTTCATAATAAAAGCTAAACATAAATATCAAAATTTGATGAGTGAGTTATTCAAAACTACTGTGTGTATGGAACTTTACATAATAAGCCAAGCCTACTAACTATTCCTTGCTCACCAGAAGACTTAATTATCAGTCTGTTTTCTCTGAGGTACCAATATATGTGGTAACTATAACATAGGGACCTTAAAATTTCTGTCCTCTAGATGTTACTTCTGAACAAAAATACCTTGGTAATGGTTTGAAAGAAACAAAGATTCTTTAAAAAAATTTAAATGAGTAGCTATAAAATTTTAAAAAGTGAAAAAGTCAGAAAGTGATAGATCTTTATATATGAGTCTGTCAGGGAATCTCCTTGTTCTGTTTCTGTCATTTAGCTTTCTCTCATTCTGTATTTGCACAAACCAACATTGGTACATTTAAGAAATACGATTCAAAAATGCCTGAAGAAAAATCTGGCATTTTAAAAGCATCCCAAGAGGAAAGATTTAAAATATTATCTTTGATCATTTCCTGTGACCACTTTTCTTTTTTTTTTTAAACAGATGTATTTCTTTTAACCTCTTCTATTCAGGTCCCGAATGAAATACTACTTGCAGATAAAGGCAGGCCAGGAAAAATGCAAGATGGACAGAAATGTATTAATGAAAATTTAGGAAAAATACTCCCATCTACCTACACACTAGTCCTGTCATGTGTATTTTTAGAATACGCTTTGCTAGTTACTATCAGTACTGGCAGGTGCTTATTAGTATTTGGAAAAAGTCAAGAGTCCAAGTCATGTCAGATTAAAAGATGAAATTCCCCATCAGACTCCTCAGCTTCCTGTATGGGTGTTTGGAAATCAGTAATACATGGGGTTAGTAAGGGCAACTCAGATTGGTATAGGCCATTAAATAGTAACCTGACAAGAAAGCAAATGTCTGAAGAAGCATGGCTGTCAGCACTCATGCAAGACAAGAGTCAGCTGTGAAACTGGGCAAGAAAAAGCAGAGCCACCACAGTTGTAATCAAGAACATAAAAATGGGAAAATGTTGCACATTGAGAGAATTAGGTACCTCGGCCATCTATGCCATTGAGCAATGGGACTGGAGGGTCTGAGAGAGATGAAGAAACATAATCAAAGACATGCAGGAATGTTAGTATCAAGGAAGCATGATTCAATGAGTTTGTTTTCTGCTCTCTGTGATCATAAGAGCTGTTAGCATATAACCTGTGGTAGTATGTATCCAGATGAATCGTTTATCAATTTATTCATTAAATATGTTTTTATTAAACAAGATTAACATCTCTTTGACACTGAGGTGGTCAATATAACCAAAAAGGAATTTTGGCTCCTCTGTAATAATATTAACTAAAATAAAAAAATAAATTACATTATTATATTCAGATACTTAAGAAATTTCTTTGCTCAGTGCAGCCCAGTATATGCTAGCTGCTCACTGAAGTTTATGTGACCCTCCTCTTCTTCCTCCTAAGCACATAGCAAGATTGCATTCTCAGCTTTCTTTCTTTTTTTTTTTAGCTTTCTTTCAATTATATATGTCCAGGTTACTGAGCCCTAGGCAATGAATTTTGAGTGGAACTTATATGTGGCGTTTTCAGATCAAGGCTTTTATGAAGTGGCTATGTTTCCTCTATACCCTCTTACTCCTTCTTCCAGCTAGAGACAGCACCAATAAAACTCTAGAATTACACTGTTTAATAAAATAGTCACTAGCCACATGTGGCTATTTATATTTAAATTAATGAAAATTAAATACAATTGTAAGTCAGTTCCTCAGCCACACTAGCCACATTCCAGAGACTCGAAAGCCACAAAAGTGGTGGCCACTACCATTAAAAAAACAAATCCATCATTGCAGAAAGTTCTATAGGACAGTGTTGCCCTAGACCATGGTGCAGCACAAATACAGAAACAGACTTAATCCCTGAATCATCACAACAAAAACCACACAAAACCCACTACTAACTACTTGCAACTACTATATGAATGAAAAATAAACATGCACTGTGTTTGCAGCATTCTGCAGTATGGGGTCTATATTACTCTAGCTGCCAGTTCCCCTAACTAGTAGAATCCCCAGTAGGATATATTTACCAAAAATAGAGTTCCAATTAACCCAAAAGATAGCAGCACACACCAAACACAAGCCTAGGTTAGCATCAGGTAAGATGGACAGTATTCCATTTACATGACAGATAACATGATACTCAGGTAGAGTGTAAGTTCTTTGTTAACTAGTGTAATTTCAGTATCCATGTGGGACTTAGAGCAAGTAAGCCAATGCAGTTTAGGGATTGAGGATATGTGGAAAATGGGTTTATTATATAAACAACGCCATTTCTATTACACAATACAGGAGGTTCTAATGACAAAATGTAGGAAGATGCTGGTCCATCTACTGGCTGCTGGTCTATTCAAGGACAGACAAAAATTGAGGCTATGTCATTTAAGACAATAAGCAATAGCAGATTTACACTCACAAATCTAGGAAAAGTTAAAGGAAGAAAATATCTAAACATTCACTGAGAATAACAACATTATATTGATGAAAGGACTTAGAAGTGGGTCTTGATCATTTAGTAGGAAATCTCTGTAATATTCCTGCATTTAGTTAGTGCATTTTATGTTGACACTCTTTGTCCTGCATATTGAAATTATACCTTGGTCTTTGGCCAAAAGCAAAATAAAACAAAACAACAACAAAAAAAACCACAACTGAATACATCAAGTCAAATACAAAAAGAAAAAGTACCCCTCATCTTATTCTTATTTCTACAAGAAAAAATGGTGCCTAGAAAAAGCAGTAAAAAGAATGCTGTGAGATAGAAGTGCATCTTTCCCCCTGCACTGAAAGAAAAACATTCAATTGAAGTATAAATCTTCAGAGGATGAAAAATAACAAATTCCATTCAGACTGAAGGTGCTTTTCCCCCCAAAGTTTACTGCAAGGAAAGTAATAAAAATGTGAAGAGGATTTCATGTGATCTTATAAAATAGTAAAAATAGTAAAAACAATCACTCTCAAACCACTAAGCAATGATATGCAAGAGAGTAATTTACTCTACGAGCCTTTTACTTTAGGTCAGAAGGTACACTTGTAATAGCTGCTTAACTGTAACCTCAGGATTTTATAGCTCATGAACTTTTGTACTGACATTAATGAACAGCCTAGGCAAGGTAAAATACTGATCAACACAGACATCTTAGTTTCTTTAGAAAATTAATAAGGAGAGCTCTCTGAATGAGAATTTACTGTGAGTACCTTAAGAATTAACCACTCTAGTGGTGAATCTTGCTTGATTGGAAAAAAAAAAATGCACATGCACACATTTTGTAGGTGATGGTGTGGGAAATTATCACACTATATCAAGTCATCTCCAAAGTTCATGGTTTTAGTTTTTCCCCTGTTATCATTCTTTAAACAATGGGTCCAAATAAGATAGTAGATTGGCAAACAGGAATTAGAAACCTTGAGAAAGAATCTAGTTCATTAGCAAAGTAATTGATTGTTTCTTCATACAAATAATACTGCGAGGAAGTGTAATTAATGGTACTACACTTACTGATAATGAGAAATAGAATTTTCTGAGAATAGCACATATACTAAGAATCTTCTCTTGCTCTTTCATAGGGATGGCACTATTTATAATGTGTAGAATACTGGCCAATCTGACCCTAACCCTAACTGTCCATATATCCGAATAAAGATTGGATGCAGGACATTGAATCAGAAGTTTATTTCTTAATAGCTTCAGTATCAAATAAACGTAACTGTCTGGCAGTCAATGAGTAGCAGAAATTGAGCAGCTTTGCCCTTCCTGGATCATGTATCTTTCTACACCATGTGCCTGACAATGCAATTGTATTTTTACCATGAACACAAAAGAAATAGAATTTTGACTGCAGCTGTAAGGTTGCAACAACACTATGATTCATGTGACACAGCTTTACTTTTAAATAAAATTGTTCATGCTAATCACAAAGGGGCAGAAATGATCCATGTTACCCAGTATCCCCGTTTGGGCTGCTATAACAAATTACTGTAAATTGAGTGGCTTATAAACAACAGGAACTTACTAAATACACACACAGACACACACACACACAGTTTGGACTTGCCCCTCTAGCTCATTTGTCAATTTATATGTTCTTACATAAATGTGTATGTATTTTTATCCTGATTTGTATAATAAATGATTTATATAAATATATATATCATGACTTATAAATAAATATATATCCTAATTTATTTATATAAAAATAAATAAATCCACATATTTATAGCACAAACAACTCACTATGTGAATCACTCTGTTTATAACAAGTCTAGGTATCTGTAGGAAAATACACCTTCCCTGTTCTTTTTCAAGCAGATTTTAGGTTCTGCATCCACATATATTTTATCAGTATTTCATGAAAATATCCTGTTGTTAATTTTATTGCAAGCAATTATATATAAAGATCCATTTGAGGAGAAATCAGATTATTAAAATATTGACCCCTCCTATCCAAATATATGTTATCTTCAATGTTTTTCATGAAGTTTTAAAATATTCTCTATAGAGGTTTGTTTTTTTTTTTTAAGATTTTATTTATTTATTTGAGAGAGAATGAGTGAGAGAGAGAATGAGTGAGAGAGAGAATGAAAAGGGGGAGGGGCAGAGAGAGAAGCAAACTCCCCGCTAAGCAGGGAGCCCAATGCTGGACTCAACCCAGGACCCTGCGATTATGACCTGAGCCCATGGCAGATGCTTAACCAACTGAACCACTCAGGCACCCCATCTCTAGAGGTTTTAATTTGAAAAATACAACACTAGCGATAAAGTTGTAAAGCACTTAAGTATAAACAGAATTCTTATCGTTCATGCTTAGAAATGCCATTTATTTCCTACATCCAGTTTGCTACTTTAAAAAATACAAAACATTATATTTCAAGACATGTCTCCAAAGGCAAAGGAAACAAAAGCAAAAATGAACTGTTGGGACTTCATCAAGATAAAAAGCTTCTGCACAGCAAAGGAAACAGTCAACGAAAGAAACAGGCAACCCACGGAATGGGAGAAGGTATTCACAAATGACACTACAGACAAAGTTCTGATATCTAAGATCTATAAAGAACTCCTAAAACTCAACACTCAAAAAACAGACAATCACGTCAAAAAATGGGCAGAAGACATGAACAGACACTTCTCCAAAGAAGACATACAAAAGGCTAACAGACACATGAAAAAGTGTTC
>CM052896.1:78904197-78979891 GCA_028534135.1 Potos flavus
TGTTGGATCCTGTTAGCTAGGATCTTGTTGAGAATCTTGGCATCCATATTCATCAGGGATATTGGTCTGAAATTCTCCTTTTTGATGGGGTCTTTGCCTGGTTTGGGGATCAGGGTAGTGCTGGCTTCATAGAAAGAGTCTGGAAGTTTTCCTTCTGTTTCTATTTTTTGAAACAGTTTCAGAATAGGTATTATTTCTTCCTTGAATGTCTGGTAGAATTCCCCAGGGAATCCATGAGGTCCTGGACTCTTTTTTTTACTCTTTTTTTTGGGGGAGTTTTTTGATCACTGCTTCAATCTCGTTAGTAGATATTGGTCTACTCAGGTTGTCAATTTCTTCCTGATTCAGTCTTGGAAGTTTATAGGTTTCCAGGAATGCATCCATTTCTTCTAGGTTGTTTAACTTATTGGCATATAGCTGTTGATAATAGTTTCTGATGATTGTTTCTATTTCCTTTGGATTAGTCATGATCTCTCCCCTTTCATTCATAATTTTGTTAATTTGGGTCCTCTCTCTTTTCTTTTGGATGAATTTTGCCAGTGGCTTATCGATCTTTTTGGAGAGGAAGAGAATCTTAAGCAGATTCCCTGCTAGGCATGGAGCCTGACTTGAGGCTCAATCTCATGACCTTGTGATCATGACCTGAGCCCAAACCGAGTCAGATGCTCAACAGAGTGTGCCACCCATGGCACCCCTCTCCATTCACCTATTTACTTTGTATCTGCATTACTTTGATAAAATATCTCCTTAAGTTTATAGAGGTGAAACAGTAACTGGTTTTTATTGGTTGCTATAATCCAGAAGCTGCATAAGATATTTTCATTCATAGATATTTTCCCTAGGAATTTCTCTAAGAATTCCAGCGTTCTCATCTTTATCAAAGAAGTAAACTTGTAGGAAGCAGCAGAGTAGAAATTTATATTACGTTCCATTTAAATAAACAAATCTATAACATTTTCATTACACTATGATACTCTCTTCTCATCAAGATGGAGAGAAATCTGTAAATTATAGCATTTCTCAGATTAAATAGTAAAATATGAATCAAGAGAGCTGAAAATGTCTCCAATAAGCTGTTCTGGCTATATTTTCTCAAATGACTGTTGTGAGAAAAGAAGAGATATCTGCAGAAATTGATTCATTTTTATTGACAATTTTTCAGTCATTTCAGACTTTTAAAAGTTTTATATAATAGACAAAAAGGAAACATAACAAGAGACTGATAAAGTGGGTACCAAGGAGCTGAAGAAATGATGTGAAGAAGGCTCAAGATTCAAATTAATAAAGCTTGCAAACATATAACTGTGATAAAAGAAGAAAAATAAGCATAAATGAAGACAGTCAAAGTATAAGTCTAATGGATGGCAAAAATCTGCTTTCTTTTTTCAATTTAAGAAATATGAACTAAATACTACTAACAACAACAACAACAACAGTCCCTAACAGAAACCTGTGATAGTTAGAGGAATCATAAAAAGAACTAAATAACTTTAATTTAACTTAAAATCTTGTGGTCTGGAAATATGTCAAGTTTGCCTACACCATACACAAAAATAGGCTCAAAATGGATGAAAGACATAAATGTGAGCCAGGAATTCATCAAAATCCTCAAGGAGAACACAGGCAGCAACCTCTTCGATCTCAGCCACAGCAACTTCTTCCTAGACACATCTCCAAAGGCAAAAATGAACTATTGGGACTTCATCAAAATAAAAAGCTTTTGCACAGCAAAGGAAACAGTCAACAAAACCAAAAGACAACCAAAAGAATGGAAAAAGATATTTTCAAATGACATATGAGACAAAGGGCTAGTATCCAAAATCTATAAAGAACTTCTCAAATGCAACACCCAAAGAACAAATAATCAAGAAATAGGTAGAACACACGAACAGATATTTCTGCAAAGAAAACATCCAAATGGCCAACAGACACATGAAAAAGTGGTCAATGTCACTCAGGATCAGGGAAATACAAATCAAAACCACAATGAGATACCACCTCACATCAGTCAGAATGGCTAAAACTAACAAATCAGGAAAAGACAGATGTTGGCAAAGATGCAGAGAAAGGGGAACCCTCCTACACTGTTGGCGGGAATGCAAGTTGTTGCAGCCATTCTGGAAAACAGTATGGCGGTTCCTCAAAAAGTTGAAAATAGAGCTACCCTACGACCCAGTAATCACACTACTGGGTATTTCCCCAAAGATACAAATGTAGTGATCCTAAGGGGCACCTGAACCCCAAAGTTTTTAGCAACTATGTCCACAATAGCCAAACAATGGAAAGAGCCCAGCTGTCCATCGGGACATGAATGGATAAAGAAGATGTGGTATATGCATATATACAATGGAATATTACGCAGCCATCAAAAATTGACATCTTGCCAGTTGCAGTGAGGTTGATGGAAGTAGAAGGTACTATGCTGAGTGAGATAAGTCAATCAGAAAGGCAATTATCATGTGATCTCACTGATATGTGAAATTTAAGAAACAAGGCAGAGGATCATAGGGGAGGAGAGGGAAAAAATGAAACAAGATGAAACTAGAGAGGGAGACAAACAGTAAGAGACTCTAATCTTAGGAAACAAACTGAGGGTTGCTGGCAGGGAGGAGAGTGGATGGAAGGGGTAACTGAGTGATGGACATTGGGGAGGGTATGTGTTGTGGTGAGTGCTGGGTGTTGTATAAGACTAATGAATCACAGACCTGTACCCCCGAAACAAATAATACATTTTATGTTAATTTAAAAAATTTAAAAAAATATCTTGGTCTGAATGGATTTAAACTTGTATTGCTAGATCTAGATAAAAATGTTATAGAATAGGTAATCTTTGATCAATTATGGAGCAAGGGAGAGGTGATGAGAAACCAAAGGCTATAAAAAGCTATTCCAACTTTCTAACAATGAAAATACATGGACTTTTAAAACTAGAAATAAATAAACTTGACATCCATTCAAGGTAGATCTCCCAACAAAGATCCCTGAGAAATTAGAAATACCAGTTTCTATAGTGGTTGGACACGATAATAGGGTTTAAAGTAGCATAATATATTTAAATATTTATGTAAAGAAGTCAACATTCTTTACCTCCTACGGACTGTTGGGCAGAAGTCTTGGTAGTTAAAGCGCAAAAAAAAAAAAAAAAAGAAAAAAGAAAAAAGGGAGGGCGTAAAGCAAAGAAAAAAAGAGTGTTCTATGCTAAAGATAGAAAAATCACTTTAATCTACAGTGCATATGCTAATAACACACACACAAACTAAGAGCCCCAAACTGTGCTTTCTGCTCTGCATTTTTTAAATTATTAAACATAAATGGACGATCAAGAATCATCATTTATTTGGCAACACACCCACATGAAACAGAAGAGAAAATAAGCAAATAAAAATATGTATTAGGAAAGAAGCAAATATAAATAAGGAAACACAAATAAACCTTTACACAAAACATACCACCTCACGAATTACCTTCAAATAGTTACCTTAGGTCAAGAGAAGACAATTTATCCATAAAAAGAAAGAAAAAATAAAATATAAAACTGCTCTTTACCTCCTGAGACCCCTTCTGCTAGACAATAAAGACAACTTAGATATCTCATTTAACAGTTTGTTAGGTTTTTCTGTTCCCGTCTAATTTCAATTTATTTTCTTTAAAAAAAATATGTGTGTGGATGAGGAGATGAGCCTGAAGTACACATAATTTTAATCAGACTCCTAGGTTCATGGCACACTACATTACCAGTTAGCACAAACCCCTTTTTGTTTTGTTGTTTTTAAATGGTCATTGTTTTTCTTTTTCTCTTCCATCTCTCACACTGAGGAAGATAATAGTAGCCTCTAACTTCTAGGATCTGACCTGGCATTCATATCTAGGACTTATTCTTTTCCTGTTGAGTTTACATAATTTTGTGTTTCAGGCAAGGTCACTCCATGACTGCAACAGATGAGGACAAAAACAAGACCACCAAGGAATCATTCTGAATAGACAAAAACATGTCATCCAAAACACGAAAATGAAGAAATGTTTTTCTGTTCTGGTTAAAGTAAGTGGCTACTGATTCCTCACTTTGTATTGCTTTAACTTTGATTAATTCTTCCTAACAGATCTAGTTTATTAAGATAGCGAATCATAAGTTTTCACTTGCTTTCTGACAGCATCCAACTCAGAACAGAGCCTTCTCCAAAATCACCTAACAAGTGCCCAAATGCTATAATAAGTTCATTCAATAACCTCTTACTACAACACCATATGGTTCCCTGTGATGTGTGTTCTCCCTCATTGTAAAGAAAAATAAAGCCTAAATTGTTCAATTATAGGTGTGTTCCTGGAAGTCTTTGGTTGGAAGGCATTGACAATACCATTGCCTTCCCATTATCACCCACCTACAGTCATTGCATATACTGCAATTCAGTTATTCAAGTTACCAACAAGTAGGTTGCTAATACAATCACAACTGAAATGAGAACTCGGATACATTTGTCATAAGAACCTAGAGCAATAAGAGATCTAAGTAGGTCTATACTGAGGAGTACAATGACAAGATTAAAAGATACACATTATGCTGTACATCTGTAAATAATATAATGTTAATGTCAATTATAGCTCAAAAAAAAGATGAAAATTATAAACTAGTTTTCCTCTACTCAACAAACACACTAAACAACCAAACTTTATGAGAGTTCATTAAAAGGGAATGAAATTACAACTTGTGACATGTAGAGTTTCAACACTGCCTTTTCTTTAGACTTCGTGGTCATAGAGAAATTAATTTATAAGTAATCATACTCATCAAAATTTCCATCCTGTTTTCTATAAATTGATACTTATAAAGCAGTATTCCAACAATATCAAATACATTATTTTCATGAACACATTTTCAAACCTGCACAATATTATATGGTAATTATATCTCAGTGAAGTTGGGGTAGGGGAAGAACACATCTAACTTTCACCGAGACAATGTGAGAGATGCTTTTAAAGCTCTGCTTAAATGGAAATGTTTAAGTTTAAATGAGTACATCAGAAAAAGAAATTGCTACATTTAAAATTAACAATCTAAATTTCTTCCTAATGAAGCTAGGAAATTATCAAAGTAAACAAAATAATAAAGATAAGGGTGGAAATGAACAAAATATTAAATGGATAATAGAGAAAAATCAATAAAACAAAACAGATTCTTTAAAAAATTAGTAAGAGAGAAAATCACCTAGATTTATCATGAAAAAAGAGAAAGCAAAACTCACTGATACAACAGAATGAATGATGGGTATCACTTTTGATCTTAAAGATGGGAATATTAAACAGGATTAAGGAGCAAACTTGTAATGAACCACAGATGTTGCATGGAAGTGCTGAATAACTACATTGTACACCTGAAACTAATATTACATTGTGTGTTAACTAGAATTTAAATAAAATCTAAATAAAAACTTAAGAAAGTAATAAATGAGATTTTATATTAAAAAAACAATTATCGTAGGCCAAAGTAGACAACAATATAGGCGAAACTGACCTATTAAAGTCAAACTATAAAACATCCACAGGAAGAAACAGAAAATATAAGTAGTCCTATATAAATAGGAATGTCAAATAAATGGAATTTTAAGTAAAAGTCTTCTCACCTGAACATTCCAGATTCAAGTGGCTTTTGAAGTGAATTCCATGACACCTTGAAGGAAGAAATAATGTCCATGTTAACACAAACTTTTTCAGAAAAAGAGAAAAGCAGGGACATACTCAAACTCAACATAGGAAGGTACTATTATGAAAATATGAGAAAAACATTACTAGAAAACTAAAGACTGCTATCCCCTATAAACATGGACACACACAGAAAAACCCTTAACAAAATATTAGTAAATATGCATGTAAATTATGCCATGATAAAAGTGATTTAAAATATTAGCATATCATATCTAATATATTTATAAAATTATACGTTATGACCAAGAGGAATTTATCCAGATTAGAAGGTTGATTGAATATATAGAATTAGTTCACGACATTAAGAATAAAAAGAAAAGAAAAAAAAAAAAAAAAAAGAATAAAAAGAAAAGAAAAATAGCATGTCTCAATAGATGCAGAAAAGACTAAAGGGCATAGTGAAAAAAATATATAATTAATATCATGTGTAATGACAAAAGACTGGCACTTTCCCTCAGGGATAAAGGCAATGATGTCTGATCTCACTATTTCTGCTTAACATTTTACTGGAGGTTGTAGCCATTGCTATAAGGAAAAATAAAAATCACAAACAATGTTGAGGAATAAATAAAACTGTCTATTCACAGATGTTATGCTAATAAAAATGCTAAGGAATCTACAAAAATACTACTAGAAATAAAAACATTTGTAGAAAGTGCAAATTACCAGGTGAAATATGAAAATCAATCTTATTTCAATATAATAGCAACAATTAAATTCTTTAGAAAAGTCACTTAAAATAGCATTAAGGAAACAAAGTGCTTAGGGATGAACTTCAGAAAATATAGACAATGCATATTAAAAAGTATAAGACAAGAACATGTATCTAAAATATATAAAGATGTTAATAATGAGATTACAGCAACCAAATAAAATGGGCCCTAAATTAGAAAAAACATCTCACAAAAGGAATACAGAAAAAGGCTACTGAATACATGAGATGTTCAACATCATTATTTATCAGTGAAATCTAAATCAAGTCAAAATGAAAACATTTCAGACACCAAGTGAAATAGTAAAAATTTTGAAAACATATAGACAAATATCAAGTATTGACAAGGATGTAATGAGAACTCTAATGCTCTGCTAAATAACATAACTACTTTGGAAAGTGGCTTGGCAGTCTCTTATAAAGTTGTTCACACATTTAACATATGATAAAATAACCATATTCATAGGTATTCAACCAAAAAAATGAAACATACACAAAAAGTTTTGTACATGAATGACCATAACAACTTTTTTCACAATAGGCCATAAATGGAAATAGGTTAAGGGTTCATCAATAGAAGAGATGAAAAAAGTTGTTTTGTTTAATGGAATAATAGCAATAAAGTATAACAAACTACTGATACACTCAATAATTCAAAAATAAGATGTTGAACAGAAGAAGTCAAACACAAGGAGTACCAGCTGCACGATCTCATTTATGTGAAGCAATATAAAGGCAAGACTAATCTACAGTGACAGACACAGATCAGTTTTGACCAAGGCCAGGTGCTGGGAGTAGTCATTTACTGAATGTAGCATGGGTGAATTTACTTTTCAGGGATAATGAAAATGTTATATACCTATTTTAGTGTGACAGTTATTTGTGTCTCCATATCTGTCGAACTCACTGTGCTGAAAACTTGAAAATTAGTAATTTTATTCTATATAAACTATACCTTAAAAATTGATTTTATGAGCTTCTTAAAATATGTATCTCATGGTTCCTAGACTTTAGGAAGTAACCAAAGGGGAAAAAACACATTTACTTTCCTCATGCTTAAAGAAATCATCATGCCAGGGAATAACAAACTCAAGGCCAACAGTCCATCTGTAGCCTGTAGATATCTTGACTGAATGGCATGATGTTAAAAAGTGCTTTAGTTGCGATAGGTTCTCTCTACTTTACCACACTGCCTACAATTCTCTATTTTTAGTAAGTTTTTTTGTTTTTTGGGTTTTTGGCTTCACATATTTATGTTACTGTCCTGGTCACTGAAGATATTGGGATATGCAGCCTCTGCATTTGGGCAGAATATTTGCAAATTATACCCACTGCCATAATCAAAGGTAGATTCCACCAAATTCCAAAAGCCTGAGCAATCTTTCTGTAGTGCTGTTTACCCTGGATATTTTCACTTAACCTTAGATTGTCCTACATATTCATAATTATACAAGCAGATTCTTGGGCACGAGGTACACGTGCTTCATCAAAGTTTTTAAGAAATGTTACCAAATCACTTATTAGTCATACAGTCATGTGTACAGTTAAGAAGTCGTCCTATTTCCACCTACGCAATGTTTAAAGTTGTAATGTCCATTTACTCAATAATATGCTTTTGTGTTCTGAAATTACTCAGTATATAGTGTTTATATGATCCAATAACTCTACAAAAAAATTTTTTATATATCACTCTGTATCTTTTTATTTTATGTAAATTGTTTTTTTTTTTTTTAAAAAGATTTTATTTGACAAAGAGAGAGAGATCACAAGTAGGCAGAGAGGCAGGCAGAGAGAGAGGGGGAAGCAGGCTCCCTGCCAAGCAGAGACTCCAATGCGGGGCTCGATCCCAGAACCCTAAGACCATGACCTGAGCCGAAGGCAGAGGCTTTAACCCACTGAGCCACCCAGGCGCCCCAATGTAATTGTTCTCATAATGAAAATTCACCTACTTCGATTGCTTATATGATGCTCTTTGGCCAAACATAGCAACGTTCTCATTTAATGGAAACATAAATATCTTATAAAATAAGTACATTGGTATAAACTTCTTTTAGTGGAAGAGTTTTCTAACATAAGACCCACTTTAGCTTCAAAAAAAGAATAAATAATAAATAATAAAGTTAATTTGGGAGCTTTACATTTCTTATTAACAGTTTTCCTATACCTTTTAAGTACTTGTAAATGTGAGTCAATTTGAATGCCTATTGTGTGTTTTCTAGAATGTAGACTACTTTAAATTTACATGCTGCTTAGATACAACTGCCCATCTTTGGATTTTATTAGTAATTCCTCGCGCTAGAGAAATCATGTCCAAATGCCACAGTCTTGGCTATAAAGAGAGTCTGGACAATTATTGATCTTCAAAAAGAATTATCCTGTGTAATATATTTTGTTGCTTTTTCAGACATATTTTGAAACTAGAAATCATAATGAGAAAGTCATTAGAGGTTCAAAGAAAAATAGTAAAAATGAGTTTGGGTTTAATAGTATCTACTTTTACATGACTAGCTACTAAAAGTGCACAGGATCCCCTTAAAAGGCTTCTTGTGTTTGTTTAGAGTGTTTCTCCTTGGAGGACTCAGATCAGATTCCTGAAGTGGCTCTCAATATTCACTATGGAATAGAAATAAATGAACAGTTAAGCTCAAACTCAAAAGTTTATCAGGAGAGAAAACTTCACTGAATTCAATGCTGAAGGAAAAATATTTGCCAGGTCACTAAGGATTTATTTCAGTTTGCTACAGCCCAAGGTGCCAATGCTCAAAGGCCATCTCCATGTTAGTGCTGACTATCGAAAGTCCTTTTGCAATGTGTATGGATTCCCATTTCCCATTACTTATTTATAAAAGTAAGTGCATAAAAGTGGTACCTGACAAATTGCTTTTGTTACATTGAAATTGTCAGATACTGTATTTTCAAGCAAAAGAATCTCTTTTTAAGCATTATCTGTTATAATCAGTTGAGGCTTGATTAATTCACATAAAATAAAGCCATTTTTATAACATTGAAAAGTAATATTTTCCATTTTATTATAAAATCAGAGGTAATTTTATTTAGATTTTTATGATAGTTTCAGTATTTCACAGTAATTTTGGTTTTTAGGAAAATGTAACATCGTAAATGGAAAATATAAAGTGCAAACATCTTTGACATTCTATTAATTAGTCATCATTAAAGTTATTTATCTTAAGACTCCGGTATTATAAGAACTGATTTCCATAAGAAGAATAAGATTTGGAAGTTTTACAAAATCAAGACAATTAGAACATTTCTTTTAAAATACTTCATTTAAATGCATATCAAGTCTAAAGATAATCATAGCAATTATTTTCTCATGAAGAATAACCCAGATTTTAGCCTATAATTAATCACCTTGCCAGTCACTGAAATACATCATGTATTATTTTTATTACTGGGAAGCTGTTTTGAGTAGTCATAAAAATTTGTGATTAAGAATGGAAGCAGAGAGGTAGATTAATGTGAAGCTAATGAAGCTTAACACAGTGCCGTTCACTTTCACGGGCCCTTCCGGACCCTGGGAGAAACTCCAGCAATGTGTTCATGTGATCCTACATTTAAAAAAAAAAATCAAGAGTAATATTTTTAGCTGAAATCAAGTAAAAGCCCTGTACTTAATAGACAGTTATATGTTGCTGGAGTGGTTGAGAGCACTTTGGGGATCCAGGAAAGAAGTTGGATTTGTGCTACATTTAATTAAAGGATAGAGGAACGTTTTTATGTGAATTGCAGTGACTTCAATGTATAGTTAGGTCATTAGTGGCCATCTGGTAGAGAGGAATTCCACTATGCCAACTTACCTAACATCATAGCACAGAGGCTCAGGGTATGAGCACTTATCATGATAGAATGTGCCCTATAATTCTTTGCATGGGATGTATACACACAGTGGAAGAGTAACGAAGTTTAAAATGAACAGAATAAGAAGTGAGTCATGTAAATTCTTCCAAAAATTTCATGAGCAAAATTACAAGTGGAAGATTTAATTCTAGTCAATTTTTAATCAAATTATCCTATCAGGAATATATAATGCACTACGTGTAATTCAGTATATGCAATATATTGTACATGCACAATACTTTTTTCTTTTAGCTTTTCTCATGGGAATCATGCAAAAGAGAAATTATCAGAATTTCTAGTTGGTATAACACACATCTGTAGTGTTACTACAGGGCTACTTTTTAGTGAACATGTCCATGTGGAGAGTCAAATTTCAGTAATTAAAAACAAATTTTGAGCAACCATAATAGAGGAAACTCCAAATTACCTTTTTATTTCTTCTACAGAAAATTTTATTATAAAATCATGGTCATATGAAGAGGAAATATAAATATGTAAGCCAAAAATATGGGAACAATTAGAGATGTCAGAAGATTAATAATTATTTACTTTTTGAATTTTATTATGTTTATGGTATTAATAAGCATTGAATAATTTATATTTTTGTCATTTTATTCTCAATGTAAATAAGTGAACATAAATTACAAATTTATTATTTATAATTTTATGTCCTGTTTTTAAAAGAGGCTATCAGGGAGCCTAGGTGGTGCAGTTGGTTGAGCATCCAACTCTTGGTTTCAGTTCAGGTCATAATCTCAGGAGTCTGCTTAGGACTCTCTCTCTCTCTCCATCTGCCCCTTCCGCCCCCCCGCCATGTCCCTCTCTCTCTCTCGCTCTCTCTAAAATAAATAAATAAATCCTTTAAAATAAAAAAATAAAAGAGGCTATTAAAATTATAAAAACTTTAGGCCCCAAAACACATGGTTTTTCTCTTATTAAGCAATTAATATTCACACAAATAATTAGATCAATATTTTTCAGAAATTATAAATTCTTTCAAAACAAATCTAATGCCATTCTCCTAAATATAAATGTCTGGGAAATTGTATTACTAAGCTTCTCATTTGTCCCAAGGATAGTCTACTATGTCAAAACAAAACAAAGCAAAACAAAACCACACACCTGCTTGTAGCAAGCAGAACTTCCCATGATCCCAGGTAATTTAGGAGACCCAGGTACCCTAAATTTTTGTGCAACTGTGAGAATAGCAAAAATAATATGATAGAATATTTATAAAAAATAATTCAAGGATCTCATCCAATTAAAAAATGTTAATCTTGCTATTATTTTGAGTACTGCATAATGAATACGAATCCTATTACATAAGAAATTGTAAGCTTATATGGTTTATATAATCCTAAAAGAAGTACCATTAAATAGACTGTAAATCGCTCTACAAGAAAATAAGTACATATTTTAAAAACTTTCCTAGTGGAAGCCTGACCAGTGAAATAATTGCAGTGCTTACAATCATTGACGTTCTGTAAGTCTCCCTCCTTTTTACTCAATATTCTTTTGTTCCATCAACACTCCCTTTCTTTTATTTACTATATGATTCATATGGCAAAATGTTATTCATTGCCTATATTGATATTTTGCATTTCATCTCCAGAGACAAGTGGTAATAAAGAATCTCACTGTAAGCTGAAAAAGAAAGAAAATAATTTTTCTCCATATTTTTCTGTCATCTTGGTGGTGGGACCTAAGATGCACTTTAATTTCACAGGAGAGCACTTTATTTTTTTTTTTTTTAAAGATTTTTTATTTATTTATTTGACAGAGAGAGAGAGATCACAAGTAGGCAGAGAGAGAGAGGAGGAAGCAGGCTCCCTGCTGAGCAGAGAGCCCGACGCGGGGCTCGATCCCAGGACCCTGAGATCATGACCTGAGCCGAAGGCAGAGGCTTTAACCCACTGAGCCACCCAGGTGCCCCAGGAGAGCACTTTAAAATAAACTCTATATATGTTACTTAACTACAAAATAAAAATCAAATGTATTTGAATATTGAGAAATTTAAAATTTAATACTCAAATCACCATACTATTATTATAAAACCTGTCATTTTTCTCCCTTAACTAATTTAATTATGTGATCAGGTGTTTTAGCCTCAAGGCTTTACTCACCGTTTATTTTAATTAAATATTCTTTTCTTTCCCATTTTAGTATGTATAAATAGAACTATTTCTTACATCTTTTTATTTTTGCAATAGTGAAATATTTGTTGTTAAATAATTAACAATATTTTCTATAATACCATTAGATGTTCTTTGTAAACGTGCAACTCCTGTGCTTGTGTAGAGCCCACAAAATCATGTTCATCAAGGGGTTCGACATAAGCTAAACATGCTTTTATGATGGAAACATTCTGAAATTAAAATAATATCTCATATTAGAAGGATTTCTACATACAGGCAGCTAAGATGGATATCAGAGTAGTTTTATTTTCTTTCATTTTGAAATTAAATTTTGATAAGTAGAGTAAGTATTTGAATACAGGTTATCACTTTTTTCATTTTTACTGAGACATAATTGGCATGGAACATTGTGTAAGTTTAAGGTGTATGCCATGATGATTTGGTATATGTACACACTGAAATGGTTACAAATTTAGTTAAGAATCCAACATTTCACATAGTTAAAAAATTTGTTTGCTCCTTTTGATGAGAACTTTTAAGACTTATTCTCTCAGTAAATCCCAAATATACAAACACTGTTATTACCTACAGTCAACATGTACACAGCATCCCCAGAACTTATTTTCTTATAACTGAAAATTTGTACATTTTGACCACCTCCACCCATATCTTGCTCTTTATGTCAGGTTTAGAAGGAGGAAATGTCTTTCTTCATGTTTTGAAGAAATATACTATGTCCAATTTGAAATCATTTATCATATTCCCATTTTTCCTTCCACTAATTCTTCCACAAATCTCCTTGCTTTGTGGTTTCACTCTATGATGGGACATATTTCATTGCAAGCTCTTTGGCTCCTCTAGTCCTTTAAATTGTTTTCTTCCTTAGGTCTGTTTTCTAGGTTCTCTGCTCTACTATTTTTTAAAAATCTCCCCATGGACTGAAGTCACATATATGTTTAAATGAAGAGCAATTGCATATTTCTAGGTCATATTTCTCCTCAACTTCTACATATATGTATATATATATATATATATATATATATCTCAAACTGCTTCTTGGATGTCTTTGTTTGATATCTTGTAACATCAGACTCAACATGACCAATACTGAACACTTCAGCTTTCCCCAATAACTCAAATTTGAATTTATAGTCATAAAATTCTACTATGCAATTAGCAATAAAATTCTGCCAATCTACATTTTCAAATACATCTAAACCTTCCACAGCCACTTCTCCACAGTAGCCTACAGCCATGTTCTACATTGAAGTCTGAGTCATTTTTTAATATGCTCCTGCTTAAAAACTTTAAATGTCTCCTCATTTGGCATAGAATGTATACTAAATGATAAAGCATGTTGTCTCAGTCTGCTTGGGCTTCTGTAACAAAAAAATACCACTGACTATGTGGCTTAAACAGCAATGTATCTTCTCACAATTCCGAAAGCTAGAAGCCCATGATCAAAGTGCCAGCATATTTGTTTTTTGTGAAAACTCTCTTCCTGCTTATAGATGGCCACCTTCTCATCATATTCTCACATGGCCTTTTTTCAGTGCATGTCCATCAGAAAAAGATAGAGCCAGCTCTCTTGTGTCTCTTCTTATAAGGACACTAATTTTATTGGATCAGGGCCCTAACCTGGTCTCATTTAACCTTAATCACTTTGGACCCCATTTCCAAATACCATTCATCCTGGGAACCAGAGCTTCAACATACAAATTTTATAGACACATTCAGTCCATAACACATGGCAATGAATCAAGAGCTTGTTTCTGCTATGCACTTTTTCTCTTTATGCTAAGCTTTTTCAATCTATGCTCAACTTGACTGAATATTTTCATTTTCTTTTACTCAATAAACTTTATTTTTTTTAAGGCATCTGCAGCCCTCTAGACAACATTCTCATTATCTGGAGCAACATCAGAAGGAAAACCAAGTACCATTTCTGCTTTCATGAAGCTTTTATTTTGGTAGGAAAAGACAGTAAATGAATAACTAAATGCAATGTCCCTTAAGATATTTCTAAAGCTGGAATATTTTCTACCTCTCTCTACATCCCCCAAGCCTGCCTGCCTTTCTCTCTGTCTCTCTCTGTGTTTCTATTTGTCTCATTTACTACACTATACACATACACACACAACTATTCATAATTCAGATCTTACTTTAGCTCTTTTCTAAAAATTCTCCTCTAGTTACTTTAGAATGAATTAGATTGCACCTGGCACATAATGTCAAATCATAGTATGGTGATAAAATATGCCCATATTTTATTTCAGCAACTTATTGAGTTGACTATTTCCAGGAGGATAAGAGATTATAACTACCTATCTTTGTCACTACACACCCAGCATCTAGCAGTGAGTGATATATAATGGACATTCAATCAACACTGAGTGCTGTTGAATATTATACCACATTTCTTACACAGCACTTCTCAAAGTATCTTGCTAGGAATGCTAATTATTTGGACTAATACTGAGTGTTATCTTGGGAAAAAAAAATGAAGTTTTGGTAGCCAATCACTGAATTTAACATTGTTTACCTTGATTATTTAGTACAGACATACTCAGAGCACTTAATATGTATATTGAGATGATGAATCATGAAGATACATTGTATCCTGCTTTTTCCATATGATTTTATTGTACAACCCTTTTCCTCATAGCATCTTTCATACTAATTAATCTGCATGACTAGCTTTAAGTCAACACTCTTCTACAACCTTTTTCTTTCTCCATAGTTGAGCCGGAGGTTAAGTCTTTCTGCAAGAGTTAATGATGTCCTTTGCTCTCAACATTTGTAAGCTAATGAATGACAAATTGTAATACTTCCATAGATCAAAGAATCATATGGAAGTCCTTTTTACAGAACTATTTTATACTAGCTCATTAATAACCATCAAAGGCACATGTAGAATATAAAGTCCTATTGTCACAAGAACTAAATAAATTACCTCATTAAAATTTAACTGAGAGTACATGTATTAAGGAACAATCAGAGTTTTCATGATAAACATTTTAAGTCCTAATTGGTTCCATTGGGAGGTCTTAAAATTACAATTTCTTTGAAACCTGTGCATTGCTGTAAAAATGCCCATATACATATAATATTGAAAATAATAACAACAACATTAATACAAAACACTTTACAAATTGACCATAATGAATATTAGTAATACCATTAAGGTGAATTTCATGAGATCTACAATCACTAGGCAAAGAATAATCCCAGGCAGTAACAAAGAATAATTCTGAAAATGTAATTGTAAATTATCAGAGTCAGTGAGGGTGCTTGTTAAACTTCCGTTTGGACTCTGAAATTTAGATCCTGGTTCAATACTCTGAGGTAAAGGAAACCTGGAATTGTATATTATTAAATGCCATAGATAAGACATTCCCAAACTTTCTCTCTTCTCAGCACTCCTAGTGTTGTGTTTTATTCCACAGCACCCTAAGGCCAAAAGAAATACATAATTGTTGGGTGCCTGGGTGGCTCAATCAGTTGAGCACCTAATTTCAGCTCAGGTCATGATCTCAGGGTTCTGGGATCGAGTCCCGCATGGGGCCTCCTGCTCGGCGGGGAGTCTGCTTATCCCTCTATTCCTCCCCACTGCTTGTGCACTCTCTCTTGCAAATAGATAAAATCTTAAAAAAAAAAAAAAAAAGAAATACCTAATTGTTTATTGACTGGCTAAACAACTTAGTATTTGTGTCTTAAAAACTTGATAACCACTTCAAAAACAAATAAATACAAATATTATTGTTACGTAACATCTATTACTTACTGGGGATTTAGAAGGAGCTCTTGGGAACTGCAGGATTTCTCAAACTTTGGAATCAGATTGAACACTATCACCTTCATTTCAGGTTCCATATTGATTTTTAGGGAGCATTTGCTTCTCATCACAGAAGCTATCCAAATCCAAACTACTGACTTGATATTGTTTTTCCTACTTTAATATAAGTGACTCATTTTCAGAATCTGCTTCTCAGAGCCCTAGAGGTGCCTTGGCAATAGCAGAAATGTGTTGGCAGCAAGTAGGGTGATACTACAGGTATTGAACCAATAGGTATAAGAGCAGCTTCACACAGTTACAAGTTTTATATGTGTATGGCCATTAAGTAATATGATTTTAAAATTATTTGCAAACCAACTCTAAAGGACATACATTTCTGCTTGTAATATGCTATGTAATTTTTACTATCAATAAAAACTGCCAAATTTTCATGTATTTATTCAACTATATAACATTCGACATTTTAAAATATTCTATTTAAAGGTCTTTTGTTAAGGTGGAAAAAAGTAGGTTATTTAAGCCAGGTGGGGTCCCCAAGATTCACTAGAAGGACTCAGAAATCAGAAAAACTGTTCTACTGATATATAATACTGATTTACTGCAGAAAAAATACAGATTAAAATCACAGCAAAGGAAAGAGGCATATGGCTGAAGTCAAGTCAGAACTCTATTTCACACCTTCTTTCCTCTTTTGGCATTAATCACCTAATCTATACCTTTTTATATAAAAATTACCCTTTCAAATACACAAGTATATTGATATATAAAAATATATCTCACCTTGTATGTATAAATAGAATTGGGGAAAATAAATTATTATATTTTTAAGTCTCTCAATATTAAAATCTGATATGGACTTAAGTGGGAAATAGTGATACTGCAATCATATGACTTTGTTATATTTTCCTTTCCTACAATGGTAAATGGAATTGTCATCCTTCTAATTCTTAATAATAAAAACAATCCACTGAGGTCAAGTGTGAATAGCCTCTTTTCCTAAATTAACTGCCAAATAGTTAATTAAATCTACATACATAATATCTTCATTTTGGTTTTTAACACTATGTTTTGGCATACTATAGGAATTCATACACACACACACACACACACACACACACACACACACACACATACATACATACATACATACAATGGAATACTACTCAGCCATCAAAAATAATGAAATCTTAGGGCACTCGGGTATCTCAGTTGGTTAAGCATCTGACTTTGGCTCATGTCATGATCTCGGCTCTGCATAGGGCTCTGCGCTCAGTGGGGAGTCTGCTTGTCCCTCTGCCCCTCTTCCTGCTTGTGCTCTCTCTTTCACATAAATAAGTAAGTAAAATCTTTAAAAAAATGAAATCTTGCCATTTGCAATGACATGGAGGTAGCTAGAGTATATATTATGTTAAAGCAAAATTAGAGAAAGACAAATACCATATTATTTCATTCATATGTGGATTTTAAGAAACAAAACAAATGAACATATGAGAAGGGGGGAAAGAGAGACAGAGAGAGGGAAACAAATAAGAGACTCTATAAGATAGAGAACTGACAGTTGTTAGAAGGACGTGGGTGGGGGATGGGCTAAATGGGTGATGGGTATTAAGAGGGCACTTGTTATAATAAGCACTGGGTATTACATCTAAGTGATGAATCACTAAATTCTATTCCTGAATCCAATATTGTACTATATGTTAACTACCTAGAATTTAAATAAAAATTTGAAAAAAAAAAAAAGTCTATACAGAACATAGATGGGGTGGTGGTGGGGGAGTAATGACTACCGCATGAAGATTCTTTGACTCTGGGGAAGATTCTGTTTCTTTATCTAGGTGTATTACCTAGATGTGTCCAGTTTGTGAAAACTTATTGTTATATAATTATTATGTGCACATTTCTTTGTATAAATATTAGACTTTAAAATACTAAAATACTAAGTAAAAATATAAAAATAAAAAACGTAAACCTTTAGCAGAATTTTTAAGAGAAAATTAAGATGAAAGCAACATTAGGAATAAAAAGGACATCATTACAACTATAAGAATGATTAATAAGATAACAAAATAATAATATAAAAGTGCCAATATATTTTAAAATAAAAACTAAACAATTGGCTAGAAAACTACCACTTTCCAAAAATGATTCAAATAGGAGAAATACTGAATGGGCCAGTAAGTATAAAACAAATGAGTATTTGAAATCCACTCCCCATTAAAAATAATGAGTTTTAATATTATTTCTACAGAACAATTCTATCAAACACAAAAGGAAAAATACTTTTTGATCTTATTATTAATCTCTTTGATAGACTAGTAAAAGAAACACTCCCAACCTATTTTATGAAGCCAGTATAATAGTGTATACAAGAAAGGAAAATTAAAAGCCAGTATTATTTATGGAATTACTGTAAGTATAAAATGTAATATAGACAAACTAAGTTTTCCTAAGAATTTAAGAAAGTGCTAATAGAATATATATTAAAATAATTCAATCATAGAAATAGTTTAAAAATATCACCTATACAAATACAGCAAAACTATTTGATAAAATATAATGTATTCATAATTTTTTAAAAAAATCTACCAAACTATTAATAAAAGATGTTTTAACTTGATACTAACATTGGCCAATAAGCTTTTTGATAAAAATTTTAATTTTTTCATGTACAAATTGTATATTTATTACATATTTGAGATTAGTCATTGCCAAAATAAAGAGAAGCAATTAGTTGTTGTACTTTACTTTTCTGCAAGAACCTTCAATTTTTAATTATATTTAATTCATGTCTTTTTTGTACCTCATTATCTTAGCTGTAACTAAAATAATTTTAGCTCAATTTTCAAGATTTACTAATTTCATATTTGGATTTTATTAAAGTTGCTACCACTTCTAAAAAATGTTTTAAAATAATTCTGAAAGGGGTGCCTGGGTGGCTCAGTCTTGATTTCAGCTCAGGTCATGATCTCAGGATCCTGGGATAGAGCCCTGCCTCGGGCAATGTGCTCAGCAGGGATTCTGCTTGAGGATTCTCTCTCTCTCCTTCTCCCCCTGCCCCTCCCCATGTGTGTGTTCTCTCTCTCAAATAAATAAATAAATCTTTAAATAAAATAAAATAAAATGGTACTGACAGTGGACATCTCTCTTATGACTAAAAAGTTCATTACTTTAGCATTTAGTATGAGTATTGTACTTTGTTTTTTTTTATAGCACTCGCCATTGTACTTCATTTTTGATAAAACACCATTACCATATTTAGTAAATTTCTTTAGTGCATCTTTTCTTTTTGGATTTAATTACAAATTACTACTGGATTAGTAAAATACTATTTGTATCAATATAAGTACATATATTTATATATGATTTAATCAATTGGGTACAGAGTTATTTCATTTTTTGGAGAATTATATGTTTCATTAATTAACTATACTTGTAGTTTCCATAAGTGTGTTTTAGTATCTATAAGCCTATTCATTGTCATATAAAATCAGCAATCTATTGTTCAAGTAAAAGGTGTTTACAGAGCAGTGGCAAACCAGCAGGACAGGAAACCACATAAAAATATATATTACTCTGGGGCAGAAATACACTGTCAAATGCTTTTTTCTATATCTATTGAGATGATCATACTTTTATCCTTCCATACTTTTATCCTCAAATCAATGTATCACATTGATTTGAAAAAGTTGTACCATCCATATATCCATGAAATAAATCTCATTTGATCATGATGTACGATCCTTTAAATATATTTTTTGAATTTGGTTTACTAGTATACTGTTGAAGTTTTTTGCATCTATGTTTATCAGGGATGTTGGCTGGTAATTTTTTTCTTGTGGCGTCCTTATCCAGTTTTGGTATCAGGGTAATGCTGTCCTCAGATATGAGTTGGAAAGTCTTACCTCCTCTTTTCTTTTTTGGAAGAATTTGAAAAGGATTGGTATTAATTCTTCTTTTAATGTTTGGTAGAATTCAGTAGTGAAGCCATTTGGTTCTGGATGTTTTTGTTTGGGAGGTTTTTGGTTACTGATTCATTTTCCATACAACACAAAGCAATCTACAGATTTGATGACATATCTTAAAATCCCAATGGCATTTTCAAAGAAATAAAACCAATCATCCTAAAATTTCTATGGAACCATAGAAAAACCTGAATAGCCAAAGTAATCTTGAGAAAGAAGAAAAAAAGCCGAAGGCATCATGCTCCCTGATTTCAAACTATATTACAAAAATATAGTAATTAAAATATGATGGCGTTGGCATAAAAACAGACACATAAATCAATGGAACAGAATACAGACCCAGAAATAAACCGACATATATATGGTCAATTGATTTAAAACAAGAAGGCCAAGAATATACAATGGAGAAAGGATAGTCTCTTCAATAAATGATGTTGGGAAAACTGGACAACCACATGCAAAAGAATGAAACTGGACCACTGTCATACCATGCAAAAAATAAAAAAAAATAAAAATGGGTTAAGCACTTGAAAATAAGACCTGATTGGGGCGCCTTGGTGGCTCAGTGGGTTAAAGCCTCTGCCTTCGGCTCAGGTCATGATCTCAGGGTCCTGGGATCGAGCCCCGCATCAGGCTCTCTGCTCAGCGGGAAGCCTGCTTCCCCCTCTCTCTCTTCCTGCCTCTCTGCTTACTCATAATCTCTCTCTCTCTGTCGAATAAATAAATAAAATCTTAAAAAAAAAAAAGACCTGAAACCATAAAACTCCTAGAAGAAAACTCAAATGGTAAGATCCTTGGCATACATTTTAGTGATGATTTTCTGAATTTGACACCAAAAGCAAAAGCAACAAAAGCAAAATCAGAGAAGTGTGACTACATCATACTAAAGAGCCTCTGAACAGCAAAGGAAACCATCAACAAAATGAAAAGACAACCTACTGAACAGGATGAAATATTTATAAATCATATATGATAAGGGATTAATATCCAATGTATAAAAAATGTAAAGAACTCACATAACTCAAGAGTATAAAAACCAACAATTCAATCAAAAAATGGGCAGCAGATCTAAATAGACATTTTTTTCCAAAGAAGACATACAGAGAGCCAACAGGCAAATGAAAAATTGGTCAACGTCAATAATCATCAGGAAAATACAAATTTACACCACAATTAGATAACACCTCACACCTATTAGAATGGCTAGTATTAAAAAGATAAGAAATAAATATTAGTAAGGATGTGGGGAAGAAGGAATTCTTAATTCTTGTTTGTATACTTTTGGTGGGAATGTAAATTGTTGGAGCTACTATGGAAAATGGTATAGAAGTTTCTAAAAAAAAAAGAAAAGAAAATCATAAAAAGCTACATATTGTATGAGTCCAACTACATGATGTTCTGAAAAGGTAAAGCTATAAAGATAATAGTGAAGGATCAATAGTTGCCAGGGGTTGGGGGAAGGAAGGGAAGACTAGATGGAGCACTAGATGGATTTTTAGGGCAGTGAATATACTCTGTACAATACTCTAATGATGGATACATGTCATTTGTCCAAACGCATTTGTTCAAAAGCATAGAATGTATAACACAGAGAGTGAGCCCTAATGTAACCTATGGATTCTGAGTGATAATGATCTGTCAGTTAAAGTTCATCTGGTGGGGAATGTTGGTAATGGGGAAGCTCTGCATGTGTGGGGCTTAATAGGAAACCTCTGTATCTTCAATAAAAGGAGGACATAGTTCCATAATTCCATTCCCCTAATTTTAACAAAGATAGATAGGAAGGAATATTAAATTTAAACACTGAAAAAATAAAATAAAATTTAAAAAAATAAAGTTTGTAACTCATAGTTCTACCATCAATGCCTGGTCCCTG
Source organism: Potos flavus (assembly GCA_028534135.1). NCBI lineage: Eukaryota > Metazoa > Chordata > Mammalia > Carnivora > Procyonidae > Potos > Potos flavus. The sequence continues at coordinate 78,926,237 of CM052896.1, forward strand.
GCCTGTCTCCCTCCCTTTTTAATTTTGTATCTAGTTCCATTGTGAATTTTGAGAAACTTCTTCTTGCTGAGGCCCAGCTTGTACTGCATGTCTATTGCGCATACACAGCCCGATGAATTCTTGAGCCTGAGGTGTGCGTACCAGCTATGTAGTCCCTTTTTGGGAAGACAGACTCAGGAATCAGCTACCACAGGTTTCTGAAATAGGTTCAAGGTCATTTGGGTAGTAAATATTGATTTGCAGGGTAGAAGCAACAGTATGAACTCATATAGCTAATCCCTTTGGTTTTATAGAATCCTCAACTTGAAATGGGCTTCAGCCAATAGAAGGCAAGAGTAAGGCTATCTAAAGTACACAACCTAGTTAAAGGACCCTTCTTACCCAGGTCTAAGGTCAGTATTTCAAATTGTTGTATTTCTAAAGCATATAGATTGGAAGCAGTGAAGCATATATCAGTAGTACTGGCTCACTACATACCCTTCCAGTTCCAATATTAGCATGATTATGCCACCCATCCAAGAATCAAAACCACAAATAGTAGTATCCTATCTCTGAAAAGCATCCATAGGTTTCCAAATGTCTACCTCCTTCAGATAAGCAGGAAATCACACGTCTTCATATCAGACATAAAGAACAATATTCTTTCACATTCCACTGGTCTAATAGATGCAGAGAACCTAAAGTCCCATTCATCCTCTCTAGATCTCCATCCTCCTGGAGATCTATATAGAATGATACATCAGTCACACACTTATTCTCAACTTGCTTTAGTTTATGTGAGTGACAAAACATTAGATCATCAAATCATACTGACACAGCGTCAAGTGTCATAATAAGTTCAGGAATATAAAAAATCAAGAGCCACAGATGAAATAGAGATCTAAGACAACTCATGTGGTTCCACAGATCCTCCTTTTCTGCATCACATTTTATGGCTCAGAGTAGTAGATGATATCTTAAATGAGACTTGCAAGTATCTCACAAATGGAGAGGATTTAGAATGTGAAAAGTGTCCGTTTTATGTTTAGATGCTCAACCAGTTTATGTGACATTGGTCAGGAAGCCATACCCCCTTAATCCATAGACTTCAGGTTCAGTTATCCTGAACCAAGGACCTCCTGCAGAAAGCATTCCATAAATGAAGACACTCCTAGAAAATCATTAGTCTATTTACCAGGAGATCAGTTATCACACTGTATACAAAGATATTAGACCAGATCACCTGTCTTCTTTCTTTCCCCAGGAGGACCCTCCCTCTGCTCCAACTGTAACCAATACTTAGGAAAGCATCAGTCATAATATTTAAACTTCTTTCTCTCCATTATATTGTTTCAGAGAAGAATATGGAAGAGAGAGTGTAAGGGATGTATTCCATGTCACTATTTACCCAGAAATCTACTTTTTTCCCTCTTTATGAACCATGAATATTTATGAACCATGAATATTTTTACTAGTTACAAGGAACATGCATTGCTTTTATAATGGGGATAAAATCAGTGGGGTATTTTTTTTTTTAAGTCTTTATGTGCATAGAACACAGGAAGACATCGACTCTTCAAAGACATGACTTTCTATTATAATTTGTATTTCCTATTAAAATTATAAATAGAATTTGTCATCCTTCAAATTCTGAAAACTACACATAACCAACTGAAATCAATTAATGGGCTTCTCTTCTAAATTAATCGCTAAATAGCTTATTTTACACATATCATGTATGCTAATTTGTTAACTAATTCACTTTCTTTAACAAAAGAGAAAGAGTAAAGAAGACAGGGCTCTTCCTTAAAAGAAAATGTGGGTTTTAGGGCATTATTATTTATTTTTAAAAATCTATGCTTTGACATACTGTATGTTTATTTTTAAAAATCTATGCTTTGACATACTTTATGTTTATTTTTAAAAATCTATGCATATGACATACTGCATATGACATACATATTTTTCCATAGATTGAGATGCTTAAAACTGCACAATAATTTATAGGTATAATATTATTATATTCTACTTACTTTACAGATGAGGAACCAGAAAGTGTGAGGTAAATGGACTGTCACTGAGCTCGATACTGTCTGTCTTCTCAACACTTTTTAAATAGTATGTAGTAACTCAGATAATTCTTGAATTCGCCATTGTACTCTCCAATTACATTCTACTACTTATTCACTTGTTCCTAAACTCAATTCAACATTTTAATTTTAATTAAAATAGGATTTATTTCATTTAAAAACCCCTGGGTATTCAATCTTCTTATCTCTTGAATGTATCATAAATTTTATGCATCATATTAAGCAACAGAAAAGAGTGGCGATTCTTACTTTTTTGCAACTGAAACTGATGATTGATTTAATGTTTTAAAATATTGCTTTAAATCATCTAAAATTCTTATCTCATTTTTATTTCAGAAAGGTCACAAACAAGAATTCCTACAAAATAAAAAAACGATGCCCGATTCAACTGAAATTTAAATGAGTCAGAGAAAAACAGTGGAATTTGGGGAAACTCTCATTATCTTAAAGTACTTATTAACTTTCTATTTCCTTTTTACATACACCCCAAATACAAAGATAATTCATGCATTATATGCATCGCCGTTCTGGCTAATTATATTTTAAAATAATTTCTAATGACAGTGTAATAATGATACTGTGTAATTATAATTTCTATTTTCAGGCAACACTTCTACCTTAGAATCAAATGCATATCCTCAAAACGTGAATTTTTTGCTTTTGTTATACACATAAAATAAATGGAATCATATTTTTTTAAAGATTTTATTTATTTATTTGACAGAGACAGAGAGATCACAAGTAGGCAGAGAAGCAGGCAGAGAGAGAGGGGGAAGCAGGCTCCCCACTGAGCAGAGAACCCAATTCAGGGCTCCATCCCAGGTCCCTGGGATCATGACCTGAGCCAAAGGCAAAGATATAACTCACTGAACCACCCAGGCGCCCCAATGGATTCATATTTTAAAAGTTAATACCTGGGCAAATAAACATGAAATTATGTTATTTGTAGGAGGGTATCTTACAAAGATTTTGATAAAATACGTGAAGTGAAGCACTTTGAAAATTATTTCAAAAAATTGGAAAAAGAAAATACTTATGTACAATCCAGTTGTATCTGGCTTTGTTTTTCTGGGTTTATATTTATTCAATGCCTAACAAATTTTTACTTAATACCTATCATATAATGAACATTATATCATGGGCTAAAGATCACAGAAAACCAAAGTTTTACAGGCAGAGGGCCACTGTCCAAGTGAAAGGCCCAGGTCAAAAGTTTGAATTCATACATAACATAGTAGACATAGTAGACATACATGTCTATACATAGACATAGTAGAATGTCTAAATATTATGTATGTGCAGTGTCCTATGAAAACATAGTCAAAGAGAACTAAACTCATCTAACAGTGTCAAGGTAAATATATCTAAAAGGAAATGAGAGATCACAAGTTAGAAACAAAGGAAGACAAATATATTTGTTCCATGTTATAGATTTTTCCAACTAAAAGCAACAGCCAACCTAACACTACTTTTATCATTTCTATTTTGCAATTTTTAGCAGTACTAATATACATGAAAGGAAAATATCCATATACATACTGGAACAGAGGAAACAAAGTAATAATTATAGATAAATGATATATTGTTACTGAGAGATTATTTACTCACTACTATTCAAATGAACAATTATATATTTTATAACAAATAAGTCTCATAAATAACCATGGACCCCACTGAGTAATATAGGAGAAAGTTTTCAACTTGAGTATCTTAGGAATTGAAGTGTTTTCTAGTTTAAACAATCTCCTCTGGATAAGTTAGTCTCTGCAAGGTACATACAGTCTTTCCAATATGTCCCTCACTCCTACCCAATTGCTACTCTTCAAGATAATACTTGGTTGTATTTGTAGGTGCAGATAGCTTAAATGGTCCCATGACTGGGAGAGAGAATGGTAGCTACAGATCTACACAGTGTTTGTATTGTTTCCTGTTTCAGTCTGATCTGATCGCTGCACTAGGGACTGCTGTGAAAAAGTGCTGATTTGCTTTAAGGGTCAGTGTGTTGTCACTCACTGCTGTTGTACACGTTCCCAACCACTGCAAGAAGCCTCTTTGTTCTACTTCAGATCTCTAGTGGATCATCTGTTCTTTTAGCACCTTCTTGCCCCTACCTTGGCATATAGATGTTCCTTGATTTTCTATATGGCACAGTAAGGCTGTGGGGAGTCAAAAGTTCTACCTGAGTCTTACCTGTCTTCCTCATCTCCCTATGCCACTACCTTCAATTTCCCCAGCAGAGTGTCATTGCTAGAACTCTAAAAAGGAATCAAGACAGAATATTCTGGTTTGGTTTGGTTTTGTTTTCCCTCCAATCTATCGGGTAAAGCCAACCTTCAGTGGGAGATCCATACATGTGTATCTAATTATTTGTCCCCCTTGCCTCCATATTCCTAATCTCTTTTCCATATCCATCGGATTTGGAGTAGCAGGCTTCTTCCCTCACCTCCCTGCAGGATATAGGAATTTCTCCTGTATCATATCTCCTGCCCAATGCCCACATGGAATTTGCTTTGATCTTTTCACAGATTCCCAAATTGTAGATGATATGCAAACAAACAAATTGAGAAATAAAGTTGCAGCAAAAGAGTTACCAAAAATATTATTCCTATTATGGTCAGAAAACTCAAGAACATCAATTAAAGTTTTAGCTACACAATATGTAAAGTCAGAAATTTTCCATATGCCAGCAATAACTAGCTAGAAAATATCTAAGTATGTGGTATATTTCTGTATATGAAGCTAGATGTGAACATAGTTGTACTGATCCATTTGATAAAGTTTAAACTGATTAATCTTGTAAAAGAGAGCATTTAAAAATAAATAAATTATATTAATATAGAACAGTGTAAAATTACCCATAACTTTGGAACCTGATTACTAATCAAGAAATGAAAGTACTTTAAGCATCTGTGACTTGAGAATTTCACCCAAACTTCTATATGAGTATCTTTGTATTTTTAAGAACATAATGCAAACAATAAGGTATGGGATCTCTACATAGACTCTGTTCCATCTATATTTTTGCTTTTGCTTAGCCATATGTAATTATTAAGGAGTAGATCAATGACGAAAGAATCACTATTACAAATGGTTTTTGTCTCTTTCATCATTTTAATAATTCTAATGTTGAAATATAACTATGGTGCAAGACACCATCTGTTTTCAGATATGAAAAAAATCCCCATATGTGAACTCTAAAACTCTATAATTGTTCAAATGTTAAAAAAATAATGATCTTATAAGATTGACTGAAAGATCAATTTTGGTCCTCTTGTTTAATGTCAAAGCTTACAAAAATTAGTTTCTCTTCTGTGAGCTTAATAATTCCTACTTTCCTAGTGAAACTTTAAAATTTGGATGGCTTTATAGTTACCCTGATTGGAAATGCTGACTTCTCTACCAAGGTCACATACAACAGAAATAATTGCCAGAGTTTAAGGCAGATGGCTATTTCTTAGTGTTACATTAAACCACATCTAACTCTAAAGACTGCTTTCGCAGTAATGCCATGAATGTGTATGGTGATGACTGCCTAGTGAAAACCCAGCAGTTTAATACATCTCTCAGTATGATTCTTCTGTATCACTGATATAAATACAATGTCATATTTAGCTACTATTTTTCAAATAAATGTGTTCACTTTGGAGTTTTATATATTTGCAGAAATATAAACATATAAAATTAAAACTAAAAGTATACATATAATAATGATATAGTTCATATATATACTCATGACTGAAATAAATGTGTCATGAATGACAATGATCAATGATTAATGTATACTTGGCTTTCTAGTTTCTGTAACTTAAAAGGTCTTTAAAATTTTTATTTTGGTTCTCAGTCAACTATTAAACCGTAACTGATTGTAATTTCAACTTTCATATTTTTATCATGATTCGAGACAGGATAATATGCAATAAGAGCCCAGGTTTTGAAGTTTAAGAACCCTAATTTGAGTCAGATTTACATCATTACCAGGATACTGACATTGAAAAAGTTATATAACATCTTTAGGCCTGTGTTACTTGACCATAACATTGGGTATCTACCATGTAAGGCTGCTCTTTTAGTTATTTCTAAGCATAAGGTAAATACTTGGTAGATGTTAGCTTTAAATAGTTTACTATCCCAAACATTCACAACCTCTTTTTCAACGTAATACCAGTTATATTTGAGTATCAGACATTTGCAGAATGCCTTCTGAATCAAAAGTCATCCTTAGAAAATGACAAATGCATCCCTTCAAATCAATAGAAAACACAATGTCACTTCAACCACTAAGTCAAAGACAAGATCTAGTATCTTCTGAGTGTGTTGGAAGTATTAAACCGCAAGAAAAAGTCACTAACGAACAACAACCCTAACAATAAGAACAAAATGCATAATCTATAAAATCATATTTGTAGAGTTGTCCATCAGAAAGCTGAGAAAGCAAGCCAACTTGATCAACCAAATCCAAAGAGTGGCATGTGTCTCTATGCAGAGATAGGTCATATGGACTGTTTCATTTTGGCAATATTTGCAATATTGCTTTTCTGCAATGAATCTTCTTTTCCAGAGAATCTCAATTTCCTTTTCCCAAAAACCTCTCAAAATCTTCTCCATCTTACAAACTTGTAAGTTCTCTGATGTTGGGAAGTCTAGTTTTATCAGCACAGTGTTTTATAGGTCACTGATAATCAGTACATATTTGATTAAGTCTCTCACTACAAAATATTCAGAAGTTCTCCATATTTGTTCATCTGATTTTTGAGTAGGAAGTCCCATACAGCACATAGTCACTATGCTGCTGGTGAAAGGGTTAAATTACTTCTGGATATTGCTTAACTTATAAACTAGATCAAATATATTCTCTGTGTGGTCTATTCTATCCATTTCTCATACTTTTACTTATTTTTTTGTCCAGCTGTTTCAGTCATATTTAAAGATTTTATTTATTTATTTATTTGACAGAGAGGAGAGAGATCATTTTTGGAAATAAAATGTGAAGATTTACCTCCCCGCCCCCAAAAATATATATATAAATGCATGAATTCACCCCATACTTACAGGTTTAAATATTAAAATTTGGCTGAAAAATATTCATGGCTTTTGTTTTTGATTTAGAAGAATCTTCCAAAGGCAACACTATGGAACTTAGTTTAAAAACTTCTCATGTTTTTATATATGTAGATAACAGCAATTTTATTTCTTTTCTTTATTCTATATATTTTTAATATTAAATATTTCAGTCATATTCTCAAATTATTATGAAAAATTTTCTTGACTTTTCTGATAGGCTTTGACATAAGAGAAGATTTAGATTTCTGAAATGTATTGGTACAAACTTCAATATAAACAAGAAAAGGTCCAAGATTTTTAACATTTTACTGGTCTATTAAAAACTGCCATCAGGGGCACCTGCGTGGGTCAGTGGGTTAAAGCCTCCCTTCAGCTCAGGTCATGATCTCAGGGTCCTGAGATGGAGCCCCGCATCAGGCTCTCTGCTCAGCAGGGAGCCTGCTTCCCCCTCTCTGCCTGCCTCTCTGCCTACTTGTGATCTCTCTCCTCTCTGTCAAATAAATAAATAAAATCTTAAAAAAAAAAAAAAAAAACACCTGCCATCAAAGTTCACAGTTAATGTTATAGTCAAATATTTCATACTGCAATTTTTATAATCATACTTTGTATAAAGTAATATGTACAGCTTATAGACAAAAAATAAAGCATTCGACCACTAAAAACAAGTCAACCTCAGCACTATCTTTAAATTTCTGTATCTGCCTCCAAAAAAGCATTATTCTCCCTGTGCCCAGAAATAACTGCTATTCTGGATTTTTTTCATAATCTCCATGCTCCTTTTTATTCCCAAATGTGTATTATTTAATTATGCCAATTTTAATCTGTATTTTCTTCACTTTAAAAAATTATTTTTTTAAAGTTAAAATTTCTATTGTTCCTTCACAAGGTCATTTACTTCTTATTACCTCTAATTGTTCATACACTTCCAGGCTTTTCATCAAAGTTGATAATTCAGTGGGAAATGTCAGCAGGAAAGATAATTAATCTATATAGCACGAACTGCTATTCACTGCCATTTTTCATTTGTTTGTTTGACCAGATAGAGTTGCTGGTGAAAACTGGTCCAGTGCAGCCTAATGCATTCATATCCACTGCTACAGTAATGACTTAGAACTGCAATGATGTGTAGAGTTAATAACATAACTTTAATGCACATCATAAGAATACATATGATTGTAGCTAAAAGGTATGTAACCCAAGGATTTCAATTCAGGCATTGGGTTCAGCTTCTTGAAAGTTAGAACATTATGCAGAAGTAGTTGCATCAGAAAATCTGTGTTTGTTTGCTGGCTAAATATGTGCTTCTTTGTTGTTTGTATTTTTCCACCTGATATTTCTGCTGTTGCAAAATGGAACCATAGTGAAGAGTGAAATTCTGATTTGTCATTGTAAAGACATGGACAGGAATGTGTCCAGCATTTTTCTTGCATTTCAGTTACCTGCTTCCTTACTGAATTCATTTCTTTTCATTTCCTCTTGTGCTTTTTGATAGTGATTAAGTGTTTTCTCCATATAATTATCTTTTATCAATTTTAATGGTTAAGTTATAACGTATTAATATATCAAAAAGATTCCTAATTTTTTTTTGAACTGTGCAGCAGACCCTTGTTAGAGATATGCGTTTCCTCTGAGTCTTCCAGAATAGGAGTCAGGAGTAAAGTGCCAAATATTAAAAATTTTAGGCTTTGCAAGCCAAATAGTCTCTGTTCCAACTACCAAACTCTGCTTGTGTAACAGAAAAGCTACCACAGACAAACTGCAAATAATTAAGAGTGGCTATGTTTTCACAAAACTTTATGGGCGCTATGATTTAAATTGCATATAATCTTTACGTGTCCTCAAATACTATTCTTCTTTTAATTCAACTCTTTAAAATTGAAAAAAAAAAAAAAGTCAAACTACTCTTGGCTTGTGGGCTGTGCAAAAAAATAGGCAGCGGGCCAGATTTTGCCCAAAAACTATAGTTTGCCAACCTCTGCTCTAGATCTGTACTTCTCAATTCTAGCTGCATATTGGAACTAGAACCAATCAACTGAATCATCATCCCTGTTACTGGGGCCTACAGAGCTTTGTTACATTGTAAAAGCTTCCTATATGATTTCGGCATTCAGATTCTAATCAATTCTGGTAACAAAGTCTTTCTACCATGCCACTGTTTGATTTTTCCCCCCTCTCTATTAACTCTCCCCAAGTATCTATATAAACTCAATCCATATGTATGGCAAAAGTGGGAGGGAATTGCAGATTGCTCTGTTTACTCTCCACCCTGCGAGTAGATGATCTGAAATTGAGGTACACATATTTTAGTCCCATTCCCCTTTTCTAGCAAAATACAGTCCAATTATATCTTTATCCTATCCTTCACCTCCTGATGCTCTGGTGTTCTGAAACAATTGTTTCAATTCTGAAACAATGTAATACATGAAAAACTACTTTCAAATATGAATCATTACCGTTCTTCTTTCTGACACCCCCAACTGCACTTTATTCACAAAAGCTAAAACCAAGGAATGTATTGATCTACCTCACAGTCCTTACTTCTTGTTCCTTTATTGTCTAGGATTCTTCATCTTGGTGCAGTAAGATCTCAGCACAGCTAAAGGTAAAAATGTCAACTCTCCAAAAGACCACTAGGAAAAAAAACTACTACTACTGATCAAATGAAGCTAAGTTTCTTAGCTTACTGCAGTAAGGAGGACATTATTTTGACTGACTCTTAGTAGTGTCTCAGAAGGATGAAGTCAATGAGTACACTTAAAGGGCTGTAGGGACTAGACTGAATGGTTTCAACGTTTTGTTTTTGGTTTGGTTTTTGTGGGAGTGGGGGCTAGGCTAAATAATTTCAGGGTGAATTTCCAAGTTAGGAAACTCATTATGATCGGGAAGTTTATAACATAATAGTTTCAGCTTCGTTGACATGGTGAAGTGAGAGTCTTAAAGCAAGTCTTGATGACTAGCAAACAGTTTTGAAAAGTAAGCTATTTTAGTTCTTTTCTGAGTCTTATCTTTTAGAAACAAGCATTTCTTAGGGCAAATTGCTAAATTGTTTTTGCCTGGTCACAGTAGTGTTCAGCTCAGGGATAGGAAATTATGTTGCTATCAGTATTCAAGGCAAATAGAATGGAGGAAACAGCACTCTGCTTACTTCATAAAGCAACTCTTCAGAAAAAGTGAGTGGGCAACACAGTTTTAAGTTTATTTGGGTCTAAAAATATGAATCACAGAGATTGTGGTAAAAAGGAACAAAGCACATTTGGGGTTTTCTGGTTGGGTTTATTTCATATTGTAAAGTATAAATTCCAGAAGTTAAAATAGATTTTTTCAATATATATTAATTTATCTTATGGTTAGTTATGAATTATTCCTGATTCTATAATTAGATTTTCCAACATATTTTTTAACACCACCATGAAATTCTCAAATTCTTAGCAGACACTGGGTATCAGATGCCAGTCACGAATCCATTTTGTTAATCTGTACTTCTGACCAACTGATTATAAATCAGAGGTTCCCACTATCTCCTAGGGGTCAATTAATTTGCTACAGTGGCTCACAGAACTCAGGACAGCATTTACTTACCAGATTGCCAGTTTATTTATCCTTAGTAAAGGATTCAAATGAGCATCTAGATGAAGAGATACGTGGGGCAAGGTCCAGAAGAATCCAAAACACAGAAGCTCCTGTCCCTGTGGAGTTTAGGGTATGCCACCCTCCCAGCACACAGATGTGTTCCAGTTTGCAAATGTGGAAGCTCTCTAGTCCCCATCATTTTGGGGTTTTGTGGAGGCTTCATAACATAGCCATTCTTGATTAAATCATTGGCTATTGGTCATGGAACTCAATCTTCTCTTATTCTTCACCCCTCATGGGGCTGGGACTGGACGTGCCAATCCTCTAACCACATGATTTGTTCCCCTGGCAACCAGCCCCCATACCTGAAGTCTTTCCAAAAGTCACCTTACTAGTGTAACAACTACAGCAACAACAACAAAAACCTTTAGTACACTCATAGCTTAGGAAATTTCAAGGATTTTAGGAGCTCTGTGCCAGGAATGAGGACAAAGACTGAATATATATTGTTTATAAATCACAACATCACAGGTTGCCTTTTACTTATTTTAAAGAAAATAGAGAATTTTCTTTTCATGTGTCTATGGATATTTTATAAGAAGTCAGAAGAGTCTGCTTAATTGTATAACATTTTAGAAATTATTTATGTAATAACTTCTAAGATAATACACATATAGATCACTTAGAGTCCAGTATATGTAAGTACTGAGTTGTTGGTATGATAAGTAATTGCTTTGCGAGAATAGCTGGGTTGAGAGGACTGTTAATGTGATAGATAAATAACTCACAATGACCTGGCAAAGAAGACACTATGGGGAAAGAATATTCCAATGTCACTCTCCTTTCTACTTTCAATCTTCTGGTATCATTAGCTGAAACAAACCAGAAATCAGAGTTGGCTCAAGTCCATTTCTGTTATTCCTCTGTGTCACAGAATGACTAGAGAAGGGGCAAAAGGGATCTGGAAGGGAAAATGGAACATATGCAGGACAATCTTTCTACAAGGTTCTGTGTGGGCATATTGACACATATAAACATCTTCATACAAACATCAGATCAGAAAGAAACCAACATCACACAAGTATCAGACCAGAAGGAAAGATGTTACGAACACCCTGGTCACAGTAACCCTGGAAATTTGGTGACAATGCTGAGCTACACAATCATATGTGAAGCCAACCTACCTCAAACTGTCTGTATGAAGAATAATAAATGTCTCCTAGAAGATAACGTAAAAGAAAACTTATATGACCTTGGATATGGCAATGACTTTTTAGAAACAATACTAAAGGCATGATAAATGAAAAAAAATTGATAAACTAAACCATTAAAAATTCTGCTCTGCAAAAAACAATCAGACAAATGAGAAGAGAAGACTGGGATAAAATATTGGCAAAAGATATATCTGATAAAGGATTATTACTCTAAATGAACAAAGAACTCTTAAAACAATAATAAGAAAGCAAAAAGCCAGATAAAAAGTGGGCCAAGGAGCTTAACAGACACAACTCATCAAAGAAGATAAATGAATGACAGACATAATCATAAGATGCTCTACACATGCCATCAGGGAAATGCAAATTAAAACAATAAGATACCACTATACCTACTAGAATGTGCAAATCCAGAACATTGATAACACTAAATGCTGGCAAGGATGTGGAGTCTTATTCATTGCTAGTGAGAATGTATAATAGTAGAGTCACTTCAGATGACAGTTTGGTGGTTTCCTATAAAACTAAATATACTCTTACCATACAATCTAGGAATTATTCTCTTTGGTATTTATCCAAAAGTGGTAAAAACATATCCACACCAAGACCTGGACAGGTGGAGTTTTAGCAGCTTTACTCATAATTGCAAAGTTTGGAAGCCATCAAGATGTCCTTCAGTAGGTAAAGGAACAAACAGGTACATTCAGGCAACGGAATATTACTTAGCACTAAAAAAAAAAAAAAAAAAAAAAAGGAACTTCCAAACCATGAAAATACATGGAGGAAGCTTACATCCAATACTGAATGAAATAAACCAATAAGACAAGACTACATACTGTATGCTCTATTCTGGAAAAGGCAAAACTATGGAGGCTGTAAAAGGATCAGTAGTTGACTGGAGATGGGTGAAAGGGACAGATAAGTAAACGAAGCACAGAAGGTTTATAGGACAGTAAAAATACCATGATATCATAATGATGAATATATGTCCAGACTGATAGAATATACAGAATTATTTGTCCAGACTGATAGAATGTACAGCGCCAAGAGTAAACTATAATGTAAATTTTGGACTTTGCATGATTGTAATGTGTCAGTACAGGTTCATCTGCGCTAACAAATGTACTACTCTGGTAGGGACAATGATAATGGGGGAGGGTATGCCTGTGTTGAGGCAGGGGGTATATATGGAAAATCTCTATACCTTCCCTTCAATTTTTCTTTGAACTTTAAACTGATCTCAAAAAATAAAGTCAATTAAAAAAATGTTTATGTTATTTAAACCACAATTCTATTATTTGTGGTTGAAAGTATCTTAACCAATACACTACCTTGTGAGGCAATTACTAGTGTTACTCCCGTTATCCAAGTTAAAAAAAAAATGGTCAAAAACGGAACTTAATTAAAGTCACATAGCTGATAAGTGTCAACACTAAACTAAGTATCAGCTATATCTGATTCTAGTGCCCAAGCTATTAACTTTATTGCTGTATTGCATTTCATACTACTATACATGTAATTAAACATGCATATCCAAACAATGATTTACAGTTGAAAATGGTTCTGTTATACCAGGTTTGGAAAGAAGAGACATGTATGTCTTTCTTAATTTGTGAACATTATTTCAGAGAACTTCATTTTCCTTATCTGCAAAACTGAAACAAACCATACCAATCAAGTAGGCATGGTTGTTATGTTACTTAAATAACATATGGAAAATATTTCGAAGCAGTAAAATCCTATACCAACATGCAAACTGAACAATATTTATTAAGGTATATTTTAATATCCAATATCTATTTATATATTTCTCTATCAAACAACAGATTTCTCAGACAAAATAATCTGTTCCTACATTTTACTGGTAGCTTTTTCTTGTTGTTTCTCCGCAGTTCCTTGTCTCCTCTAATTTAATGTAAGCTCTTGAAGCTGAGGATTATGATTTCACAGCTTTATATCCCCACAGACTTCTGAATCATAAAGTGATACACATAATACATGTTCAATACATTTTGTTGAATGAACATGATGGTATTTTACCCTTTCACATCCAGCATATACATTTCCTATTATATCCCATAAAGTATGAGATGATGCTTATTTCCAACATTAACTAAAAATAAAGTATCAACAGAAAGTAACATTTCATTCCATAGCTTAGGTTAGGAGAAATGCTCTCAGTTGTTATTCTTACTGAATAAAGCAAACCCACCAGAAATAACATTTTTGAATTCACTTCATTTGACTCAGATTTTTGGAAAAGCTGAAAAGTTTGTAATAAGAAGAAACTTGCTGTGTATCAATAAAGTTTCATTTCCACTTCCAGCCTTTTTTCTGCATTTTTTTTCCCACCTATCTACTCAACCACCCAGGTTGGGTACACACAGGACTCTAAAGAACATAAGCTTACCTGAAAGAGTTTTGAAAATGCATTTGGAAACAGTGTTCTTTCTTGTTTTTACAATTTCCATTGCTAAAATTCATCTTTTACTATAGATAACTTAGGGTTTTAAAAAATTAAGTCCCACCAAGTGTGAGCAAATAATTGAACTATACTTACCCCCCAAAACAATACAATGTAATACTAACACTAGGTACTTGATACACGTGACTTTTGAATATGATAACACCACTTAAGAGAAAGAAGAAAATCAAATGAAATAGAAAGATGGTTTAAATAGTTTTTAACTTTTGACATAATTTTTGAAAAGGAAGAAAGCATCTACTATCTAAATCAAATTTGTATAAAACTCACTCATCACATTTGTTACTCTCCCTTGACAATTAAGAACAGACTTGAGAATGCATTTATACATAAGCCTATGGATCAGGAATAACTTTCATCAAATGTTTATTTAATTCCGTGTAACCTACAAGTAGTGAATATTTAAGGTAAGTAAATTTTAAAAATATGTTTTATTTTTTTAATTTTTAAAATATTTTATTTATTTATTGGAGAGAGAGAGAGAGAGAGCATGGAGGGAAGGATAAGAGGGATAAGTGGACTCCCTATTGAGCAAGGAGCTGGACATGTGACTCGATCCCATGTGCCAAAGGCAGATGCTTAACTGACCGAGCCACCCAGGTGCCCCCAAAATATAAATGTTTAAAAAATTAAAATTAGAAGTTAAATAAAATATAAATGTTTAAAAAATTAAAATTAGAAGATAAAATAAAATATAAATGTTTATTATGCACTTTAAATCAGAGAATATGTTGAAAATTTTATCATTTTATTACAAAAACAATTCTCTAATATAGATAAAATGATATCAATTTTATGGTGTAGGAAGGTGGGATTCTGGGACAAAATTACATGACTCCATTTCTAGAGATTTTGCAGAGTTTCACAAAGTACATAGGCTTTCTGATTTAATAGTCAATAATAAACAAGGTCTTGCTTCTGTGGTCCATCACTGTATAGCCTTAAGAAATTTGCAAGTACTCTGTGCTATTCTATCTGTCCTTATAAAATGAAAAATAATTCACCCATTTCTTTTTTCCTGTATCATTCATTGATTCATTGATTCAATCAGTCAGCCAGTCAATATTTATTAAACATAATACATCTAGCCTGGTCCTAGCTCTCAAGATCTAGAAATATTAATGCACACACTGCCTTAAGAGACTTCCAGTGTACTGAAAGAGACACAATTTAAAACCCTAATTACAATGCAGGTAGATAAATGCTGTAATAGTGGCATGTACTTAGCTCTAATTAGAATACAAGGAAGGTGCATTTAATTGAGGACCAGTCTTTTATCTGGAAAAGCTTCCCAGAGGAAGTAGCATTTGAACTGAGTAGATGTGGTGCAATATGCTGAAGTCAGTATCCAGTGCCTAAAATAAACTTACTGTTCTGAACACTCAGTAAAATTTTCCTTTATCATCTTCATTTGCTGGGTCAATTAAAATAAGTACTTGGCTCTTGAAAAGACTTATTTCTGGTATTGAAACATGGACTAGGCCTTACAGCCCCTTACTCATCCAGTTTTAGAGACAGGGGACTCAACAGAGACGAAGAAATTAGGCATATGCGTCCTTCTGAAGAAGAACTAGTGAGTGAAATAAAGGGAACTCTTTGGTGTCAGGCCAAAAAGTGATCTATCAGTAAGCAGTGGTTTCTTAGATGCTTTAAAGTCTAGATTCTATATGATCTACATGGTCTACATCCATCCTCCTAGGCTCTATCCTCACTGGCCATTTTCTCACAATCTAAGAGTAAACAATTTGAAATTGGTCAATTCCTTGTGCTTATAAGAATGAAGACAACTCCAGACAAGCTGTCTATAGTTTTCTACCTTTTCCCAGGCTGATACATAGTTATTGGGTTTTGAGTTTCCTTCAGTCTTTAGCATTGCAAGTGGCTTAACATTTCTAGAACTTCAGGCATCCTACTGTGTATTCCAGGAAAGAGGAAGGAGAACAAAAAAAAAAAAAAGAGAGAGAGAGAGAAAAAAAAAAAACTTTATTTCTGGTTGGGTCAGCTACTTTAAATAGCTTTTCTGAAGTTAACACGTAATACTCACGTATTATATGGCTAAAGATGAGGTAATAATAGTCGTAGTGGTAGTTATCATCTCTGCAATGTAGATATGGACTCAAATCTAGGGTCAAGTCCAGTAAGATTTATTAGTGTTGTGAATATGAGAATTGAAGCAAGCAAGACCTCAGGATAACTTGTATCTTTGGACCGAGAAAATGGGTGGCTATAGATGACATTAATTTAGAAGGAAAAAGTTTTGGATCAGAGAGAAGACCCAAGATTTCTGTTTTGACATTATCAAGTTTACAGTGCTTAAAAGACCTGTTAGGCCTATTTGAAGTTAGTCTACATTTAGGAGAGAGGTTATGGTTAGGGTTATAAACAATCATTCATATAATGATGACGTTAAAAACCATGGAAATAGATGAGGTCACCAGAGAACGTGTTGGGAAACAATTCTTCAAAAACATTTCTGCAGTTTTTGTTTATGGTTATCTTTTTCAAGGATGTTTATGTAGTAGACTGCCTTGGAAGATAGAGATGGGTAGATAGAGATTTACCTGGAGCAGAGGTAAAATTTATTTCCTAACCAGGGTACCAGAAATAATGGCTCCATCCAGCAAAAATGCTGGGCATGTTTGCTAGTAGCCCTTAAAAGATCAGTTCAGGGGTTTCCTGAACATGTGATGGATCTTCACCATAGCATCCAACCGGATCACTCTCTATTATTTCTATGCACATTGAGGAAAAAAAAGGAAAGTAATGGAAACATGAAACCAAGTTGCTACCTGTTGTGCCATAAGCAGTCAAGTCTACTGTCTCTGACTTAGAAGTTCAGGGTCTTCTGCTAGCTTCTATAAAACTAAGGTAAATGTCAGAACCTTCACAGTTCTTGAAAATGGAAATGAAGAAGAAAAAAGAGAAAAGGAATGATATTTTGGACTAGTCAATATATATAGAACAAGAGAGACTGGGGATGAAGGAAAGGAGAATAAGAAGTAATAGCCAGTCATCTTGGAACCAAACCAGAAGAATTTATTTTACTGTTTTCCATGGAATTTTATATTTAAAATATATTGCAAATGGGAGATCATCTTTGTTCTGATGCCAAGTGTTTGAATAGGTAATTAGCCACTGGATCCAGTATGTTGTAGGAACTAATTAAGAAACTTAACTAATAATCCATTATCATTGACAATAACTTATTCATATATCTGTGAAAAACTTCAGTCTATTTAATAAGCAGACACTGCTAATGTCACACAAATAATACAGATATTTATGGACATCTGGGAAAGTTATTTTTATTTTTATTTTATTTTTATTTTTATTTTTTTGGGGGAAAGTTATTTTTAAAGCTTTTTTTTTTATTTTGAAATAACTGTAGATTCACGTGCAGTTGTAGGAAACGATACAGAGAGATCCTGTTAACCCTTCACTCAGTTTCCTCCAGTGGTAACATTTTGCATAACTATGGTACAATACACAACTACAAAACTGAAGTTGATAAAATCCAATCAGATATCACAAGTTTTATATTCATTTGTGGGTATGAGTATATTTAGTCCTATGCAATTTTATCATATTTATATGATATGCTATATCATATAAGCTATAAGATATATGCTTATAAGCTATGAAGCCATGAAGCATGAGAAAAAGTGTTAAGCTTAAAGAGCAGCAACATTTATTCTATACTGTTAATTTATTTTCCTTTACTTTATTATGAATGGACTTATAATTTGTGTTGTTTTTTGGGTGAAAACAATTTGTATGATAGATGGATGGCTAAATGTCTAAATAGCAGATGGATAGATGGATAGATGGATTGATGAGTGGATTGATAAAGTAAGTACTTTTTTCATTATCATCCTCTTTTAATCACCTATGGTCTATCTTCAGCAACTTACTAAACAAATGTTATCAAATGCCTTCCATTTATTTAAAAAATCTAAATTGTGATTAACTAAGACTATTTAATCAATGCAAATGTCATCTTTTATCCAATCCTAGATCCTAGATTTCCATGGGTAATATAGTTTGTATCCTTATTTTAAAAATTTATTTTATTAATTAACAAATTGACCATCCCTTTTTCTAAAGCCATTAGATCCATTTAATGTAAAGATTAACATCAAAAGCTTCTCCTTTACAGACAGTCTTGCTCTGGTAAGGTAAGAGCAGTGGAGAAGGGGAGGCCAATTCTCCTTACAAATGCCGTATGAGTTTATGTTAAAGATGGATATAGAAATAGGAACAACTACAACAACAACAAACATTCCTCAGATGTTAAAAACAATGAGTGCCTACATATAAAATCAGGAAGTTGTAGGGAATGCAGGGAAGAAGTGAATAATTCTGCTTTGCCAGACAACAGTGCCATGGAAAACAGAGAAAATGAAGCCGAGGAAACAGGTAGAATTACAGAAAACTTTTATAGAAAGGACAAGATTATAATTACTCTTTATGAACCCAAAGGAAGCAGCATGCATGGAAAAGTCTAAAAAGCACTAACATGAAGTGAAAACTGGTCGGAGTGAGACTATTAAATAATCCTCAAATACCTCAAATACCTTTCATCCATATTATTTCCAAACCAGTAATTGCCTCTCTACTACACAGAAATGAATGAATTGTATAGCCAGATTCTAACAAGTTAACATACAAAGCAAAATAAAACTGTGTGAGCTCTAGGGATTTTGCAAACTGTTAACTTTCCCGAAGCATTAGGATATAATCTTTTAATAGATTAAAGGGAAAAAAGATATTATCTGAAATATTTATCATCTTCATTTTCAGATTGTGCCCTGGTCTTGAGAGAATATTTTAGATAAACTTGGCAAAATATGTTTTGATTCTTCTGATTTATCTGATATTAGCACTGTATTAGATTGAATTACCCATTACTCAAGTACACTACAGTGATTTGTTATTGAGCTATAAATTTTACATTTTATACCACAATATATGTTTTACAAATGCCTTTTTTGTGATGAAATTAGAGATAACAGAATTATAATAAAAATTGCTAAATACATTATACATATTCGCTTAACTTTAAAGCAAGTTCTTTTTATTCCATCTTACAGATAAAGAAAATGAGGTTCAGAGAAGTTGTGTCAAATATTCAAGTTAGTAAGTTGCTAAGCTATGGTTTTAAATGGGTCTGTCTCCAAACCCAGTGCTAAAGTTTATAAGAGTGATATATCAAAGTTGTCACTGGGAGAAATGTTCATTGTAAGCCTTAGCAACTTCATTCAAAATATCAGTTTAGCAGTTCTTCAAAGCCAGGACCCACTGTTATTAAAAGCGTCCATGAAACTCTTTTAAAATCATAAACAGAACTAGACTTGCTTTCTTTATAATGTACCTGATTTAGTTCAGGAAGATATTTCCAAACTAAAAAGGAACCTGTGTTATTCATCTCAAGCTGGCAAACACATAGCATTGTTGCTCCTTTTGTCTTGTACTTAAATCCACTGCTCAAGGAAATAGTCAACTCTTTACAAAGAATAAATCAGCAAAGCAAGAATTGGATCTCTCTCCTTAAATTTTCTCTCTTTCCAGGTTCATTACTAAATTGTGTCGGAAGCTTTTTCCCATTTCCCTCTTCCCTCTTAAGCACCTTTGTTCTAACTTTTCTTCAACTTGAATAATAATCTCTTCTTTCAAAGAGAACTCCAGGAAACATTGAGAAGTAGGCAGACATTTTTCCATCATCAAAGTCCAACTAATACCTGAAGATACTAGTTCTTTCCATTTACCTCCTCATTCTTAACTGTCAATATCAAAACCTGATTTCAGGTGAGGATCTAATTAGCACAAATACATTAAGTTATAAAGAATACATTATTTGCATTTTAAAAGAGAGTAACTATCTAGGGCACAGAAAGGAATCTTAGTTATGGAATTTAGACCCTAGAAAGGTGGGAAAAGCTCTTTTGGGAAGATGAGATTAACATCATGGATCTTTTCTCTTTTCCTCTAAAATCACCAAACTATGGGAGCACCTGGGTGGTGCAGTCGGTTAAAGGGCTGCCTTCAGCTCAGGTCATGATCCCAGGGTCCTGGGATCAAGCCCCATGTCAGGCTCCCTGCTCAGTGGGGAGCCTGCTTCTCCCTCTCCCTCTGCCTGCTGCTCTGCCTACTTGTACTCTCTTGCTCTCTGTCAAATAAATAAATAAAACCTTAAAAAAAAAAAAGTAAATGAAGCGCTGATGATTTTAAAGTGCTGACATAGACCATCCCTGCAAAAAGAAATTTGGATGACACATAGAACACCAAGTCAACTATGATAATTATACTTTTAAACCCTTAATCTACTCCTTCAAAGCCATTTAGGTAATCAGTAAAACACTAGAAAATAAACCTTAGGGGACAGCTGCCTCACTGAAACACTGATAACAGAAACACAACTTTAATTTTACAAACTAAGAAAAGCTTGATAGAGGTTAAGTGATAATGATCCATACTCAGGACAAAATATAAGATCTATCTTATAACCCATGAATATTTGTAAATGAACTATTTTAATAGAACAATCATGTGTTTATTATTGAAAGTACACTTTTTATATGTAGAATATCTTTCTGTGCCCCTTCTCACAAGCTTTAAGCTCATCTTTTTGCTCCACCATTGCTGTGGTATCCAGCTATGTACAAATGTAGTCTAATATCACCCAGCCTCAGCTAATAGGAATACATCACTTGTTTTCTGTCCCGGACGTTTCTGCCACCACCATACAGGATGCAATAGCCCAAGTAACCACTCTAGCCCATGAGGAAAACAAACATGGAAGTATAAGGTATTTATCCTCCCTGGGAAACTCTTGACAAATGGGAAACTGAATGTTGCCAGTACAAAAAGTCCTTTTGTGTCCCAAGCAGGTAATGCTGAGGGATATTTTACGTGGTTCATCAGATGGCACCTTGTGCAACTGGTGCCGTCTGATGAACGGTAACCAGCTCAATGATGTACTCTTGAAGAGCTTTCTCTCCTTCCATATTTTGTTCTTTCTTGTTCTCCCCATTCTGTTCCTGACCAGGAAGGTACTTGCACTCAAAGTGTATTCTCTGGTTCTGAGACATCTGGTTATAGGAGTGACCCCAATAGTAGTAAATTGATTGATCACTTGGCCAGGGGCCTGAAAAGAAGGCTTAGAAGATGTGGGCAAGAAGTTTGGGAAAGAGACAGTAATGGATGGAACAAGAGTGGGCAAATGTTAGGATTTTTAATGACATAAGAATTCCAACAAGAAAACATCTACAGTGGAAGAGGCAATGAGCAACCGATATATAGGAACATATATCAGAAACATTTCACAAACATGTCCTCACAAAGAAGATTACTATTTTTCAATAGAACTCAGAGCCTTATCGTGATTCCAGATTTCAAGATATATTACAAAGTTGTAATCATCAAAACAGTATGGTATTGGCACAAAAGCAGACAGATCAATGGAATAGAATAGAGAACCCAGAAATGGACCCTCAGCTATATGGTCAACTAATAGCAGGAAAGAATATCCAGTGGAAAAAAGACAGTCTCTTCAACAAATGGTGTTGAGAAAATTGGACAGCAACATGCAGAAGAATGAAACTGGACCACTTCTTTATGCTATACACAAAAATAAATTCAAAATGGATGAAAGACCTTAATGTGAGACAGGAAACCATCAAAATCCTAGAGGAGAACACAGGCAGCAACCTCTTTGACCTCAGCCATAGTAACTTCTTTTTAGACACATTGCTGGAGGCAAGGCAAACAAAAGTAAAAATGAACTATTTTGAAGGCTTTATGAAGATAAAAAACTTCTGCACGGTGAAGGAAACAGTCAACAAAACTAAAAGGCAGCCTATGGAATGGGAGAAGATATTTGAAAATGACATATGTGATAAAGGATTAGTATCCGAATATATAAAGGACTTCTCAAACTCAGCACCCAAAAAACCAAATAATCCAGTTAAGAATTGGGCAGAAGACATGAACAGACACTTTACTAAAAAAGACACCCATATGGCTAACACACACATGAAAAGGTGTTCAACATCACTCATCATCAGGGAAATACAAATCAAAACCATGATGAGGTACCACCTCACACTTGTTAGAATAGCTAAAATTAACAACACAGAAACAACAGGTGTTGGCAAGGAAGTGGAGAATGGGAACCCTCTTGCACTGGTGGTGGGAATGCAAACTGGGGCAGCTACTCTGGAGAACATTCTGGAGGTTCTGCAAAAAGTTCAAAATAGAACTACTCTATGGCCCAGCAATTGCACTACTAGGTATTTACCCAAAGGATACAAATGTACTGATTCAAAGGTACACATGCACCCCAATGTTTATAGCAGCATTATCTACAATAGCCAAACTATGGAAAGAGCCCAGATGTCCATTGACTAATGAATGGATAAAGAAGAAGTGGGTATATATACACAATGGAATATTAGTCATCAAAAAGAATGAAATCTTGCCATTTGCAATGACATGGTTAGAGCTAGAATGTAATGCTAAGTAGAATAAGTCAGTCAGAGAAAGACGAATACCATATAATCTCACTCATATATGGAATTTAAGAAAAGAAAACAGATGAATAATGGGAAGGAGGAAAAGGAAAAAAAAGAGAGGGGAAACAGACCATAAGAGACTCTTGATAATAGAGAACAAACTGAGGGTTGATGGAGGGCGGTGGGTGAGGGATGGACTAGATGGGTGGTGTGTATTAAAGAGGGCACTTGTGATGAGCACTGGGTGTTGAATGTAAGTGATGAATCATTGAATTCTGTCCAGAAACCAACATTTCACTGTATGTTAACTAAAATTAAAAAAAAAGAAAATCAGACCCTCATTGATGAACATCTGAGCCTGTAGTTATAGGCACATCCAACACCTAAATGTCAACAAATGTTTTCAAAAAGTAAGAAAATTATAATGTATATTTCATGATAATTCCAGCTCCCTTACTCTTAAGACTTCAACTGTTGGTGTATCTGACACCAAATAATCTGAAAGTTTTAGAGATAAGAAACATGATAATGTTGTATACTCACCCATACATACAATGGTATAGTCTCTTGAATAAGAGAATAATATAAAGCAACATAGAATTACATGAGGAAATCTATACATGTTATTCATATTTAAGGTTCCATAGAAGGGAAAGAAGATTACTGGGGTGAGATTAAAAATGAATTTCAAACTGGCTTTTAAGGAAAGGAAGAGTTGGGATGACAAGGGGTAAGAGCAAAGTTAAAGGTACACAAGAAAAGAAATATCAGGTATGGTGGGAAAGCAGAGCTAATACTTATTGTGCTCTGTAGGAACCACATCACACTCTGGGCCATGTCTATCCCATGCCCCTCCCCAGTTGGAGTCCTATTCTGTCTCAGCCTTTCTCATCTCAATACATTTCAAATCTTGCAGGTGCACAGCTGAAAACTTGGGGGACTATCAATCCACAAATCTTGCTGGCTGTACTTCAATGTATATACTGAGCCTAGTGCTTTCAATCACATCTACCACCAACAGTCTCATCAAACCCACATTATGTTTCTCCTGGACCATTGCTTCTGTTTGGTCTCACTGTACTTATCTTTGCCCTCCTATAGTCTCTTCATCCGCAAGAAGCCAGAGTAACAATTCCTTAAAATCCCAAGGAAGATCATTTTACTGCTCCACACAAAACTCTAAGAGTTTCTCTTCCTGATTCAGAATAAAATCCTTACTATGGCTTCATAAAGTCTGGCACTTCCCCCACTAGCTCTCTCATCCAATTGTCAACTGATCCAGCCACATGTGCCTTCTTGCTTTTCTTTAAACATGTCAAGCACATGCCTGTTTTAGGGCCTTTGCACTTATTTGCTAGCATCTTTTAAAAACAAAACAAAACAAAAGACCAAAAAATAAAACCCTCTTCTTCATATGATAACCACTTCGCTGGTTTCACATTATTCAGGTCTCTACTCAAAGACCACCTCTTGAGAGAGGTCTTTACAATAACTGAATCTAAAATAGCAGTTCTACACTTGATCTTAGCCAAAAGGCCGAGAAGCGATTAAAATAGCAGTTCTAAAAAGAAACAAAAAAAGAAACAAACAAATAAAATAGCAGTACTATTTACTCTCAATGCCTTTACTTTGCATTATTCTTCTTTAAAACATTTATTACTACCTATAATGCTATATATTATTTATTACTTATTTCTTCTTACTAGAATTTCAGTGCTATAAAAGCAGGGATTTTGTCTATTTTTACTTCACTGGTGTATATTCAGGATCTAAAACAGGGTTTGGCGCATAGTGAGTGGTTTACAAATATTGAGTGAAAAGGCGAATTCATTACTTTAATTCTTTCAAAACCCCATGAATAGGTAGTGTTCCCCATTATACTAAGAGGAAATTGCACAAAGATATATTAAATGGCCTTACCACAGTCAATAGCTAATAAGACTTTTAATTCCGATATATAGCCCGGCTCCAGAATCTACATTTTTAATGACTATTTTATGCTGCCTTTCCAGGAAGGGACTATAAGAAGAAGAGGTATAAATGAGCAGGAGGTGCATATTGGTGAGTAGTAAGAGGTAAGGTGTGATAAACTGCATTTTCATACTAGGACATAACAAAAACCCCACATTTAAATCTCTTATTTATATAAATGCCTGACCCAGGGACTACAGGATTTTTATTCCAGCCCAAAAATCTAAATTTAAAAACATATTAAAGATAATTAGGGCTGAGATTTTAAATGTTATACATTTTACTATTTTATTACAATAGCATAAGACAAATATCTCGAACTTATTTTAATTCAAAAAACAAAACTTAATATTTAAGTGCTCTTTGAAAATTTTGCCATTTCCCAAAGGGAAAAAAAATTAACAATTACAGACTGAGTTATTGCCAGAGGGAAAAAATATTGGAAATATCATTTAAGAACTGCTATTTGCTGATGGCTATAGTTTGGAAGTGCACATATAAGAATATGTGTTCAGCATCACAGTAAGGATCACACACTTCAGAATGGTGTTAATCAGCTTGGTGACTTCTGAGGCTGTAATCTCCACTTCCATGTAACACCATAATCATCTTTAAATATCCAGTACTGAACAATATCCCTAAACTGTCTTACTTTAGCTGAGATACATCATCTGAAAATGCTAGCATACATGCAGGTGGTGTGTCAACGACAATTTAATTTTTTCTAACTCCAAATCATATGTTTAAAATAATAAACATTTAGAAACCTTAAAAGCTATCCTCAGCTATACCAATAACTGTTTAAAAAGTATTTATTGTCAATTTCTTTAATTTGTAAAATAAGACAATTTAATTTAATGCCTTCACTTTTTGTCCTGGTTTCATGCTCTGCATGCTTACGTGGACTCCAAAGTACATTATTTCTTTCGTTGATGTGGTTTTAAAAGCCATTCTCCACTCACCAAATTTCATCAGTCAGTAATCTTTTTTTTTTCAATTATTTCAAGACGGTGAGATTTGTCTCTATAAACATGATAAATTTCCCTGGGGATTAAATTTTGTTTGTTTTACTCTTATTTGTAACTCCAACAGCACCAAGTTCAGTAGTTTGTGATTCATTCAAAAATTAAATGTATGAATATTAGCTTTTCTTGATTTCCATTATATGAGGAGAAAGCCAAATGAGAACTAAAGTCACAGGGCAAACAGCCTTTTTAACATCTGGAAAGACAGAAGATCCAGATAGTAAGAGCTGAGATCTGCTTACCTAGAGCAGAAACCTCTGGAAAAATAAACTGGTGGAGTTGGAAAACTTAAATAGTAATTTTGACAAATTGCTAGAGACTCACTATGGACTAACATAGGAGAACCTGGAAGCCATAGTCTAAGGGGGACCCTAAGACCTAAACTGATTTTATCTCTAGGAATCCCAGCAGATTCTCTTCAGTGAATAGCCAAAAAGATCCCTTTGTGGATCAGGCAGCAGGAGAAACAGGATCGCACCTTTTCCTGTAACAAAAACTTATTGCCTAGTGGGAAAAACTTTATCCTACATGTGGTAAGGGCATTTCTCAGACCTCAGCACCTTCTAGTTTTCTGTATCAACTAATGGGGTGGGGTGGGAAAGCCAAGAAACATTCATAAAGGTCAGAGACACAGACCCACTTAAGCACTCATATAATCACATGTGTACAGAACCCTTTCTCTCTTCTGTACCTCTCCACAGCCACAACAGGGATCCAGTATAATAACAGTAGATTACAGCAGAAAGAGTGCAAAATGCAGACTAAGAGGTAGTTTTTAGGGAAGCACGAAGACATCGGGAGAGTCCAAAACAAGGACACTAGAAGATTTTGAAGGCTTTGGAGCTCATAACTACATCAAACACTAAATACAACAACACTAAATACAACCAACTCCTCGCCAGATTAACCTGCATTCTCACAAGAAGGGCCTATTTAGCTCAGTTTCCTTTACTCAACAAGTGTCTACCTTCAAAAAAAAAAAACAAAAAAAAATCATAAGACATGTTCCAAATCAAGAAAACAACAGTCTGAAGAGACAAACCAGGTCACAGAATGAGACTCAGATGGGACAGATTTTTGCAATTATAATACAGGAAACATCAAATAACTATGATTAATGTATTAAGGTCTCTAATGGAAAAAGTTGAGAACATGTAAGAATGGATGGGTAATATAAGTAGAAAGACAAAACTAAGAAAATCTAAAGGAAATGCTAGATATCAGTTACCCTAGGGCAAAAATAAATACATTTGATGAGCTCATCAGTGGACTAGACAAGGCAGAAGAAAGAATCAGTGATCTTAAAGATAGACTAACAGGAACTCCCCAGATGAAATGCAAACAGAAAAATAAAAATAAAAATGGAACAGAACATGAAAGGACTATGAGTAAACCATAAAAGGTGCAACATACACATAGCTGGAATACCAGGAGAAGGAAGACATAATAGAGCTGAATGAATAATGAAAGTAAAAATGGTCAAATTTTTTCTAAAATTAATGATGGACACCAAACTGTATACATCCAGGAAGCTCAAATAATTTTAAGCCAGATAACTACCACTGTATCTACATCTCTGCATGTCATATTCAAATTGCAGAAAACAATAAACAAAGAGCACCATATTATTGTATTAAACCTCATTCTGATTTAAAATGAAGTTTTTAAAAATTATTTTCAACAAAAGAGTGCTTCCTTGAGATTAAATCTTACATGGAAGCCCAACATATAAAACAAAAGTATAAGAGAAGAACGATTTATTTCAAGGAAGTTCGACATGGGAAGGATAATACGTCTAACCCTCATCTCTACACACTCCCAGGTTCTAAAACAGCTCTGTCCAGTAAAAACATAATGTGAGCTTCATGTGTATCATTTTAAATTTTCTAGGAGCCACCTTTTTTAAAAAGTAAGAAGTCATGATAAGTAATCAACATAGAAATTATTAATTAGGGAGTAACATCAGCATCATGGCACTGCGAGTCCTTCCTTTTTTTCTCTCCTTTTGGATTTACAAGAATCAGACCCCTATATCAGACAAAAAGCACCTCTGCGCGGTACACCAGGGCACCTGAGAGATCCATTTATCTGTGCACCCAAAAGTGAGTGGACTGGACCACAGAGGAGGCTGTGGAGCAAGGGAAGTGCCAGCAGAGTTACAGCAGTAGACGCAGCAGTAGCAGAGAAGGAGGTAGTGGCAGGTCTGACAGTGGGCCAGCAAGACTTTCTGGCAGAAGAGGTGGAAGGTGAAGGCAGTAAGTGGAGAGTTTTCTCACCTACATGTACTGAAGCTGGAGGGACAGCTGCTTTCTCTGAGGAGAGAGGTGTGACCAGGGAGACTGAAAAGAAAGGAAAGTAGGCAAAAAGAATTCAAGAAAAATGTCTCATGCTGTCTGCCCTAGGAGGCAATGAGACTCCTCATGGACCTCTGGAATGCCTCTCACTTGGAGGATCCCCTACTGGTCTGTGGGCACACCCAAACCCCCAGGTGCTAAGTACACCCCCCCACCGACTGCCTTCATTCATTCATTCATTCATTCATTCATTCATTCACTCTTCAGCTACTCCCAACCTTAGCAGAGAATCAGCACTGGTTAAAACAAAAACTTGTGCTATGGGGCCACCTTCTGGAAATCAAAAGGAAGGCTCCTAACTACCAACCTGTTGAATTTAACAATCAAAGAAAACAAAACCTTGCCTAAATAAGAAAGGTATTGTCTATTTCAAATGTGTCAGAAGAGGCACTTTTCATCAAGCACCATGAAAAATCGTGGTAATACTGTATCATAAAAAAAAGCAATTTTCCAGCAACTGAACCCAAAGACATGGAATATTGCAATCCAGCTGATAAAGAAGTCAAATAGCTGTTATGAAGAAATTCAACAAGCTGCAAGAAAACTCGAAAGGCAATATAATGGTCTCAGGAATAAAATTAACAAACAGAAGGAGTAATTTACCAAAGAGATTGAAATTCTAAAAGATAACCGAACAGATATTCTGGTTGAAGAACTCAATAAATGAGATAAAGAATGTATCAATATGCACTGGAAATAGAGTGGATCATATGGGTGGCAAAATTAGCAAGCTCAAAGATAGGATTATGGAAATGACTCAGGAAGAAGAGAGAGAACTAAGATTTTAAAAAGTAAAGAAATCTTATGAGAACTATCTGACTCCATTAAAGAAGCCAACATATAAATAATGGGTACACCAGAAGGAGAAGAGAAGGGAAAAGGAGCAGAGAGCAAAATTAAAGAACAGCTGAGAACTTCCCAAACTTGGGGAAGGAACTGGATATACAAGACTCCACAAAAATAACCAAATACCTAATCTCAACACAAAAAAGACCTTTTCCAAGACATTATTTTAAAACTGTCAAAAGCAATGAAAAATAAAGAATTTTAAAGGCAGCCAGGGGTTGGGGGTGAGGGGAGACAATAACCTACAAAGGTACCACTGTTAGGCTATCAGTAGATTTCTCAGCAGAAACTCCACAGGCCAGGAGAGAGAAGAATGACATATTCAAAATATTAAAATAAAAACCGCCAGCCAAGAATATTCTATCCAGCAGTTATCTTTCAGATGTGAAAGAGAGATAAAATCTTTTCCAGGCAAAAATTATTTATGAGATATTTTACATTCTTTTTCTTTAATTAGTTCTTCAAATTCAGTGTGCATTTTTTCTTTAACATATATCTCAATTCAGATGCTTAATTTTCAGTGGAAATATGAGATCTGTATAACGATTTCAGAAAAATTAGAGTTGCAAAAGTATATTCACATACTCGTGTTCTTCTAAACATGATTATAGTCTTCCAAATTAAGTATTTTTTAACTTTAATCTCAAGTAAAATTAAAATTATAAATTAAAATTCTGTTCCTTAATTTTACTAGCCATGTTTCGATTATTCAATATCCACATATGGCTAGAAGCTGCCATATTGGATAATGATTTCTAGAGTTTCATAGAATACAGTTTAAAAATCACTAGCCTGATTAAAATATTTCTCAAAACTATCATTCAAGAGGCTAAGACCTTGCTCACCAAGAAGCATTCTGCTTAGTATTTGGCATCTGGGTTTACTGATAAAAAATCCTGTTCCAGGGATGCCTGGGTGGCTCAGTTGGTTAAGCGGCTGCCTTCGGCTCGGGTCATGATCCCAGGGTCCTGGGATCGAGTCCCACATCGGGCTCCTTGCTCTGCAGGGAGCCTGCTTCTCCCTCTGCCTCTGCCTGCCTCTCTGCCTACTTGTAATCTCTCTCTCACTCTCTCTCTCTGACAAATAAATAAATAAAATCTTTAAAAAAAAAAAAAATCCTGTTCCAAACCTGTAAGGTAGAGTTTCAGACCATAGACCTAGTTAAATCCACTGACATAATAACATTCTGTGAAGGATCTGGGAATCCTGCTAGCTAGCCAAAATTTCCCTGGCAGTGTTCCCTTTCAGCATGCATACTGCTTTCAAAATGTCAACATAACACCACTCTGAGATTTGTTCATCTCACAGATGGCAAAGTAAGCTCCTTAAATTAATCAGCCTAACCTGGAAGATGTAATAAGGATGAAATAGATTAGGCAAGAGTTATTCCCCAAAGGCTTGTCAATCTACTAACTTAAAGTAAAGCTGATCACTGCTCTAATAGTTGCAGGTAGTTGCCAAAGATAGGCAAATAATTCCCAGATGGACTGTTGAAAGGAGGTAGTAAGAACTGCATCTGCAAAAGCATAAGCATAAAGTGAATTATAATTTCAAGCAATGTAGCTTAATTGTGGGCAATAGAGGGTAGAGTAAAATGAAGTGAAACCATCATATGAAATTAATGCTGTCTTAACTTAGACTACTGTAGTTTGTGAACTGCAAAAAGTAATTCTTCAGGAAGCGCTAAATCTTGGAAATGGTAGGAATCTTTACAAAGGACCAGTTTCACTTGGAATTTTAGCTAGTAAAATGTCCTGAATACTGGACATCGACCTCCTAGTAAAGGAACAGACAGGAGGAATTCATATGGAACACTCTTCCTGCTCTCCTCATCTTTTCTGTCTTGGTCCTTCTATAACTGTAGAGAATACCAATGAACACAGATGTGGTGATGCAATTTGTTGCACTTAAATCAACTCTCCCCAGCTGTCTTCCCATAAAGGAGACTTGATCTCACTTGTTTTACATAAGTTTATGAGTAATGTGAAAATAAATTCTATCTAATGAAATTAGAAACAATACAGATTACATATAGAAAGAACAAGAATATATTTCAAAAATTATATTGGATGGAATCTATGTGATTTCACATACTCTACTGTAATTATAACATTTTCCTAGCCAATTTGGATGCTTATGCCAAATATCAAATCCATGCACTACATTAACATTACAGCAATTTTTAAAAATAATTATAGTATTTGATCATGTCACCTACTTCTCATAAAGAAAAGAAACAAAAATATTAAATTCCCCACAAATCCTGATAATTATAGTCAAAGCCCATTACATTATGTTTTCTATTTTTGTTTTCCAGATGTATACTTCATTCTAATCCATCTACCCAGGAGTTAAACTTAAAGTACGAAATAACCACTATGGTAAATTCACTGTCTGACAAAAATTGATACTAGACAGCTTTGCTCTGAACCAGGTTCTTTGAAATCTCTGCTGTGCCCAAGCAGGTTTTGCTTTCATTATTAGATCCTGAAAAGGTCTTGTGAATCCCAAGGAAGGTTCTGGGCTGGATAGAGCAGAGCAGCATACTTCACATGAAGGGCTAGGGCTGTGACTATTTATCAAGTGGAATCACAGCATTTCAAAATTTTAACACCCAGAATGTATCAGTGTTTACCACTTGAATGTCAATCTGAAATACACCCTGAATTATAAATTTCAGAATTCTAATCATTCCTCATGCACAGGATCAACCAAGTAAATACCTCTTAAACTGAATATAATTTAAATATTTTATGGATTTTTCACACCTCTTAATATTTGCTCATAAGATTTCTTTTAGATTACTCTTTAGTTTGCCCACCATCTATTTCAATCCATCTTCTGTAAGTCAGTTGCAACAGCAGCTCTACTCTTACGCCTTCCCAGAACCCTGCAGTGGGAATTAATGGCTGCCTTTGCAGGGTAATGATAAATAAAATATGCCCCTAATGACAGCTACCATAGGAAGACTTTAATTATGGTTACTTCTAAACGTATTTAGGATAGAGTTCCTGATTTATTTGCTTTGTAAATCCATAATGAGAGCCTAGCTGAGTGCCTCTCCGTAACAATGCCAAATAAAAAAATTTTTTAAAAGTCACAAAAACTGGATGAGTAACCATATTGAAAATTTATACCCATTTGAGAGTGTGGCAAACAATTCTTTTATGTATATTAAGCCCAATGAGTTTATTCTCTTGGGAAAAGATAAGCAATTGCGAGCACAAAGGAGGGAAATCTAGAAAGAACTAGGGCTGTACTTTTAAGGTGAGAGCTTTATGCTATTTCTAAGCCCCATTTTTATACTTTTATGTTTCAACCTCATATTGCTTTAATAATTCAAAGTGGTTTAATTTACTTTTAATAGTGGAATAAATACTATAATGACCTTTTTACTGGAAAGGAAAAGAAATGTAATTTGTTCCCATTTCAATACTGTGGGTTTTTTTCTCGACTTTCTGCTGAATGGGTCATCCAAGGGCAAGATAAAGTAACTTGAAATCAAACTTCATTAGGGCAGTGATGTCAACTTGCAAGAAACGTGAAAGTCTCATTACACTTTCTTTTCAAGATGACCTTCCTGTGACTCCCATTTTGCTTTTAT
The DNA here is from genome assembly GCA_028534135.1 of Potos flavus. Lineage (NCBI taxonomy): Eukaryota > Metazoa > Chordata > Mammalia > Carnivora > Procyonidae > Potos > Potos flavus. The sequence goes on from CM052896.1 coordinate 78,958,946, forward strand.
ATTTTCACATATTTTATGTATAAAGATTCGCTGAAAACTATAAAATTTATTCCAACTTTAGGGCAAAATTGCTCTTTCAGCGGTATAAAGAGAACATGGCAAACTCACATCCTTTATAGGCTTACTTTCCAACTCTCTCTCAAGATATTCACTACATCAAAGATAAGAACTCACTTTTGAGATAAAGTCCATAATATGCACACACAGTTGCTGTTCCATCCTATATATCCTCAGCTTCTTATTTGCTTCTGAGACAGAATAAGGTAATTTGTCAAAAAGTGCTCTATCTTTTCTTTCTCATCGTTTCATTTGTTTCCAATCTGAGTTTCCCACCTCTGTGTCACAAATGTCTAAAGGAACTGTGAATAAGGAACCTTCTATTGTTACTTTTCCATTTTCTAATTTTTTTTATTAACACATAATGTATTATTTGCCCCAGGGTACATGTCTGCGAATCATCAGGCTTACCCATTTCACAGCATTTACCATAACACATACGCTCCCCAATGTCCATTTTCTAATTTTTGACTTTTCATTTCAATGTAATCTCTCCTAAGAATGACTACCACGTAGCATCCAGCGGTTTCCTCTGGCACAGGCAACAAAAATGATTTACAATGTTGGCTCTATCATCTATACCACTTGGTTTCCCTTCAGCTTGTGGTAAATAAATGGCTGAGAAAATTCTTTACCATAACTTTGCCTCCCCCTTTCACCTCTGATACATACATACACCAAATAAGAGAATCAATAATGCTTGCCTCAAAAGTCATCCAATATCTCGTTTCATTTTGTTAATCTTTTCCTTTCAGTATGGTACATTGTTACTAAAATAGTTGTGGACGCAAATATATAAACTAATGAGTCTTCTCTAAAATTGGTATACCTGTATTCTTTAATTTTTAGTTCCTATGTTTACCAAAAGTTAATGAAATCACAACTTGTTTGGTATCTTTGGGGGGCCCATTTCACGTCCACTTAAGTTTCACATTTTCAACAATTTAAACTATTTTTATTTTCTCTGAAATATTTAGAAAATCATGTGAGAAAGTTGATGGGAGGGAACACCTTATAATGGGTTTATGTTTGGAGAATAGAGTAAGAACTAAAAAATATTTTATGTCTAACTCATATTATTTTTTTGCTGCAAGTTAAGCCTTTTTCCTCTTGTTTCTTAAAATGAAAATAATTTACATTATTCTCTAAAGGCATGTGCCAATGTGGAACACATTAAAAGTTTTGCTGGAACAGATATATTTTCTTCCATATTCCATCATCTATACTTTCTGCATACTTTATCCTGAAATGTGATAGAAGAATAAAATAAAAGACTCTAAAAATTATTTATAACTAGTGAGTGCACTAAAACAAATGAACACTTGCTAAATCTTGGTCTTGAAATTTTATGAACAAGCATAAAAATAATTTATATAAATATGGCTATAATCACAGATTACAAATTTCAAAAAATTTATTAGCCCTAACTTCTCCTTAAAGCCAAATGTGATACATAAACTTTCTTCTAGAAAAGAAGTAGAAATCTTAAAAATTATCCTTGCTTAATTTTTCCAATGGTGTTTAATCCAAGTCAGAAAAAGTAACTGTTATGATTAACACAAATTATTTGTGTTGCGATTTAAACTTTTAGTTTCTGGTTATCGAGATGGTGACAACCGCCATCCTCTCATAATACTTTATTAGGTACTTAGAGAAATGAAACTATCACCTGGGCCTGTTTGTTTTATTCTAGTAAACCCAATGTTCACATTTTGGTGGCAATCCCCAGGATACTCTATCATTCATCTTTGGTTTTCACGCTTTTTGACTACATACTGACTCAGGAATACAGGCAGATTGCTCTTTTAGGAGATTTATGAGTGTTTTATTTTGGTTTTGTATTTCTTTAAAGGTCAAGCTAGCTGAAGATATCTCATCTACAGGAATGAGTTTATCTGTAAATACACTTTGATTGCTTTTTTCCCTTTTGTTCTTATGTTAACTCTAATACCGTATCCCATTACAGAGAATAAAGAGCATTTAAAAATAAAATAAAGGGAAAAAGATTACCAATAGATTAAGATTTCCTAAAAAAACAGTTCTAGTAAAGACCTTAAACTGCCAGACAATGCCTAAGGCTCCAGATTCCCAATATTCAGAAACAAGGTGTGTCTGATCAGGACCTAAGGGACTAGCCTGGCTTACTTATAACCTAGAAGTAGTTGGAGTAGCCTGGAGATAAACTTTGATGTTCAAGTTCATTCTACAATGGACCTAGGTGTATTAAATCTCTGTCCTATTTCCCAAATTACCTAAATTTCTCAATTTTCTCAGGGATTGAATAAAATTTCCTTGATCTGCTTTGCACAGAAACCAAATTCCTTGCCCTATTCATCCATGTCCAGTTTTCTAAAATATACCTAAATTAGCCATGTTTCCCACAGAAGGTCATAACAAACAGAATCAGTAGGCTGTATGTTTATCAGAACTAATAGCTCAATTGATATCTAAGAAACTATAGCTTTTTCCTAACACTACATTTATAGTGCAAGATACAAAACCCCAGAATATGTCTTTCATTTATGTCACCAAACACTTGAATCTTCAAAGTTGAGAAAGGAAATTACCATTTTTACCTTCTTTCTAAAATGGGAATTCTCAAAACAAAAATATATGTCCCACCACGTAATAATTTTGTTTAAAAGTATATACTCTGGGTTCGTCTTTACAAACTCCCATCATCCATATTGGGCTCTACCTCTTGTCTTGATTACTTCTCATCTTTCAAGTTTCTTACTGCTTCTTGCTCCCCAGCAAGTTCCCCACTTGGCAACACCCTGAGAAGGCCTAAACATTTTCCTATTTGATAAAGCAAGGTACTTTTGTCCTGTCACCCTAGGGAATGTGTTATGTAAGTCAATGGATATGACTTAATGTGATTTTCTCCCAAATGATTAAAACAGAGAAAGTATATAACTGTATAGATTTACTTATAGATTTATAAACTGTATAGTTTATTTATTGAGTCCCTGATACCAAGCTATACATATTATTGAATGTATAATCTACAAACATCAGGTTAGGAATATTACTATTGGATAGAATATTTTGGTGTAAGACATTTAGTACCTTTCAAATTGATTGTAAATGTTAATGTTTTAAATGCAAAATTGAAGTAACATATCATAAATGTGTATAGTTTATAATTAAGAGGACGTTCTTCCCTTATTATCTTGCACATAAATATCATAGAATTCTAGTATTAACATAGGCCTAGATATTATTAGTGCTTACAATTTAACACATGAAGGTATCAGGTAGAAAACGTAAGTATTACATAAATAATTACTGAAAGATTTGGAACTTAATTTCAGATCTTTTGATTATCTTTCAAACTCCAATTATTTTTCAAAAAAAAATAAAAATAGCTTCCTCATAGGCTATTTTGTGACATATGCTATTTCTTTTTTTTTTTTTTTTTTAAGATTTTATTTACTTATTTGACACAGAGAGAGAGAGATCACAAGCAGGCAGAGAGGCAGGCAGAGAGAGAGGGGGAAGCAGGCTCCCCGCTGAGTGGAGAGCCCGATGCGGGGCTTGATCCCAGGACCCTGAGATCATGACCTGAGCTGAAGGCAGAGGCTTAACCCACTGAGCCACCCAGGCACACCTATATGCTATTTCTTAACAATAGTTGAAAGATATTAACTATGAGAATTTTTTTCCATGACTCTTTAAAAGTATACAATGAATTTTATCACCATTACCCGGGCTGGGGTGGGGGCGGGGGGGAAGACCAAAATTTAAGCTGGAATGGAACTCTAAGTGTAGTCCAATAAATGTATTTTATATTTTAAAAGACATACTACCTTTATCAACTTAAATAAATTATATATTTATATCTTTATCAACTTAAATAAATTATACATTGCTTTAGTCCAAGCTGACTTTTTTGATGCTGCTAACATAAGAATTTTCAAAAGATGCTCTTTGGAATTACTTATTTCCCAACCATGTTGAAAAACAGTTTGGGAGATATTCTCTCTCACAAGCCAAGAGAGAATTAGTCATATTTCCTAATTAGTATAGAAGGAAGATCATTATTTTTCATTTAAAAAAAATTAATTTTTTAAAATTCTAGTATAATTAACATACAGTGTTATATTAATCTCAGACAGAAGGAAGATCATTGACTTTTCCTCTGCCACAATCTCATCTTATGGTCCAGCTGAGAATTTTGCTCCACAATTAACTGTGCTAATATGGGTGTGTGCTAATAGGCTCTCTCGTATTAGAAGGCACATGTCTCTGTATTTGAGAACATTTCCCTGTGCTGATTAGTCTTTCTGCTATTCGGGTCAATGAATTATTTCCATCCAGGTGGATTATCAGGAATCTTTAATAAATATAAACCTCCCTTGATCTCTCTCAAAGTTAAACCATATATATTTGTTATTTAGAATTAATTTCCTCTGAAATTATGAAAAATATTATTGGTAACATTTCATATCCAGCTGTCTTTACATTTTAATATCATATAATACCATATAAACAAAAGCCTCATGGAATTAGGTTCCTTATCTTTTGAATAATTAAGCTCTTAATTCCACCCAGTTAATTTGTCTCAAGACGGAACTCTCTAGATTTAGGTACAAAATTCTGTAATTATCAAGATAATCTTGGGGCGCCTGGGTGGCTCAGTGGGTTAAAGCCTCTGCCTTCAGCTCAGGTCATGATCTCAGGGTCCTGGGATCGAGCCCCGCATCGGGCTCTCTGCTCAGCAGGGAGCCTGCTTCCCCCTCTCTCTGCCTGCCTCTCTGCCTACTTGTGATCTCTCTCTCTCTCTGTCAAATAAATAAATAAAATATTTAAAAAAAAAAAAAGATAATCTTACAGAAGGAAAAGCTAATGCTAATATTTCTAGACATTTAGATGAAGCAAAATGTGGGTAAAAATTAGGTTAATGAAAGTTAAATTCAAAAGTAAATAAAAAACTTAAAATCATAATGGCATAATTGAAGGAATTCTAAGAAAGTAAATATACCTTTTTAAAAAGAAAATATTTTATTGATGCTATGTGATATTAATAAGAAAATGTTATATTGAAGAAAAACTATTAACTATTAAAATATATTAGTTAATAAAATAAATCAGTGAATTAAGGGAAATATATATTATATAAACAAACAGAACATTTTAAGGAAAAAAAATTTGAAATAAGGAGGAAATCAGGGACCCCTGTCCTGGACCCAGTCTTTAGAGTGTCCACTTCTGACCTTACCCTGACCACACGTCTCCCCAGTGGATGAGAAGTCTTTGGGGCCAACAAGATGCGCCCACATTGAGCCTTTCACTTATTCTAGGCCATTCTCTGGATTCCAAGACACTGGAATAGCTGCTTGAATTGCCTGTGTCCATTTCTAGGGTCTATGCAAATCTCTTCCTGATTCTGTCTGCTTGAGGGACAATGAAGCTATTTGTATGCCTATTCACAGATTATACTTGGCCTTTTTTGTAATGCACAGGTGCTGCCACATGCACATGGTAAATTGGTAGGCAAAAGAAGGAAAGTGTAAAGTGAGTATGAATAACGTAGATATTTTACAATGTATGACTCTTGTCTTTCCTACCAAGAGACCAAACAAATACTCTTTTCTTTGACTCAGTGGCATCCAGTACCATATTCTGATAATGTTTGTCGTAAATTGCCTTAACATATGACTTGCTACCCTTTGCTGAGATTATACTTTTATTTTAACAAAAATTCCCAAGGTTTAACTCAGAGTTTTATATATTATGAGAAAGAATCCATGAGAGTCAGAAATTTTTTTACTAGCGCTTCATATCACACTAAATAATGTTATGAATTTGTAGGTAGTGGAAAAGTTCTAGGACCGGTATCTATCTAGGCTGCATTGCCTTGACAAAGTATAATAATATGAACTCTTTTTCTTCATACTAAATGTCTTCCAGCACTTATGCTTCTTAATATGATGGTCCTCATCAATTGTTGGAATTTTACATTAGGCTTTCTTTTTGTGCACAAAATGAAATCCACCTGCATTCGGTGTCATCCTCAAAAGTCTTCATATTTTTTGAGTTGATCAAAGAATCACATTAACAGATAGTCCCCACTGTTCTAAGTTCTACTGCTTGATAATTGACCACAGTGGGAGTTACTTATAATGGCTATCAATTCAAGAGCAATTAATGGGCAGTAAAGCTTACAGAGAAAGCAACATGGGCAGGAAGAAAGTGCTTTTAGATCAATACAGCTTTTAAAATCTTCTAAATTTTAGGGGAGAGAAAGAACTCCTGATGAACAGAGAACGTTCACCTACTTATAAACATTTCAATCATGATAATATGAACATTCCAGGGAGTTGGCACAGGAAGAAGTTCTGGTTTAATTGTGGAAAGATTATGTTTCTAATTATGTATAACCTCTTAGATGGTATTTACCAGACAATAGAATGTAGTATTTGAATAATGGACATTCTTGTGTAACTAAAGGTAGTTTCCCTAGTCAAAGCTCTCATCGTTTGGCCCACTCAGGAAAGTTCCAAATTAAAGGAGGAGACAATGACAGAATTTCTATTTGCCTTATCACATTTATTTCTACTATACCCTCAGTTGGAAATAAAAATGGCAAAATTCAAGCTGAAGGTATAATTTATAGATTGGATTCAATCAAGTTATAAATAACATATTTTAAAACTTTAAATGCAATATTTTTGCACTAAAAAGGACTGCAAATGTTTTTGTACATTAATTTGAATCTAAGGGGACCTGGTGGCTCAGTTGCATAAGTGTCTGACTTTGGTTCAGGTCATGATCCCAGGGTCCTGAGATCAAGCCCACATCAGGTTCCCTGATCATGGGTTGCCTGCTTCTCCCTCTCCCTCTGCTGTTCCCCCTGCCTGTGTGCTCGTTCTCTCTTGCTCTCTCTCTCTCTCAAATAAATAAATAAAACATTTTTTTTAATTTGAATATAGTTATTTAGGTTCAATAGGTATGATCTAAGGCATAAATATATCAAAATAAAAGATTATTCCATTATAGAAATACTTTGATGCACATTAATGTTTTGTTTATTAATAACTTTCAGTAAATCATTAGGATTTTAAAATGAAATCCAGTATAATACGATGAATTCTTTTGACTATTTTTCCCATTTCCTGAAAGACCAAAATGATCTTAAATTCAGGAAAGTATTATTTGATAACATTAGACACTTTCGTATTATGCAATCTAAAACACAAGTAGGGCACAAGTACTCCTTGACTGATATGGATAAATGTTAGAATATACTAAAAGTCCAAATGATGGGGAAAATCTTTTAAGATTTCTTCTTCTTCACATCATGAAAGTGTTCAAGTGTATCCACATTTATGGAGGGTCTCTTTTCCAAAGTATCAATTCTGAATTAGGTCAAGTATCTGAAGAATACTTCTATAGATTATATTAAAATTACCTTATTAAGAGAATGGCCACAAAAGTCTTTTAGTTATAATGAAAAGATAATAAAACTTTCATAAGCACAGTGTTACTTAAAATTTATAAAGAATATTAGTGCTTTTTGAATACCATCTTGCTGGTTACAATTAAGTGTGAAAAGTACAAATTAAGATAATATAAACGGAATATTCTTTGCTCTCCCCTAAACTATTTTTAAACTGTAGTCACAGAGTGTGGTAGTCAGGATTATAAAATGGTCCTAGTTATTCCCACCCCTGGTATCCTTTGTTTAATCCCCTCTTTTTAAGTGTGGTCTGTCCAAGGCTTGGTTCTAATCAATAAAATATGACAAAGGTGGAGATATTTTGAAGATATAATTAAGGTCTCCAATCAGTTAACTTCATGTTAATCAAAAGGGAAATAATCTTGGGTAGATCTGACCTAATTAGATGAGCCCATTAAAAGGAAATTTAGAGATCACAGAGACAGACACTACTATTGGTCTTGAAGAAGAAAGCTGCCATGAATTCTAGAACTGCAAGAAAGTGAATTTTACCAAAAGCAGTGAGCTTGGAGGACCTTGTGCCTCAGATGAGAATGCATCCCTAGAATCCCTTTCGATTGCAGTCTTGTGAGATAGTGAGCAGAGGAATCTAATAAGCAATGGCCAGATTCCTGACATATGGAAATCGTGTGATAACTTTAAATTGTTTTAAGACACTAAATTAATTGCAATATGCTACTCAGGAAAAAAAATACTAAGACATAGAGAAACAAAAAAAGGAGAAATATGGATATAAAAAAATGAATAATATTATAAATAATGTTCATAAGGGATAAAAAGTATTTTTCCTAACACTTATCACAACTGACATATTTTGGATTTATGTGTTATGTATTTATTGTATAAATTATGCACTACGCTGACAAAAAAATGCCAACCTACTATAAAAATACATCAGAGAACTAAAGAGTATTTTTGCTTAGTTAAAAAAAAAACCTTCTATTTAACCTATATTTATATGTAACAGATAATCTAGGATAGATTGTTTTAGATGTAATATATAGTTTGACAATATGTTGAATTTTGTTTTCTTAATAAGTAGAAAATACCAACATAAGGTGAAATTCCAAAATATTTTTCTTATAGCTTTTTAAGATTGTGTTTTCATTCAACTATTATTATATATTAATTACTGATATTTCAAGGTTTGCATGCAACAAAACAAACACTTCTGAGGACCTCCTGGGTTTATGAAGTGAAATTCTTGCTGTCTTTAATTGTGTGAGAGCAGCACTGAAGAGTCAACAAATAGAGAGCTTCTATGCACAGGCACTCTCTACCTCTGACCACACTTAGAAACTACTTCAAACAACTTTAAGAATAAGAGTATTTAGCATTTTAAAGATAAATCTTCAGTTGAAATTGTTTTATTCTGGATCAAAAAAATCTGTAAAAATGCATCATTCCACTTTACATAGGGGGAATAAAAGCATTCATTTATTTAACGAACATTTATTATGTTTCTTGTTAAGTACTGAGGGGTACAAAATATACTTTAAGATCTTAGTCCTAATGTTTTCCCTAGTTTTGGAAAGAATAAACACACAAATGAGTAACAGTAATGAAGTGCGGTAACAAATTAAAATGAATGATAGTGTTATTAGGTTGGTCACATAATAGTTATAATAAATAACATCTATATTCACTCCATATACACATTCCCATAAATTCAACTGTTGTATACATTTATCATATATAGTAAAATTATATCTACTGATACCTCTATATCTAGCTTCTTGTTTCTCGGCATAGGACCATCTTTTGTTCTAACATTTGGCCTTTGACCCTGGTTTTTAACAGAGTTCCTAAATTCCCTGGAATTCTCTGAGTAATAGGAATAGATTTTGTTCTAATGAGGCAACTTTTGATGGGCTTCTGGATAACTTCAGGATGAATGCCAGTCATCAGAAAGACCAAGCCAGGATTAGAAGCTTGGAACTTTCAGCCCCATTCCTAACCTCCCAGAAGGAGAGAGGAGCTAGAAATTGAGCTAATGATTCATCATGACTATTTGATGAAGCCTCCCAAAATTCCAAAAGGTCAGGATTCTGAGAGTTTCTGTGTTGGTAAACACATCTGTATGCCAAAAGTGTGCCATATACTAATTCCTTGGGGAGAGTAATTCCTATACTCAAGACTCTTCCAGACCTTGCCTTAAGTATTTCTTTTCTGGCTGTTCATCTGTATCATCATATCCTTTGTTATATATAGTAAACTGGCAAATGTAACCAAATGTTTCTCTGAGTTATGTGAGGTACTCTAGCAAATGATCAAAGAGGTTGTGGGAATTTCTGATTTGTAGCCAAGTAGGACAGAAGTTGTGATAATCTTGGGACCTATGTATGATTTATAACTGGCATTTCACGTGGGGGGGGGGCAGTATTACAGGAATCAGTCCCTAACCTGTGAGATCTGCATTAACTCTGGTTAGTTACTGTCAAAATTGAATTGAATTATAGGATACCAAGTTAGTATTGGAGAATTGGTGGGTGTGGGGGGGGAAAAAAAACACAACTAGCATCAGAAGCATTGTGTGGCAGTGGTATAAAAGTAGAACAGGAGAAGCACAAGAGTGTGTGTATATCTATCTATCTATCTATCTATACATACATATGTGCAGAAGCTCTACATTAAAGTATAATTATTACTAGGCACATACATTTTGAATAATTGAAGGTCTGTGCCACATTCTAGATGGAATATTAATATTGTTAGAGTGTGAATTGTCCAGCAGTAATCTTGTCTATTTTAAGCAAATCAAAAATAAAATTCTAATGGAAACTTTTTTACATTTTGAAAAATATTTCTAAAGTTTAATAATGACTAAAAAGGCAAGAAAAACCAAGAACTTTTTTTCACTGAGAAAGTAGTGAGGGAGGATATAATTTTAAAATTTGAAGACATTTAAAGTACAATAATCTTGAATATGATAAGTAAAATAGAGATCTAAATAGAAATTCAAGGAGCAACATTTACACCATACGCAGATTTAGTATGTGCTCAGTGTATCATTTTTGATCATGAGGCAAGAATGAATTATTCAAAAATGGTATTGTAAGTCCTCCCAATGGGGGGAAAATGAAAAATAACATTCTGATTTATATATATTATTAGCCAAAAAAAAAAAACAAAACTATAAGGATAAAAAATTAAAAGTAAGCAAATAGAAGAAAATACAGGCAGTTTCTCACAATGGTTTAGTGCATGGAGTATGGAGTTAGACTGTCTGGATTAAAATCCCAGTTCTGCAAATTATAGTCTGTTATGACTTCAGGGAAATTATTTAATGTTTCCATCCCTAAATTTCCTCGTGTGTAAAATATGAACAGCAACAGTGACTTCTTATAAGGACTTTTGTGAGGATTAAGAGTGAATACATTGTAAAGAATAGTGCGCCTGACACTAGGAAGCTTCATATACCTGCAGTAGAAATGGAGAAAAACATTCTAAATATTAAACCAGATAAAGAAACAATACAAGAATGGCTAATGTTTTTTTAAAAAGGTGAAACACTACTTCGAAAAAATACTATAAACAAAACTGAAAGAAAATAAACTGAGAAAAATAATTATAACATCTAAATAGAATGGATATTATCCTTGATATAAATTTGCAAATATATAATCACAAATGAGTCTGTCATAGGGAAAATGGGAAAAATCAGGTACTTCACCAAACAGTAAAATAAGTGACTAATAAGTTTATAAAAACATGCTTGAGGGGCACCTGGGTGGCTCAGTGGGTTAAAGCCTCTGCCTTTGGCTCAGGTCATGATCTCAGGGTTCTGGGATCAAGCCCTGCATCAGGCTCTCTGCTCAGCAGGGAGCCTGCTTCCCCCTCTCTCTCTGCCTGCCTCTCTGCCTACTTGTTATCTCTCTCCTGTCAAATAATAAATAAAATCTTTAAAAAAAAAATGCTTGATAAAATACTTAAAAATATGCTAGCTACTCAGAAAATCAGTATGTCATAAATAATTCTTGGATAAACAAGAATCTAAAGCAGCAACAATAGATTTTTAAAAACCCATGCATTTTCAGTTGAATCAAAGTATAATAAAATAGAAACACTACTACTAAGAATGTTAGTACAATTTTTCAGGATGGCAATTTGACACATTGAATCAAGACCCTTAAGTCTGTTCAAGTTCCTTAACTCAGAAATTACATATCTAATATTTGCCATAGGATAAAATTAGGGCTATGTACAAAAATTTATGCAAAAGTATGTTCAGCAGTCTTTTTATATAATAGAAAAAATTTAAAGCCATATGAATACCAAAAAACAGAGAAATATTAAATTAGGCTATGGTATATTCAAATTAAAATTTTTTTACAGAAGAATATTTTGTGATTTGAGAAAATGTTTACAAGATAGTACTTAAAGGGGAAATGTTACAAAGCTATGTAAGTAACACTATCCCTATTTTGTATAATGGAAGGAAGAGAAAGAAAGCATAATCAAATTCTAACAATAGTACTATAAGTATCATTAATTTTTGGTGATATAAATTTTTTCATATATATTCTCTATTTTCCTATTTTTCTGTAGAATGTATTTATTTTAATAATCACACAAATTATAACATAATTTATAAATTTGACAAAATCATTGTGGACAGCCGCAGGCTAGCTGTTAAAGGGACCTGCCGAGCCCGGACTCGTGACCCCTGCCCGAATGGGCGGAAAGTGATAGCTAGAGAATGGGCTCATGCCCTGACTCGTGACCCCTGCCTGATTGGGCGGAAAGTGGGCGCTGGAGAATGGGCTCGTGCAAGGGGCCTTGAGGCACGCTGGTCAGTGATTGGTCATGCCCCTTTGAAAAACAAGCTGTACAGGTTGCAACCAATTATCTTGCTGATTTGTGGTAATGTCTCTGAGGTATATGCACGTGCAACTCATAAATCCGCCTTTGCTAATCTTAGTAGTCCTTAGAACAGTGCTGCGTGTGCTACTGTGAAGCTGCTTCCTTGAACTTGTTTTTCGCACACTATATAAGCATGCGCACTCTGAAATAAAGCTGTACACAATCTGGACATCATCCGTTGTGTTCCTCCCGCTCCCATGCTTTGTCTCTCTACTTTTTTCCTCATTCCCTTACCCTCAGCCCTGGTTCGAGATGGCCGCGAGCCGGCTGTGACAAATCATATTCTAATTAGGCACAAAATATTAGACCTTAAGCAGCATTCTGAATTTTAATCAATTTTTTCATAGTGATTTTATTTTCAATATTAAAGTATTTTTGGTTTGCCCTTTTCTCTTTACAGATATTTCAATCCAGTGCAAGGAATGATACAATTTTAATCACATTTCAAAACTGATTATTAAGGATGTCAGGAAGATGGCAGAGTAGGAGGACGCTGAGCTCAACTTATCCCATGGACAGGCTGAGATAAAAGCTATTTTATTTTTGCAACAAACTCTGCAAATGACCTGAAAACTGGCAGAAGAGACTATCCACAGTTAATCACAGAAAGCAGACCACATCAAAAAGGGTAGGAGGGTAGACATGCAGTTGGAAACCAAACTCCCGGTGAGATTAACCACAAATGGAAGGAATACCATAAGCACAGAGAAGCAAGAGGATCAGATCCTACACCAGCACTCCAAGCACAGGAGACCTACACTGGAAAGATGAGTTCCCATAACATTTGGCTTTGAAAACCAGTGCAGCAGGGTGCCTGGGTGGTTCAGTTGGTTAAGCATCTGACTCTTGGTTTCATCTCAGGTCATGATCTCACGGGTCCTGGGATCAAGCCTCGCCCTGGGCACTGCACTCAACGTGGAATCTGCCTGAAAGATTCCTCCCTCTGCCCCTTCCCCCACTCATGCACACCTGCTCTCCTCTCTCTCTCTTTCTCTTCACCCCCCCTCTCTCAAGGAAATAAATAAATGTTAAAAAAGAAAGAAAGAAGCATAACTTCGACATTTATTTTTTTTTTTATATCAGCAGGGCTTTACTCCGGGTACTTGTAAAAACCATCGGACTTAGCTCTAGGAGAGCCAGAGGGCAACAGGAAACTGAATCCCCACCCTTAAAGAAAGTCAGCATTACAAATAAGCCTCCCAAGACAAGCATGAAAGCAGTAGTTTGAAAAGGGCCTGAGGAATATGTGAAGGAGATTTATTTACTAATCACGGAGTGAGGAGCAGGGATCTTTAGGAGACTTTTCCAGAAAGAAAAGTACTGTTGGACACCCATTTCTCTTCTCATCTCACAGCCTAGATAGCTGGACACTTGCAGAAGCCTGCGAGAACATGCTTTACCTATCTTACTAGCAACATGTGCGCCATCTCCTGTGTTCCCCTATGGACCCACCCCATTTGGCAAGTGTCTTTTCAAAGCAACTCCTACCACACCCAACATATTTTGCAAACAGCTCTGGCAGGAACTAGACTCAGTACATGTGACTCCTGACCTGGGGAAACAGGGTGATAGTCACATATACCAGCTTGCCTGAGTCTTTTAGCTGGCAACACAGGGGAAGCACCATGGAGTTCACTGCAATTGCTGCCCTAGTAGACAGACTGGGAGCAGACAGCTACCCTGAATGTTGACACTGACTAATGACAAGCCCATGTCAGCCTCAGACAGGCCCCTCAAAGCACAGGGACCAAACCCTGCCAGTATGCTCATAGTAAGCGAAGTCGGCCATTGCTTTGGACTAGAATAAAGGCAAACATGGCTCAGCAATAATAGGGTGCATGCAACCCACACAGGCACCAACCTTGGAGTGCCCCCTGGTGGCCAGGGGCGATGTACTGCAGGGCACCACAGGACCTCTCACATAAAGTCATTACTCTCAAGATTAGAATATGTATGAATATTACATCAAAAACTAATGATGTACTCTATGCTGGGTAATTGAATATAACTTTTTTTAATTTAAAAAAGATTAGAAACTGTAGTTGACCTTTGTAATACAGAAACACACATGGAGAGCTAGACAAAATGAGGACACAGAGGATAGGTCCCAAATGAAAGAACTGGACAAAACCTCAGCAAAAGAACTAAATCAAACAGAGATAAGCAATATCTCTGATGCACAATTCAAAGCACAGGTCATAAAGACACTGCACTTGAGAAAAGATACAAAATTAATATATGGAAATCTGTTGCATTTATATATACTAATAATGAAGTAGCAGAAATAGAAATTTAAATTATAATCCCATATATAATTGTACGAAAAAGAATAAAATATATTTTTTAAGATTTTATTTATTTGACAGAGAGCACAAATAGGCAGAGAAGCAGGCAGAGGGAGAGGGAGAAGCAGGCTCTCTGCTGAGCAGAGAGTGTGACACAGGGCTTGAGCCCAGGACCCTGGGATCATGACCCGAGCTGAAGGCAGACACTTAACTGACTGAGCCACCCAGGCACCCCAGAAAGAATAAAATATTAGGAATAAACTTAACCAAGGAGGTGAAAGGCCTATACTCTGAAAATTGTAAAACATTGATGACAGAAATTAAAGACAACACAAACGAATGGAAAGATTTTCTATGCTCATGGATTGGAAGAACCAATAATGTTAAAATGTCCATATTACCCAAAGCAATCTACGGATTTAATGTAATCCCTATCAAATAGCAACAGCATTTTTCACAGAACTAGAACAGTAATTCTAAAATTTGCATGGAACCATGAAGCAATCCTGAGAAGGAACAAAACTTGAGGGATCACACAGTACTTGATTTCAAGATACACAACAAAGCTGCAGTAACCAAAGCAGTATGGTACTGGCACAAAAACAGACACATAGATCAACAAAACAAAACAGAGAGCCCAGAAATAAACCCATGTTTATATATGGTCAATTAATCTATTACAAGGAAACCAAGAATACGTATTCAGGTAAAAACATTCTCTTCAACAAATGGTGCTGGGGAAAGTTAGACAACTACATGTAAAAGAACAAAACTGGACCACTTTTGTACACCACTTTCTTACACAAAATAAACTCAAAATGGATTAAACACCTAAATGTGAGACCCAAAACCATCAGATTCCTAGAAGAGAACATAGGCAGTAATTCTTTAATGTTAGCTGTAGAAACGTTCTATTTATGTCTCCTCAGTTAAGGGAAAGAAAAGCAAAAATAAACTATTGGGACTTTATCAAAATAAAAAACCTTAGCTGCGGCAAAGGAAACCATCAGCAAAACAAAAGGCAACTTACTGAGTGGGAGAATATATTGGAAAATGATATATCCAATAAGAGGTTGATATCTATATATACAAAGAACTTATATAACTCAACACCCTCCAAAATAATCTGATTTAAAAAACGAGCAGAGAAACTGAATAGACATTTTTTTTTTTTCTAAAGAAGAGATATGGATGGCCAACAGACAGATGAAAAGATGCTCAATGTTACTACTTGTCAGGGAAATGCAAATCAAAACCACAATGAGATACCACAGTATATCTGTCAGAATGGCTAGAATCAAAAAGATAAGAAATAACAAATGTTGGTGAGGATGTGAAGAAAAATGAACCCGTGTGCACCGTTTGTGAAAATGCAAATTGATATAGTCACTGTGGAAAACATCAGAGATTCCTCAAAAAATTAAAAATAGAAATACCCTATGATTCAGGAATTCCACTACTGGATATTTACCCAAAGAAAATAAAAACACTAATCTGAAAAGATACAGGCACCCCTATGTTAACCGCAACATCATTTACAATAGATAAGATGTGGAAGCAAAGTAATTGTCCATCAGTAGAAGAATGGATAAGATGTGTGTGTATACAATAGAATATTACCCCACCACAGGAAAGAATGAGATACTGTGATTCGAAACAGCATGGATGAACATAGAGGGTATAATGGTAAGCAAAATGAATCAGTCAAAGAAAACAAATACCAAATGATTTCACTTATATGTGGAATTTAAGAAACAGAACAAAGGAAAAAAATGATGAAAAAACAGACTCTCAAATGCAGAAAACAAACGAGTGGCTGTCAGAGGGGAGGTGGATAGACATAGAGGTAAAATACATAAAAGGGATCAAGAGAACACTTTTTTTTGATGAGCACTGAGTAGTGTATAGAATTATTGAATATACATATATGTATTCATTAGTTATATATAATACATATATATTCATTAATATTGCACACCTGAAATTAATATAACACTGTATGTTAAATACACTTTGAAAAAATAAAACATAAAAATTAATTGCATTGTGCAAACACAGCTACAATAGCTTACATTTGCTCAGGAACATCTTATTACATTAAAAATAAATACTTTTTTGTTTCATTAAAAGACAAAAAAAAAAAAAAGAAAAGAAAAGGTTGAAGCAACACAGGTGGCTGACTCAGTCTCCCCTATGGTTAGGCTTGGCTTCAGCCTTCCCCCCAGGGGCCTTCATAGCAGGACTCACAGCAGCTCTGCTGCCCACATTTAACTTTGCCTGATGACTGGAGGCAGTGGTTCTTCCCACTGTGCTATAAGGTGGGAGATCTGACTTCCCTGATGTTACTTAGAAGGTTCATAAACACAGGAGATTTTAAAAAAACAAAATGAAACAATTAAAAAAAAAGCCTTTCTTTTTTTTTTAAGACTTTATTTATTTACTTGAGAGAGAGACAGAGAGAGCACAAGCAGGAGGAGGAGAGGCAGAGGGAGAGGGAGAGGCAGACTCCCCACTGAGCTGGGAGCCTGACCTGGGGCTTGATTCCAGAACCTGGAGATCACGACCCGAGCTGAAGACAGATGTTTAACCATCTGAGCCACCCAGGCACCCCAAAACCCCTTCCATTTTAAGTACTAGTTTTAACAAAAGGAATACTTTCTAAGAAGTTATATAAATTACAAACTATTTCGATTGGTTTTGAAAGTATTATCCATTTACCTTTTAATCCAATCACAAGACATATTAAGAATATATTAAGTGTAAAATCTTGTTTTTGCAGGAACTCTTCTAAATATTAGTAAAATATGATCCATAAATAAGACTTAATCCCTACCTTCTTTTAGCCTATGATTCAGGTTTAGGAAGGAAAAAAGGCAATTAGTAAAGTAGTAACAATGTGTATAGCACAATAATTCTTGTTATAAGGAAAGCACACCATGATGAGATCTGGGCACACAGGGTTAGGTTATACTTGCTGGAAATAGTGAAACTACACTGAATACTAAAGGCAAGTTAAGATTTGGACAAGTGTTCCACTTACTAATTTATTCAACAAGAGTTTATAAATACCTGTTCTAAACAGGAGGCATCACTGAACAAAATAGGAAAAAAAAAAAGAATCTTTCTCTTACAGACTTTATACTCTATTGGGTGGAGGACACAAAAAATAAAAACAAATAAGTAAAATATATAATAAGTTAGGTGATAAAGGCTATGGAGAAAAATTAACCAGGTAAAAAGTGTAGTCAGTGCCCAGGTGAAAGTGATGGGCAATTTTGAACAGACTGGTCAAGAAACTTTTCACTGGGGAGGTTATATATTGAGCAAGTATTTAAAGGAGGTGAGAGAGAGAGCTATGAAGATATTTGAGACAGGCAGCTTTTTGGGAGGAAGATTTGATGTAAAGGGGAAGAGGTAACTGGGAAGTAGCTAGAGTGGTAAATGTGGTCAAGTCTGATGGGTGTGAGAAACACTCAGTGTAAAGGAAAATCCAGTGATTCATTAGGTAGTGAGGAGATTTGCTAGAGGACTATGCTTGAACAAAAGAAAGAGGATAGTATAATCGTCTCCAGTTCCATCCATGTTGCTGCAAAAGGTAGGTATTCAACCTTTCTCATGGCTGAGTAATATTCCATTTTATGTATGAACCACCAGAGAGGGAGACAAACCATGAGAGACTCTGGACTCTGGGAAACACACTGATGCTTACAGAAGGGAAGGGGGTGGGGGTATGGGGCAGCCAGGTGATGGGTATTAAGGAGGGCATGTTTGTGATGAGCACTGGGTGTTACACACAACTAATGAATAGCTGAACGCTACCTCAAAAAATAATGATGTACTATGTGTTGGCTAGCTGAACATAATAAAAAATAATAATAAATAAGTAAATAAGTAAAATCTTTAAAAAAAAAAAGAAGGGGGGTAGGATCCAGTAAACAATAAAGTTTTGGCTTAGTAGAGGGGAAATGAGGAATGCCCTGCAGGTGTGCCTCTCAGGGTGACTACCATGAATAGGAATTAAGTACACAGTGAGAGCACTGGTAACAGTCGAAGACAGATAATGTGGACAAGGCAGTAGACTTTAGAAGGATAAGTGTGAGGGCCTGTGCCCTTCTCCACTTTGGCAAGTAAAGATGTGGAAACCAAGTGCATGGAGGCCAATGTTGGCCTGCCTCTGAGAAGGTGGAGATGGCTCTTAAGAAATGCTGTCAGAAGTTTGGTGGTTTAGGATGAGAAAGTCCTATTTTCAGCATGCAGGAATCTCTGTAGACTTCTGCTGATGGAGGCAAAATTGGCAGAGAGAGATATCAAGAAAAGCAGGAATTGTTGCTGGTGGGAAAAAAAAAAAAGCCCAAAACATAAAAGGAACAACAACATGGGGATTAACATGGCTGATTCTAAATTCAATAAGGAAAGTGACATGAAAATGAGATAGAGAGAGGAGCAAGATGGCGGAGGAGTAGGAGCTGGAGATAGTGTCTGATCCCAGAAGTTCAGCTAGTTATCAAACCACTCTAAACAACTACAAACTTAGCAGGAGATAGAAGAGAAGAAGAACAGCACCTCTTAGGAACAGAAAATTGACCACTTTCCGGAAGGTAGGACATGCAGAAAAGTGAATCCAAAGCAACGGGAAGATAGACTACGGGGGGAGGGGCCGGCTCCCGGGAAGCCGCAGAGCAGTGGAGCAAAAAATTGGAACTTTTAGAAATCTCCTCCACTGAGGGACATCGCTCCAGAGGCTAAGCGGCGGGTGGAGCCCTCGTGGGGACAGCGTGGTTTCAGGACCCGTGAGGTCACAGAAAGACCGGGGTGTCTGAGGGTGGCAGAGCTCCACTCCCAGGTATCAGTAGGGGAGCCAACGACAGAGCCAGAGCCTAACAGTGGGCTACCAGCTTGGGCTTACCTTGAACCGTGATCCAAGGCACAGTCAGGTCACTGCTCTTCAAGCAGGGACCCCACAAGGGGCAGATCCGGAGAGACCCCCTCCTTCCTCCTCCGGAAGGAGCGGCACGGTAGCTCGCGGCAGGAATCTGCTGGGTTTGGAGACTCCAAACGGCCGTGAGCCAGAGACAGAAACGCTTGGTCACAGACCAGGTGAGCTTGGAGTGCGGCCAGAGACCAGGGAGACGG
Source organism: Potos flavus (assembly GCA_028534135.1). Classification (NCBI taxonomy): domain Eukaryota; kingdom Metazoa; phylum Chordata; class Mammalia; order Carnivora; family Procyonidae; genus Potos; species Potos flavus. Next base: position 78,978,746 of record CM052896.1, read on the forward strand.
GAAGGATTGACTGATCTTCTCTGAGGGCGCACTGAGGAGCAGGGCCCTGAGCTCTCGGCTCCTACAGGCCGGAGACTGGGAGGCCGCCATTTTCATTCCCCTCCTCCAAGCTGTAAGGAAACTGTTCAGGGAACAAAAGCACCTGAGAGCGCACCCAAGCAGATTACCTAGCCCAGCCCCTGGCAAGGGCGGTGCAATTCGGCCTCAGGCAAAGACACTTGAGAATCTCTGCAACAGGCCCCTCCCCCAGAAGATCAGCAAGAATATCCAGCCAAGACCAAGTTCACCGATCAAAGAAAACTGCGGAACTCCTGAATTAGGAAGAAGCAACACATAGAATTCATGGCTTTTTTTCCCCATGATCCTTTAGTCTTTCAGAGTTAAATTCTTTAAATTTTATTTTTTTCTTACTGTATTTTTTAATTTTATTTTTCCTCAACTTATTTTAACGTTTTTTAACTAGTATCTAATCAACACCTTTTTAAAAATCTTTTCTAATTTTCACTGTTACAGATTTTATCCCTTCATTGTATTTAACCTTATTTCTTTGTATACATATAGAGTTTTTCTGTTTTTTTTTTCTTTAAAATTTTGGGATACACCTTCTTTGACTAGATCTAAATATACCCTAAATCTAGCACACAGCTTGGATCTAGTCTCCAGCCTGATTACATTCTTTCCTCTTTTATTCTTTTTTTTTCTTTTTTTTCTCCTCTTTTTTCAAATAAACTCTTATCTATCCCTTTTTGAGAATCTTTTTTAATTTTTATCTTTACACTCATATTCCATCCCTTCATAGGGTTTACCCTTATTTTTGTATATTAATAAATTTTTCTTTCTTTAAAATTTTGGGAGGTAACAGACCCAAAAAAAAAACCCAAAATCAAGTGTGGGGCTCTGTTCTAACCACAAGTCTAATATATAGAGAGATATATATTTATTCTTTCTTTTTCTCTTTTTTATTTTATTTCCTTTTTTTTTTCTCCCCTCCCCCATTTTATCTTCAAACCCTGGTTTTGGCTCTCTTCTGATTTTTCTGGGGGCGTTGCTACCCTTTTAGTATTTTGTTCTCTCATTTATCTATTCTTATCTCGACAAAATGACAAGGCGGAAAAACTCACCACAAATAAAAAGAACAAGAGGCAG
>CM052896.1:78980391-79016313 GCA_028534135.1 Potos flavus
TTTTTAAAATTAACATATAATGTATTATTTGTTTCAGGGGTACAGATCTGTGATTCATCAGTCTTACACAATTCCACCTCATTTCATTTTTTTTTAAAGATTTTATTTATTTATTTGACAGAGAGAGAGAGAGATCACGAGTAGGCAGAGAGGCAGTGAGAGAGAGGGGAGGGGGAAGCAGGCTCCCTGCTGAGCAGAAAGCCTGATGCGGGGCTCAATCCCAGGACCCTGAGATCATGACCTGAGCCGAAGGCAGAGGCTTAACCCACTGAGCCACCCAGGCGCCCCCTCATTTCATTTTAATTGTGTGCTCTCATCTTTCAGACATTCATCATTTAAAAATCTGATTTTCTTCAGTGATAGATCAAAAGAATGTTGAATTTAAAAAATATCCAATAAAAACTGTGATTTGTACATTGTCATTTGTATCCTCTATAATTACTTCTAGAACATTTAGGAAAAGTCTCATGATATTTATGCCAAATCTATTTAAGCCGTATTATTTCAATAGGTAAAACTGGCATAAAATCTCATATAGATTGGGAAAACTATTTTTACAACCCTGGTTTTCACAGTCTTTCAGGAAATAATAATAAGTTTCCCAGGAAATAATAATCATCTTGGAACTGTGGTAAATAGAAAGTCTTTCCTTCTTGATTCATCAAGCTTCTAGACATTCATATGAGCTAGTACAAAATACTAAATATTTTTTAATATTTACATATCATTATATACCTTTTATATAAACTCTAGATAACTCTAAATATTTTCTTCCTTGTGTTTAAAAAAAGGTCCATGCTAAACACCATCTTTCAAATGTTTATAGCAGTAATGTCCACAATAGCCAAACTATGGAAAGAGCCCAGATGTCTATTGACAGATGAATGGATAAAGAAGATGTGGTAGATATGTAAAATGGAATATTACTCAGCCATAAAAAATTGAAATTTTGCCATTTGCAATGATGTTGATGGAACTAGAAAGTATTATATGCTAAGCAAAATAAGTCAGAGAAACACAATTATGATTTTACTCATATGTGGAATTTCAGAAACGAAACAGAGGAGCATTGGGGAAGGAAAGGAAAAATAAGAAAATATTGGAAAGGGAGGCAAACCATAAGAGATGCTTAAATCATAGGAAACAAACTGAGGGTTGTTGGAGGAGAGGGGGTTGGGGGGCTGGGGTAACTGGGTGATAGGTATTAAGGAAGGTACGTAATGTAATGAGCATTGGGTGTTATATACAACTGATGAATCACTGAACTCTACCTCTGAAATTAATAATATACTAGACGTTAATTGAATTTAAATAAAAAGACAAATAATAAAAAACAAACGAACGAATGAATGAATGAATGAATTCAAGCTCTGTCTTCCATATTCTATCCATGTCTTCTCTTTGACTTTAACCAAAGGACCATAAGTCTTTCCCATATATCAGCAATGCCTCCTTCATGTTTTCACAGCTCATTGGACTCTTCCTTCTCTATAAGCCTGGATCTACTGAACTACTGACTGTCTTCATAGACTCCCATCTACCCACTCCACCTCCATTTTTTTTTTTTTTCTATCACGCTCAAACAACCAACATCTAGATCAATTCTAAAACTGTGCTTCTTTACTTTTATGACTAGACCACAGGGAAATGCTGGAGAAAAGCAAAAATACAAGGTTCTTTTTTTGGGTTGAGAGCACTTCAAATATTGATTACCTCATTTTCTTCAAACCAACTTAGGTTTTTCTGATGCTAATCCATAATTTTTTTAACGAGTTTATTTGGTCCCATTTGACTATCTTTTGAATTCCTTTTCATGGCTATTCTGAAGATAGGGTGCTGATTAAAATGCAGATGTCATGTCTTGCCCTACATCTACCAAATCGGAATGTCTCAGAGGAAACTGGGCCTCCGCATTTTCAAGAGGTCCTCAACTGATTTTTTTTTTTAATTTTATTTATTTATTTGACAGAGGGAGATCACAAGTAGGCAGAGAGGCAGGCAGAGAGAGAGGAGGAAGCATGCTCCCTGCTGAGCATAAAGCCCAATGCAAGCCGATCCCAGGACCCTGAGATCACAATGAGCCGAAGGCAGAGGCTTTAACCCACTGAGCCACCCAGGCGCGCCCCATCCTCAACTGATTCTTATAGACACTAAAGTTTGAGAATTACAATGGTGGAAAAGCTAATTATATATATAATATAAAAATTAATGAAAATTTATAAAAAAATTCTTTAAAGATAAACAATAAACCAAAACATGGAGGTGGATAGGGTACAATCAGTAGTAGTGAGTTAAATCTCCTTCTTTCATAGTATTGAATTAATTGTATACAAAACCCCCTTATATGTAGTTATTATCCACATACATATTTACTTATAGTCAAGAGATACAGTAAATAAGTTGTTGTCTATGAACATAGACAAACACAGGATTTGAAATATGAGAGGAGAATTTAGATCAGTAATAATAATTTTGGAATGTCAAACTTTGTATTTTTTCTAATATACTGATTAACTAGTTCTTAACAAAGAAGCTTTGTGGTCAGACTCTTCCTGCTCAAGTTCAGCTACTACCACTCATCCTATTTACCCATACCAGTTCTTTCTAGCCTTATTTACTCCTCCTGCTAAGAGAAAATTTGTTTTGCCTGCTCTTTGATGTGTTCCTAAGTCTTGTAGTCAGGGTGTTCTGCCTATGTATTACTCTTTTGGAATAAAATCTCTCCTTATGTCCAATTTTATTATTATTGCTGTTGTTTTTAGACAATAAAACTCCCATAAACTTCCATTGGCTGCCCCTCCCTTAGTAACAGGAGACATACTTTTGATTATTTCTTTTCTAATCTGGGGTATCTGGCAGAATGTTTTGATAGTTTTTCTACCCACTGATTAATGTTAATGAGGGGACACCGATCAACACTGTTAAACAGAATATTCCATGACATCCGGCAAGTAACAAGCATTTGTTGAGCAATACTCAAATACTGTTGTATAGAAAATACCTTAGAATGGAGTATAACAGGTGTTTTACAAAGAAATGCTTGGGGTTAATTGCTTAATAGTTTGGCTGACCAATTAACAGGTAATTTCAATACAATACCTTTACCATTTATTCACTAGCATTGCCCTTTTCCTTCAAACATGCTAGTCATGGGGTTTTTAAAATCTGTCTATTGAGAAAATACTAATTGAATAAAATTAGTTCTAATATTAACTTCCATCTTGCTAAGAAGTAAGTCTTCCAAAAACATTCCTCTCCTTCCAAGTTCCTGTTTCCATGCTTACTAATAGAGCAGGGTGACTATGAAAAATGGATGAAGTATAGCTTCAGACTACAGGAAACACTTCAGTAAAAGGAGATTAGGGATGTGGTGAAATACAAGAGATAGTCTTCTCGTACTACATCCAGATATCTGAATTATGTCAATGGTGAGAAACCTAAGATTATCATTCTCCAAAATTAACTGATTCCCAATTCCTAAAGCTGTGGTTATTGATAAAACAATTTTAATTTTAATGTATGTGATTATATGTTGTAGTTACTCTACCAAATCTTCTCACTTGTGCTCTACCAGTTTTGCCATCTTCTACCTGGATCTCAAAGCTCTCAGAAAGGCACTTTTGTCCATGGATGGCTGTAAAATTATTGTTGCTGAGGAAGGATATGAGCAAGGATCTCCTATTTTGTCATCTGCTGATATCTCAAGTGACTATGAACTCTTAAGGGGAAAATATGTGGTAGATTGCTTTCTTGGGCCCTATTCTTCAAGTTCTGTGTATCTATACCATTTTACCTCTTGACTCTAGATTTCGCCATTTCACTTTCGTTAGCCAATAAAATTAGGCAAAATGATATCCTCAGCCTAATCTTCAAGAGACCTTGTGGGTTTTTAACTGGTCTCCTGTGCCTTTGTCATTGCTGGGAGAGGAATATACCCAAGCAATCATCCCTGGAGGAGAATGAGAGACAAGTGGAACTGAGCCACCCTAGCCAAATCCAGTCAGACTAGTCAACTCCAACCAGCTAAAGAAGCATGAGGTAGTCAAACCTAGATCAACAACTCCTCAAAGAATCCCCAAATCTATAGGAATAAATCATTACTGTTTTAAACCACTGCATTTCTGGGTTTTTTGCTTCACAGTATTTTTGCAACAAGGGCTAATGAACTGTAAAATGCTTTACAAAATAAACTTCCCTGAAACTCAAAGCCAAGCACAATTGTTTTCAAACCAATATTCATCTTAGTACTTATAACCATGTACTCAATAGTACTATTTTGTATATCTGCCACCTATGGTATCTATCATTATTGCCATTCGATTTTTATTACCCATCCTTATATTTTACTTATTTATGTCCCATTTAAAAAAATTACATAAAACATAAATATATAAAAAAAACAAGTTGAGAAAAAACAAGTGAGAAGCAACTAATATGCAAGATGACAAATATAATAAGATAACATAAAAAATGAGGTTACTAAATAAAAGTCATATCATGAAGACCTATGTATATACTAGAGATGGATCACAAATTCATTTTTAAACTTTTGAAAGTATTGTGAATACAGAAAAGATTTATAAAGTACACAGTATTGTGTATAGTGAAAAGTATTGCAAAAAGAGAAAAGATTAAAGTACACAGCACCCATAAAAGAAAATAGCTACTCAGAAAGAAAATTATTCTAATAACAAAATCAGAGAAATTCCTCTCAAAAATATCTATAGGAAAGTATGGTTTCTAAGTTTGTCACATATGGTCCTTCATCTCAAAGATATTACAAGATAGCAATGGAGATACCATGAATTGAAAAGATATTTGTTGGATATGACATTTGAATATGGCTCAAACTAATGCATCATGGAAAACAGATGTTTTCAATACAATTTGCAAAATTTTTAAACCCATTGCCTTATTAAATGGGTTAAAGAAAAATTTTATTAACTAAAGTATTTTGCATAAAATTTTTATAGATTGTATTAAAAGTAGCCTTTAAACATGTGGAACCATATTAAAATAATTTAGCTATGATCTTGTCAAAAAATTCTGTAACAGGAAGAAATCTTAGAAGGTATAATTTAGATATGGCCTCAAATCAATTCTAAAGGCCCACATGAAAAAGCTTCCATTTTGAGGACTTCTTGAAAAGCAGTGAAATTGAAGTTAAATGAAGCAGTTTTCATTTTAAGAACAAATTTTATAGATACATATGATTCATGTGTGGATATGCCAGTGTGCTTATTGGCAGAAAGTTTTTAAGTGGTTTATATATTTTTAACAAATATAATTTACTTAATTAAGACAAAAATTAAAATACAGTAAATTTCTAATTTTCTTATACCTATTTAACTTGAAAGTAAAGGTTCAACTATATAATTATTAACCTTATTTTCATTAAGAAATAACTGAAATAAGAAAAAAAAAATACACGAGGCACCTGGGTGGCTCAGCCAGTTGAGTGTCTGCCTTCAGCTCAGATCATGATCCCAGGGTTCTGGGATCAAGTCCTGCATGGGACTCCCTGCTCAGCACGGAGTCTGCTTCTCTCTCTGCCCCTCCCCATGCTAGTGCTGTCTGTTTCTCTCTCACTCTCTCTCACAAAAACAAATAAAATTAAAAAAAAAAATACAGTAGAGTAATATTTTTCCCACGTATTAAAAAGAACTATCTTGTCGATGTATAAAATTCTGATTTTCTTCCACCCCTCCATGTAGCTATTAGTGTGTTATTCTTCATTAATGGGGTGATGTTTGAAGGAGATAGTATTATGGCCAGAAAGTGACCACTTAAGTCATTTACATGAATTTTGTATCTTCCATGGATTTCAATTGCTTATGATAAAAAGTATTAAATAACCCAAGTTGATAAATTATATGGAAATAATATTAATATAGAATAATATGGTTAATCTTTTATATAATTCCTCATAATATTTATTTTTAAGTTTTTAAGTTTTAAAAAGTTTTTTTTATTATTTGAGAGACATCATGCATGAATAATGGGGGGACAGAGGGAGAGGGAAAAACAGACTCTCCATTGAGCAGGGAGCCTGATATGGGACTCCATCCCAGGATCCTGAAATCATGATCTGAAAGGAAGGTAGATGCTTAACCAACTGAGCCACCCAATTGCTCTATTTTTTTATTTTTAAATGAATGGTTTTACCTTCTTATTTCCCTGGTAAGTCTTAGCATTAAAACTAGTTTTCTGCAATTAACCATTTTATTTATATTCAACCTTGCATATGTGCTATGAAACTTAATTAGGTTTTTGATTCTTTTTTCCATTCAAGTAAATGAAAATCATCTAGAAAACTAGCATTCATTCCACTGAGTTATTCTTAGTAATAAGGTAATAGTTGTTAAAGCTTCTTTGTAAAACGCAAAACACTATACATATAAGAAGGATTATAACAGAAATTTCTGCAAGGTAATTAATGACAAAATATTATTATGAGCCATGCTCAAATTATTAAGAATATCTTCATTTCACCAATAATAAATACTCGTATTTTAATGAGGTGGATTTTATAACACATGATTTAAATATAAAATAAATCTTAGTGTTTATTAAGTTAAATTTGTTTTTACTATTTTATTTACTTTATTAGAATTTTCTTGCTTTTTTTAAGATTTTATTTATTTATTTGAGGGGAGTGGTGGGGAAAGAGCAGTGGGAGAGGGACAAGCAGACTCTGTGCTGAGTGGGGAGCCCTCTGGGGGGGCTCAATCCTACAACCCTGAGATCATGACCTGAACAGAAATCAAGAGTCTACTGCTTAACTGACTGAGCCACCCAGGCACCCCTACTTTATTAGAATTTTCTTAAATTATTTGAGCTTACATGTAAATTAAACACAATAAAATATAACATTATTAATAATAAAAAGAGAGATTCTGTTGGCTCCTGAATACTAAACATTCTTTTGTTGGTTTCCCTAATTTCTGCCTATACGTTGGTAAATAGTCAACTTTTGAAACTATTACCAGTTAATGAGTTTGAAAGTATATCCCGCTCCTACTAAGACCTCGTGGGTTGAAAGACCATCTTCAGTATCAACGGGAGTAGATATCAGTAAGTCACATAGATGAACTAATTACCTATACCTTACAAATGTAAATGCCTTTAGATCAATTACAAAAAGGGGTAATGCAATGTCTTAATTTGCTTTTATTTCTTAAAAAGAAAACCAGAAATAATCTTTAGAGTTTTTTTCTGAGATTACACGAAAATATAAATTTATCTTATAGACCTAAGTAGGAAAGATACTGGATATCATGGCAGACAGTATTTAAGCTACATGTTTATAAAAGATGCAAGAATTGTTTAAATGGATTCTTTGGCTTTCTAGAAAAGACAAGATGGTATTAATTCATTGCAGTGATTTTTTTTTAAATGCAGGATCATGATTGAAGAGTCACATAGCTCTTGGTGACTGAGGAATTGCTATTTGTTCATGTCAAAATTAGTTCACTTTTTTGCCTATATGGCTAATTCAACTGCTCTCTGTGCTCATTCACACATTTTCTAGCACTTCAGGAGAAATAAAGCACAGATACATAGATAGAAGATGGCCACCATATTATTCATTTATCAGGTAAATGAAGAAGCTTTATGAACAGTTTTAAAAATATAAGTCAAATTAAATGTAGAAACTGAAGAGTATATAGAAAAATCCACCCATGATCACGTTTTTGTTGTTGTTGGTCTCAAGAACACCAGAAATTCTGTCACCTCTCTCTGGTCACCTTATCACCTTTTGTTCTGATAATTCTACCCTTCAGCCTTCCTGAAGAAATTCTCCAAGATGAAAAAAATAAATAAAAAATAAAAAATATATTTATATATATGTATACATACATATATATATATAGTTTACATGTATGTGTGTGTGTATATATATATAGTGTATATATATATGTATATATATACACATATATACGATGCATTCATTTTCAAATGCAGGAATGCTTCTGCAGAGCTCAATAAATTTTGTCAGTATACAAATATGGGCAGCTTATTAATGTATTTGTAAAACAAATATAAAATAGCAAAATTAGCTGTTTTAATTTCAGCCTGTACAAGTACATAAGCCATTCTTTCTCTTTCACAAATAAAAGTTTGCTACACAGGCTGCATTACCTTCTAAAAATAATTCTAAGAAAGCTGTTGGCCAAAATAAGGCATCATCTATATTGCATTGGTCTTTTTTGTCTGCCAAAACAAAATACTACAGACTGGGTGGCTTAAACAATACACATTTTTTTTTTTTTCACAGTCTTAAGATGCAAGTACATGATCGAAGTGCAGACAAATTTGGTTTCTAGTGAGTGCTCTCTTCTTGACCTGTAGATAACCACCCTCTCATTGTGTCTTCATAAGGCAGACAGAGAGCTCGGATAATAAGGACAATAGTCCTACTGGATTAGGGACCCATCCTTATGATCTCATTTAACCTTAGCTATCTCCCTAAAAGCCCTATCCCCAATACTCTCACACTTCTGGTTAGGGATTCAACATATAAATTTGAGTGGGACCTCACTCATTCTAAAACATCTGTCTTTTATATTTTCTAAGCATGGTTTCTTGAATCTCATGGGATAAATCTGTCATATAACAACAATCTTAACAATATATATGATGCTATTTGCAATCCCACCCCTTTTACCAGACTAATTCTCACTGGGATATCTTCAATTATGTCAACTATGACTTTTAGTAAAATTTCTGATTAAAATAATTAGGCATGTTCATTAAAAATATTCAGATTAAGATACACTTCTGCCCAATTAACAATTGAAATGCATGTGTAAAAGAATAAAATATTTGTTAGTAAAACAACCTTACTTAATGCTATATATTAAAAGTGACATCTGAAAATTGAATATAGGCTATATCCCCAAAACTTCTGTACATAAATTTTACTTACATAAGACATTCTTCTAAAGTAGTTGGAAAAAAAACACTTTTCATATTCGAAATCACAATGAAAGTGTTTGGTGTGTATGACAGATTGTATTATTGTTCCCAAAATTCATAATATACCCTCCCCCAAGAGAAGCTTACTTTCTCTTCTGACATATATTTGGTTTGGCCATATGATCTGATTTGAGCAATGGAGTTTGAGGAGATAGGACACAACCTAGATTTGACCTGAGATAGGCCCTTAGAGGAAACCACTTGAAATCACAGGAATGGCCTTCACTGGCATCCTCTGCACTCTGAAGGAATAGTTTTTATCTCATTCCTCAATTAGAAAAACTTCAGCAAGAACTTATTGCTTTCACAGCCAACTTCCTTCACAGAGAGTAAAAAAAAAAAAGGAAGCTGTTAATCGCTCCTTACTTTTCAAAATCACACTGAAAAGAAATGTACTTACGGCCACCATTTGATCAAATTGATTTTTCTTGCTATATCCTTCAAGATGATTAAGATTAGAAGGACTTTTTGTGGCCACCTGCTTTTTTGTGTGTATATTGTATTTAGGTGTAATTCTGTTTGTTTTCAAATAGAAATGTCCTTCTTTACAGTGCATACACCTGGAGCCCATCATAATTAATCTCACTCACCATTCATAAAATTGTATTAAATAATTAAAGATCGCTTCTGTGAGAGAGCAAAAGGTTGTTAAGCAACTTTCCTTTTATATGCAGCACATATATGGCAAGTGAAAATTCATCCTCTTCCCAGATTTATCCAACTGAAAAGGCAAATTTCTGCAAGTATACACACGTGGTAATCATTATTTTTCCACATTGTGTGTTGAAATCTTCCGTCTTATATATTTATGGTATATTTATTATAAATGTTAATCTTTCCATTCTGGTCAATTTGATCTCTTCAACATAACAACAGTTTTAGTAATATATAGCTTATAACTGTTATTTACAATATGGCTTTAGATTTTCATTTTCTGCTGTTAGTAACTTGATCTTTGCCAGATTACTTTGCATCTTGTGTTATCTCTTACAAAATATATTTTAAAGCTTTGATAATTTCTTTAAATTTTGTCACTTTTAAAGAATGCTCTCTTGTTTGGTATATCACACACAAAAAAACACTGCCTTACAGTTGTTCTTTTCACATTATTATTCATTTTTGGATGGGGCTAAATATTTGTTGAGTAGTATAAAAAGGGACAGGAAAATTAACTGAAACAGCTTTCTATTTATTACGTTTACAGTGAGTTACTGTCGAATAAAACTGGTTATTTTTATGAAACTTGGAGCATGTCTCTTAATTAAAACCTTCTTGCCTAGAGAGTTAGTTTCGATGGCACATCAGTATGTCTTTACCTTTCCAGCATTCCCTTCCCTACTTACCTATGTTATTGGCCTAAGTCTCCACAGAGACCTTGCTCCTTTAACCTGATGACCCACCCACAATTTTTGACATATGTTGCTAATCACAGTATCTTCAGAACTATTAGCCTCATTTTTTTGCACATGGGGTTTTTGCTTTAGGTAACAGAAGGTATGTATAATTATGGACCAGATTTTGTAGCAACATCAGGCATATATTTCTTCTGGATGACTTTTCTTTTTTCATTAAAAATAGAAGTTTTCTCAACTTTTCTTTCTTTGTCAGTTATTCCAGATTTCTGGAGGAAAGTGGATTAATATAGCTTACTTTGCTTTCTTTTGATTGCAGACTTTTATATCCTTCGGGATGTGAGGAGATAGAGGAACTAATTATGCACTCAAAACATTTTATACAATCCAGTATTTTTCAGGGAAATCTCTATTTTTTTTATTCATTTAAACATTTTATGACAATTTATGGTATGTCAGGCTTAGTACTAGACCATAGAGATAAACACAAATAAGACAAAATGCTCACAAACTAATGAGGATGTCGGAATGCAGAACAATAAATGTGATTTCCAAAGACATAAGTAGAGATACTGTGGAATCCTTGTGGCAAGATTGCCTGATTTTATCTGAGTTGGTAAGGAAAGGTTGATTAATAAGGTAACATATGAGCTGACTTCTTGAAGAATGAAAACTATTCACGTGGAGAGTGCTGAAGGAGAATTAAAAATAGTATAAACAGTATGTAGGCATGGTGCTGTGAAAGACACAGTAAATCTTAGAACTATCACTGTTCAGTGTGGCTGGAGCACAAAGTTCCTTTTAATGAATAGTGGGACTGGATCTCTTCCCCTCCCTTCCTCTCAAGGACTTGGCTGGAGTAAATGGCACCTCTTTATGGAGTTCAATTTTTATTCTCTACTAGAACATTTCCATTAACTTATAGTGAAGCAAAACAACCCATCCGAAAATGCTCACCAAAATAAAATCCCCAATATAAACAAACCTATGAAAGCCTCCTTTTGGCCATATTATTCCCTTCCATCTACCGCCTATATCACTTTTGCTTTTATAATAAAATTATTTGGAAGAGCTGAATATACTTATTTCCACTTATCACCCCTAATTCTTGTCCTTTAAAATCATGTCTAATACAAATTGCTTAAAAACAAAAGAATATGTCTAAATAATTTATGTGTGAAATATACATAATAAAAATAAAAGAACACTTGCATGAGTTCCAGTTCAAGATAACAATGTAGGGAGAGCCTGAACTCATCTCCTCCCACTAGCACACCAAATCTATAACTGCATATGGAACATTTTTTTCTGGGAAAAAAAAAAGCTAAAAACTCATTGAGTGAGTGCTACACATCAAGTAAACAAGAAAACTCTACATCAAGTGGGTAGAAGAAGCTGAGACACAGTATCACCATAAACCCCATCCCTGATACTATAACCCACAAGTGGGAGGAAACTCAAAAGCTCAAATGTTTCCCTAAAAATCAGAGGGTTTGAACCCCACATCAGACACCCCAACTTTTAAGACTTGCCACTGAGAGACAAGCTCCCAAAACATCTAGTTTTGAAAACCAATCGTGTTTGTGTCCATAAGACCCACAAGGCTATAGTGAATAGAGAAACAGTTCTAAAAAGGCTTGCATGTAGACTCACCCACCCCGGGCTCCTGCCTAGAAGCAGCTGACTGCAAAGCACTTAGACTTTCTGTTAAGAAAGCTTATTTGCTTATCTTAAAGCCCTAACCAGAGTGGCAGGAATTTAACACACAACTAGGAACCTACTGAAATATTCTTTGGAGACAGAACACCCACCAGTGGGTGACATATTTGTGCTTTCCCTCTGCCTCTTAACATACAACTAGGAACCTACTGAAATATTCTTTGGAGACAGAACACCCACCAATGGGTGGCATATTTGTGCTTTCCCTCTGCCTCACTCCTAGAAAGGAGTTTGGGCCCTTGTGTGGTGCCCTGATTTTTAGAGCTGCCACCCAAGCAATACATCTTAGTTGCTAGCCTCTGGTGCCCAGCAGGGCTTATACTAGCAACCCTCACAGGACTATAACCAATGGACAAAGCATTCTTAACCAGCTACCATACCCAGGGTACACAGAAAGGCAAAAATTGAGGCACCCAGTTTTTCTGTGAAAAAGGTCCATCAGTTCATCTTTATAGTTGTTGCCTGAGGGGCAGGCTTCTAATTAAACATACATCTAAGGGCCAATAGAAATCCTCTCCAAAGACCTTGGAAGACAGGTGCTAAATTTCTTCCTGTGTTGAGCTCCAGAGCTCCCATATCTCTCAGAGGAAAGCTTGTACATGCATCTGGTACCCTGGTTTTTACTTCTGGTGCTCCATTTTTTGTGGCTGCCACCCTAAGGTAGCCCTATGATCACCGGGCTTTGCTGCCAAGCAGGGTTTGCATTCCTAGATCCCATGAGACTATAACAAATGGTGAGACAATTCTTGGTCAGCTACCACCCACAGGGCACAGCATAGATGGCAGAATAAAACATACCACCAGTCTTCTGTTAAAGAGGTGCATTTACTTGTCTTGGAGCTTCAACCTGATGGGAAGGTTGCCAATATCACCCAGAAAGGGGTTTGTACCCTTGTCTGGCAGCGCAATTTTTGTCACCCAGAGGACAGCTCTAGATTGTTCAACACTGGTGACCAACAGGAATATGCTTGTAGTCCCTCAGGATGTATACACTTGCATACTTTAAAAGCTGCTGCCTGAACATTTGTTTTCCAATCAGTCTGAATCTAGGTGCAGATTGATATTCTTCTCTTTGGGACACTGATAGATCTTGCACACTCTTAAATACTGAGATCAACTAAAAAAAAACTGGATGCTTGGATCATCACAAAGACTTGAGAGACAACAAAGACCTAGGGCACGGTTGAATGATAAGGCCCATCTCCTACATAAGACCACTCCTTCAAGACTGGGAAATGTGGCTCTTTTATCTAATGCATAGAAACCAACACAGAGAATCAAGGAAAATGAAGAAACAGGAATATGTTCCAAATGAAAGAATAAGAAAACCTTGAAGCGGGCCTTAATGAAATGGAGATAAGTGATTTAGCTGATAAACTGTTCAAAATAACAATTATAAAAGTGCTCTTCAAGATGGAGAGAAGGATGACCAAAGTGAGAACATGAACAACAAATATAAGAAAGTACCAAATAGTCACTAAGAAGAAAGGAGGGATCAATATTGGTTGTGATGTTGTGATATAATAAAAAAAATATGGTTTTGTCTTCATGTCCAAAAAAAAAAAAAGTGACAAATTTAAGTCATAGAGCTGAAGAATACAATAACTTAACAGAAAAATACACTAAAGGGGACCAATACTAGACTAGAAGAAACAAGAAAAAATTAGTGAACTCAAAACACGGCAGAAGGGGCGCCTGGGTGTCTCAGTGGGTTAAAGCCTCTGCCTTCAGCTCAGGTCATGATCTCAGGGTCCTGGGATCGAGCCCCACATCTGGCTCTCTGCTCAGCAGGGAGCCTGCTTCCCCCTCTCTCTCTGCCTACCTTTCTGCCTACTTGTGATCTCTCTGTCAAATGAATAAATAAAATCTTTTAAAAAACAAAAACAAAACAAAACAAAATCACAGCAGAAGAACTCACCTAATCAGAGCAGGAAAAAGAAAAAGAAATGAAAAAAGTGAAGATAGCTTAAGGACCTTACAGGACAACATCAAGTGAAACAACATTTGCATAACAGAGGTACCAGAAGAGAAAGAGAGAGAAAGGGGCAGAAGACATTTTTGAAGAAAAAATGGCTGAAAACTTCCCTAACCAGGGGAAGGAAATTGACATCTATACCCAGGAAGTCCAGGTTATTCCAAATAAGATGAAGCCAAAAAAAACCCATACCAAGACACATTATAATTAAGGTGTCAAAGTCAAATAAAAGGAGAAAATCTTAAAAGCAGCAAGAGAAAAACAGCATATTACATACAAGGGAACACCTATAAGAGGATTTTTCAGCAGAAACTTTGCAGGCCAGAAGAGAGTGACACAAAGTATTTGAATCCTGAAAGAAAAAGAACCTTCCAACCAATAATTTTCTAACCAGAAAAGTTGTCATTCAGAATTGAAAGAGAGAAAGTTTTCCAGACAGCAAAGCTAAAGATGTTCATCAACACTAGATTGGACTTAAAAGAAATGTTAAAGGGATTTTTTTTTTTAAACCTGAAACAAAAAGCAAAAAGGGACAGGCTGGTAACACGAAAACATATGAAAGTGTAATTCTCACTGGTAAATGTATATTTATAGTAAAATTAAAAATTATCTAATTTTGTATAGATAGTGGGCTAATCACTAATAAAACTAATTGGAGGTTAAAAGACAAAAGTAGTAAAAATAACTATAACTACAGTAATTAGTTAGGGAACAAACAAGACAAAAAGATATAAATTGTGACATCAAAAACAAAGTGTGGATGTGAGTAAATACATAGAGAGCTTTAAAATATATTCAAAGTAAGTTGCTATCAGCTTAACATAGGTTATTATGAATTATTTTACATAATAGTCATGGTAACCATGATGCAAAAACCTACAATACATACACAAAAGACAAAGAGAAAGGAATGTTAAGTATACCACTGCAGAAATCATCTTTGTGATCATCCAATCACAAAGAAAGAGACCAAGAAAAAAGGCACACAGGAACTACGAAACAGGCAGGAAACAAATTAAATGGCAAAATTACATACCTATTAATAATTATTTTAAATGTAAATGGACTAAATTTTCCCACCAAAAGATATAGAGTGACTAAATGAATAATAATAATAATAATAATAAAAGACCCATCCATATGTTGCCTACAAAAAACTAACTTCAGATGTAAGTACATACATACTCTGAAAGTAAAGGGCTGGAAAAAGATTCCATGCAAATGGAAACCAAAAGATAACTGAGGTAGCTATACTCATGTTAAAAGAAACTATAGGACAAAGATTATAAGAGGCAAAGAAAATCACTACATAATGACAAAGGGGTCAAACAAAAGGACACAATATTTGTAAATATTTATGCATGTAACATGGGAGCATCAAATTTACAAAGTATACGTTAACAGACATAGGGGGAGAAATTGTAGTATAGTAACAGTTGTGGAATTTAATACCCTATACTCACCAAAGGATAGATCATCCAGAAATAAAATCAGTAAGTAAACATCAGCTTTAAATGATAGATTAGACCAGAAGACTTCACAGATACATACAGAACATCTTGTCTAAAAGCTATAGAATGCACATTCTTCTCAAACCCACATGGAACATTCTCCAGGAAAGATCATATGCTAGATCACAAAACAAGTCATAGTAAATTTAAGATAATTAATATCATATCAAATATCTCTCCCAACCACAATGGCATGAAACTAGAAATCAAATACAAGGAAAAAAAATGGAAATTTCACAAATACGTGGAGACTAAACAGTATTCTGCTGAACAACCAGTGGGTCGAAGAAGAAATTAAAAAAAAAAAAAAAAAAAACCTTGAGAAAATGAAAATGGAAATAAACATATCAAAACTTTTGAGATGCAACAAAAGCACTTCTAATATGAAAGGTCATAGCACTAAGTGCTTATATCAAGACACAAGGAAGACATTATACCTCAAGAAACTAGAAAAAAGAACAAAGCCCCCATGTTAGTAGAAGGAAGGAAATTACAAAGACAAGAGTGGAAATCAATGCAATAGAGATGAAAAAACATAATTAAAAAGATGAATAAAAATAATTTTTTGAAAAGATAAAACTGACCTAACCACATCAAGAAAAAGAACATAGCGCTCAAATAATAAAATCAGAAATTAAAGCAGAAACATTACAACTGATATTACAGAACTACAAAGGATCATAAGTGACTACTATGAAAAATTATGCATCACCAAACTGGACAACCTACAAAATTGGATATCTTATTACAAACATGCAACCTACCAAGACTGAACCAGGAAGAAACAGAAAATCTGAAGGGACTGATTTAATATCTTTACTCATAATCAAAAATCTCCCAGTAAACAAAAGTCTAGGATGAGATTGCTTCACTGGTGAATTCTACCAAACATTAACATTTAAAAAATAATTTATATAAATTCTTCTCAAACTCTTCAAAAATTAGAAGTAAACACTCCCAAACTCATTTTATGAGCCTAGCATTACCCTGCTACCAAAACCAGAAAAGGACATCCCAAGAAAATTATAGGCCACACAGGCCAATATCTCTGATGAACGTAGATGCAAAAATCTTCGAAAAAATATTCTTCTTAGTCTCTTACAATCCTTTGTATCTCTGCAGTGTCAGTCGTTACTTTTCCACTTTCATTAGCAAAACAAATTTAACAGTACATTAGAAGGATCATACACCATGATTAACTGAGACTTATTTTCAGAACGCAAAGATGATTCAACATCCACAAATCACTGTGCTATACCACATTAACAAAATGAAGGGTAAAAATATTATGATCATTTCAATAAGGCATGCCTCATTTTATTGCATTTTTCATTATTATACTTCACATATATTACATATCTACAAATTAAAAGTTTGTGGCAACCCTGTGTCGAGCACGTCTATTAGTTCCATTTTTCCAACATTTGCCTACTTTGTGTCTCTGCCACATTTTGATAATTTTCTCAATATTTCAAACTTTTATTATTATATTTGTTATTGTGATCTGTGACTAGTGGTCTCTGATGTTTCTATTATAACACAACCATGCCCATATATGATTGTGCAAACTTAACTGATAAATTTTGTGTATGTTCTGACTGGTCCACTAAATGCTCCACTAAATGGCCATTCCTTCCATTTCTCTACCTCTACTCAGACCTCCTACTCTCTGAGACACAATATTTTAAGATTTTATTTATGGGTCACCTGGGTGCCTCAGTCATTAAGCGTCTGCCTTCAGCTCAGGTCATGAACCCAGGGTCCTGGGATCGAGTCCCACATTGGGCTCCCTGCTCAGCGGGAAGCCTGCTTCTCCCTCTCGCATTCCCCCTCTTTGTGTTACCTCTCTCATTGTGTGTCTCCCTCTGTCAAATAAATAAATAAAACCTTAAACACACACACACACACACACACACACAATGGAATATTATTCATCCATAGAAAAGGAGGAAAGACAAGAGGAAATTTTGCCATTTTCAACAATGTGAATGGATCTTGATGACATTCTGCTAACATCTGTACTTTTTTTCCCCCTCAAAGCACCTATTGCATTACATTACATGACATATCTATGTGCTATTTACACATTTCTTTGATAGATATAAGCTCCACCAGGGCAAGGACTCTGTTTTAATTCTAGCATTGAGTCACCATTGACTAGAAAAAAGACTGGAATATGGCATGTGCTGAATATTATTCACTACTGAATAAAAAAATGTATTGGACCAATCATGTGCCTCTATAACACCCTACCTTTTTTTAGCAAAGAGGAAAAAAAAAACCTTAAATATGACAGTACTTCAAATAATAGTGTAATGATGAAAAAAATATGTTTGTGATTTATACTCATAGAACCTGAATTTA
Organism: Potos flavus; assembly: GCA_028534135.1. Classification (NCBI taxonomy): domain Eukaryota; kingdom Metazoa; phylum Chordata; class Mammalia; order Carnivora; family Procyonidae; genus Potos; species Potos flavus. The sequence goes on from CM052896.1 coordinate 78,998,292, forward strand.
CTCCTCTACTATGCAGGTTACTTGTCCACTTTGAAAATTATTGTCTTATCTAAAAATTGAGCTCATAATAGTTTTTAAAGGTTTGCTGTGAATCTTAAATAAGATCATGTTTATAGCTGAAAGTGTATAAATTTTCAAATTCTTCCCTAATGTTGGGCTTAATTAAACACAGTTTTTATCAAAAATCTTCCGTTAGCAGTTTGTTGGAATTACATTAAAAGAAGAATTATAGACATGGATGAGACTGGAAGAGATTATGCTGAGTGAAATAAGTCAAGCAGAGAGAGTCAATTATCATATGGTTTCACTTACGTGTGGAGCATAAGGAAAAACATGGAGGACATTGGGAGAAGGAAAGGAAGAGTGAATTGGGGGAAATCAGATGGGGAGATGAAACATGAGAGACTGTGGACTCTGAGAAACAAACTGAGGGTTTTGGAGGGGAGGGGAGTGGGGGGTTGGGTGAGCCTGGTGGTGGGTATTGAGGAGGGCACGTGTTGCATGGAGCACTGGGTGTGGTGCATGAACAATGAATCTTGGAACATTGAAAAAATTAAATTAAAAAAGATAAATTCGATAAATTTATTTATGTATTATATTAATTAATTTATAATATTTATATTTATAATAAATATAATTTATTTATTATAATAAATATTGATCTATTTTTATTTATTTATAAAAAGAAGAATTATAATCAGTGTCTTTAGTCTGTTTAAATTATTAAGCAGAATCCAACATAGAGATGAATAAAGGATAAGACTTTGATATTTCTGAATTTGTCTTGCCAATTACTGGTCAAAACATAAGAAAAAAAGGAAAATTTTAATCATGATTAGACATCCAAGGCTATGCAAAACCAAATAAAATAAGATAAAATTATGTTTAATGTTACATCAATTTGGATAGTTATCTTACTGGAGGAACGCAGGACCATGAGTTAGATTATCTTAATTATCAGAGTTCTTCTTTTATAAATCAGTAAGAATTATTTGTCAAATCATACCCAAGTCAATTGTTAGAACTCCCTAACAAAATATTTACCCAGCATCTAATTAATCCAAGTGGAAATACCTCGACTGGAAATGGTTTTTGTTAGAGCAATTGTTTCTGTGAGCCAGCCTATGTTGTTAGTCATTCTGCCGTAAGAAAGTGGTCTAAAGAAGGAAAACTTCAAAATTAATTCATAGATTTTTTATATGCTTATGAAGATTATAAAAATAAATGTTCATTTTAAGTGCGACCAAGTTATAAAAGTATGTAGAATTTTCCTGCTATTGCAATTATGTACCAATTGCCATAATGCAATTGCTTACCAAAGACATATTTCCTTAAAAGTTGTCTTTCCAATAAACCCAATTAATTCAACTTTGCTTCTATTAAAAAATAAAAATTTATAAATACTATTTTTATTAGAACATGGGTCATTTCTAGTTTTTTTCCAGCACTTTTTTTCAATCTTAATAAGGTACAGAATTTTCAAAAGCATTTAAAGTCATTTAATAAGCTTCATAAATTACACGCATTTTTCTTGTTTTCCTATTCATTATTCAGCAAGCAGTTTTAAAACTTCAGAAGTTTGTTTTCCAGATTTTACACCAGACTCATGAGCAATCCATTGTTTATTTATAATCATTAACTCATATGCTCAGTGCCATTCACCATCCCATTTCATGTTCCTTTGGGAACTTGAAATCGCCTATCATAATAAATCAAACCAACAAATAAACTGAAATCATGAAGGACTGCACACAGCAGTTCTGGATTGCCAATGTCTCACACTTGTTTTGTTTGTTTGTTTTTAACAGCCCATCAGACTGAAAATAGTGGGGACGCCTGGGTGGCTCAGTTGGTTAAGCGGCTGCCTTCGGCTCAGGTCATGATCCCAGGGTCCTGGGATCGAGTCCCACATTGGGCTCCTTGCTGGGCGGGGAGCCTGCTTCTCCCTCTGCCTCTGCCTGCCTCTCTGCCTACTTGTGATCTCTCTCTCACTCTCTCTCTGACAAATAAATAAATAAAATCTTTAAAAAAAAAACAAAACTGAAAATAGTCAAACCTTGTTCATCATTTAGCCCCTGTGATACAATAAATTTCTCTTCCTGACTCCCCTACTTCTGTCACCATTCTTCTAGTCATCCATGCTAAAAAAGCTGTGCACGTATTTTAACTCCTTCTCCTCAGATAGCACGTCATTAAACATCATCTTTTGTGTAGTGAACCTCAGTAAGGTTACTTCAGTTTTATTACCTCCACAAACTTACTTAAGTCCCTCCTTACCTCTCATTTTGTCTTTTATAAGAAAATCTAAAAGAGAACAACTGCTTCCACTGGCTGGCCCACCATCCATCTTTCCTGTCAGATAATACCCTCTAGGCTCACGCTGACTGTATGTATCATTGTCCTGCCCACAAACTCCAAGCTGGTTTTGGCTAATGAGAGAACTAAAGAGTAAGGGAAAGAAAGAAAAGAGGGTGTTTCCTGTCCCCCCAACCTCTTTTAGGGAGTAGGTCCAGCATTGCCTTGCTTCTCTGCCTCTGACTCCTACTGGCTGGGCTAACCCTATTACGGAATTTTCTGGTTGACACCAGGACTTAAGTTCTGATAACACTGCCTCTTTCCTGGGTCTGCTTTTGCCCAAGACTGGATGATTTCCTCCTGTTGCTAACCTATGGGTTCTTAGCATTTCCAACACTTGTAAAACCAACTTCATGTGTTAAGTTTCCTACTTCAAAATACTTAAATGCTTGTTTCCAATACTTTAAAAAGTTTATGAATCAATATTTGGACCCTGATATTACACTACAGAAGGTTGGAGAACAAGACTCAAGGTCACCTAGGTGAAGATTATCCTGAATTATGGGAATGATGAGTCCAGAGATTGTAAGAAATGGGTCAGAGAAAAGAAGGGATTGGGCGAGAAGCCTATCTTCCAGAGCCTAGTGGGCCACCTTTCTGATTTCAGTTTTTACTCTAAAAGAGATGGAAAGTTATCATGTCTTTTTAATTAGGGAGTGAAATGATCTCATTTTTGTTTTAACATAACCATTCTTTCCTAAAGGGATGATAGCAGAAATAGGGAGACAGATTTAAAAGGTGGTGAAATATTTTGGTGAAAAATAATTGTGGCAGGAAAATAACTAGCAGCAGCAAGGAGCAATTAGGTCATGAGCAGATGTTGGTGGTCAAGCCCAAAGGATCTAAAGATGAACTGCATACGTTAAACAAGAAAAGGATGTCAAGTTTCAAAAGTATATTGGAAATCTCAGTGGAGATCTTGAGTATATGAAAGTGAGTTATAGGAGTAAGAACTCAAGTGAAAAAATCTGACCTACAGACATAAATTTTGAAATCACATATAAATAGTATTTTATATGTGATGATAGAAATAGTATTTTATATTTCAGCCATGAGTCTGAAGGACATTACCGATGATATTCCTTGCTTATTTGTAGTGTTGTGGAGTAGCAGAGTCTATCAATAAATATTACAAGATCTATAGATTAACAATAAAGAAAGAGTATAGATTTCTTTTAACTTGTAGAATCTTATATTTTAAATATTACTGCTTAAGTATTCACAATGAGGAGTCATACATTTATTCCAAGTATTCTTGAGCTGGTCTTTTGTTGTATTATTTATGTCTCTATTACAAATCTAGCTCATATTAAGCTGGAACTTTATAAGATACTTGTGGTATCTAACAGAATCCTAGGACAGTACTATTAGGGCTATAACATTGCCAGGACTCATTTGAGTCTCCTGCCTCAGTCTCTCCATGTATGTCTACCACATATTGCATTTTTCCTTCTCCCTGAAGACCAACTTTCTGCACATGGCAGAGTATATTCACCAAAACTCTGCATCTTAACACCTTATGGCTTTTAGATACAGAAAAAACAGTTCTCAGAAAAATAAGAGGGAAAGTGCCAGAAAAAGAGTATGTTCAGTACAGTTTTCAAAGCCAATTTAACAGTCTCTTAGGAAAATGTGTTTTTCATTCTTTCCATTCATTGCCTACATATATATTCATCATGAAGTTATTAGTATTTCTCCTTCAAAAACATGTAAGGATAAAAATAATAGTAGCATTAGAAATCTTTTTCATTTTATACAATTTTTTATAATTTCTTGCACTTTATCCAAAATCTGATAAAGACTGATGTAATACTTTATCTGCAGTATATTTGATCAGTTATCAACAATAAAGGTTAACATTGGTGACATTTAAAAGACCTGATATCAGCTAGAAAACCACACAAGAAAAGATTATTTAGCTTAAATCCAACACTCCATGTCACATTTTAGGATTACTTAGATAACTACAGTAAAAAAAAAAAAAAAAAAGACCACGAAGCTATGAAACATGCTGAACTTACCAGAGTGCGATGTAATGATAAATTATTCAACACTCCATGTGAAGATAGATCTACAAAACAGAAAAGCGATACATTTCTGTCATTTATTTACTCAACAGACATTTATTGAGTTGTTTCTTATTTTCGAGGGATAGCAGCATTCTGGTTCTAAAGAAAGAAAAACTGAAAAGTTAGATTTGTTCAACTGCAAATATTATGAAGAAAAGAACCATTTTGAGTTCATTAATTAGGAGTCCAACCAATATATCTAATCAGTATTTCCAGAATTATTTCTACTATTGCTACCACATAGTCTAACTCCCATCATCTCTCCCAATGAACAATGCAGAAAACAGATACAGCCTTGATTCTACTCTTGCTACATTGACTATCCTCCATACAAAATCCAAAGCCATCCTTATAAAATAGGAATGAGACAGAGCCACTCTGTTTGAGTCAACTCTTTGATGGTATTTTATTCCATAAAATCTTTGATCTTTTGCTTGTCTTCAAGGACCAGAGAAATAAATACATAACGTTTAAGATGAAATAAAGCTAAATTGTCAGTAAGCTTTCCTTTTTATTATCAATGGCAGAATAAACTTAAATGCATAGAATTTACTTTGTGTGCTTTGCTTTTGAGGAAAAAGGCAGAAGATATGAGAATATGATATCAGTATGTATCTAAAAATCAGTGCATATTCAATCAAATTTCTCACACCTTTTCACACAGAGTTCTCTGCAATAACTTATCTTCTAGTGATGACTATTTGCACTACATTTGAAGTTTCTTTCATATGTTACTGTATTATTCTACATGGATCCAATCACAACAAAAATTTCTCTTGAAACAAAGGAAAAAATTTTCTTTTATTTTGCAATGTAAATAATTAATACTTTGAACATTTATACATATGGTCTTGCATTGAGACAGTACTATTTGGAGAACTGATTTTGCTGAGGACCTATTTTCCTAGCATTCAGCCAAATGTTAAAATGGAACCCTATAAATAACATTAATGTACTATAAAAAGACAATAAAAGCAGCATCCAAATCATTAGTCTAATTAGTCAAATTTTGCTGCTATTGCTGAAGGGAAAATATCTTCAAATACTTAACGTTGTCTAAGTTTGTTAACAAACATAGCTTAAGACCCAGTATCTACAGTATGCAGATTACCAGAGAGTTTTATTGGTATTGGATATGGATTTAGTTCAGATGAGTTTAATTAAGACATGGACAAGAATCTTACAAAAATTGACACCATCAAGGAATGATTAATTTTACAGAATGAGAGGAGATAGTCACTATTCCTCATATACCTGTTGGATATCAACAAGAAGGTTGAAAATGTCTCATTACTCAGTATGTACCTATTTAAACAGAAACTAGTACTACTAAAGAGTTACCTTTTTATTTTGTTATTTTACTATGTACCAAGTACATAGGAGTATTTAGCTTGCTTAACTATCGTAATTATTATAGCAACCGTGTTTAATACCTACATTTATAATTGTGGAAACTGAGGCTTCTGGTGTTTATTTACTTTGCTCCTGTGAGTGATAGAATTTGTAGTCAGGTATTATCTGGCTCTGAGGTTCATAATTTTTATCACTTAATTATACTATCAAAATAAACTAAAATTTAAATGAATTTCCTTTATTACTGAGAAATATTTTAAATAAAAAATAATTTATTCAAAGCACTGCTTTTTCTACTACTACTGGGGCATAATTTATATCATAGGGAGTTGATATTTGGAAAAACCAATATAACCAAACTAAGGAATGTTTCTTCTTTGTAATTAAAGGTTGGAGCCTTTTCATAAGAAGTTCAAGTAAAGTTGGACAGTATGACAGAACAGGTTGACAACTACAAAGGTATTATAAATTCAAGTAGATTTGGTAGAACCAGAACAATTAAATGTTCCATGGTAGAACTGTTTGTTAATTGTTAAGCTGTACAACTGAACACTCAACAGAAGCATGTGACAAACCAGACAAGTAATCTGAAAGTACAAAAATGGAATTAGCTGATATGATGAAACTCATCAGCATAACCCAAGCAGTTATGCTTAATGTTACTGGAGTGCATAACACTAAGTTATACAGTAGGAGGAAGTGTGCTGAACTTGAAGTTGGAAATAAAGATAACCTATTCTGAAGATTGTTTTGAAGGTAAAACTATCAAGGTGGACACACAAGGTTTATGCCATCTGTAGCATAAAGTTTCAGACGTTATTTAAAAGAGGCCAGGAGGTGGTAGGAAAATTCTTATTAGTGCATAATAAATTTCCCTTTTGTCATTTTTGAATAAATTTTCCATTGGTCATTATCTCACATAATTAAGATTTTAAAATATCTGGACTTCTGACAAGATGGTGACGTAGAGGATCCTGAGCTCACTTCATCCCACAGACACACTGAGGTAACAGCCACATCAGTGAAACTCCAAAAATGACCTGAAGACTAGCAGAACAGGCTTTTCACAGTTAATTGTATAGAAGAGACCATATCTAAAAAGGGTAGGAGACAGTTTTGAACCAAACCCCTGCTACAGTCACCACGAATGGGAGGGGACATCACAAGCAAAAGCACAGAGAAGTGAGATCATCACACCAGGTACACTGCGCAGGGACCTGCACTGAGAAGACAAATCCGCATAACATTCGGCCTTGAAAATCAGTGGGGCTTAACTTCATGAGTTTCTACTATCAGCAGGGTTAGCTCTAGGAAAGCCTGAAGGATATAGGAAACTGAGACTCTAATGAGCCAGCATAACAAATAACCCAGCAGAAATACAGCATAGAAGCAGCAGTTTGAAAAACTGATGAGGTATCAGAGATTTATTTACTAATCTCAGAATGTGTGTGGGAGGAGCAAGGATTTTTAGGAGACTTCTCCAAAAAAGAGAAGTACTGGTGGGTGCATTCACCCAACTCTCATCCTAACCGAGATAGAGGGACACTGGCAAGAACCAGAGAGAAACTTTCTACCTATCTTGCTACTGCCATGTGTTCTGCTCCTCTGTTCTGCAGATCTCCCCCACTTCAACCCACCCCACTCTGCAGGCATTCCTCCAAAGCAGTTCTTGCCCCATCACACCCTGCAGGTGATCTCAGCGGGGACTGGTACCATTATAAAGTGACTTCTGCCCTGAGGAGAGGGAAAAATAACCACACACACCAGCACAACCACCGTCTCAGCAGCTGCACCTAGTAAGTGGCAACACAGACAGTATGCCCTGTCAATCAGTACAACGGCAGCCCTGGCAGGTTGGACTGGGGGCAAGCAACTAGTCAGACTGCCAACCCTACCCACCAACAAAAGGCTCTCAGAGGGCAGCATAGCACTGCAGGGTGTGTGTAACTGCAGCCTCAGAAAATAGGCTAAGGGCAGGCATCTGGTATGGCTGCTGACAATACCCAACTAAAAGCCCTCTCCAGCCCCAGACTAACTCCTGAACAGCACAAGGACCAATCCCTGCCCAGTGCACCCACAGCAGGCAAAATGCTGTCACTGCTGCCAACTGGACTGAAGGCAAACATGATGCAACAATAGGACACATCAAACACATAGGAGATACCCCTGAAGCTCCAGGTTCCGGTCAACAGGGAACACTGCATTACAAGGCACTCACTACAGAACCTCTTCTTTAGAAGGCCACTACTTTCAAGGCCAGGACACAGAGATGACTTTCCTAACACACAGAAACAGATACAGAAAGTTAGACAAAAGGAAGAGACAGAAGAGAAAGAACAGAAAAAAAAATCACAACAAGAGTTAACAAAACAGAAATAAGCAATATATACGTGATAAAGAACTCAAAGTAATGGTCATAAAGACGCTAGGGACTTGAGAAAAGAGTGGAGTACTTCAGTGAGATCTTCAACAAAAGACAGAAAATATAAAAAAGAATCCATCAGAGATGAAGAAGAACTCTGTAACTGAAATAAAAATACACAAGAGGGAATAAATAGTAGAATAGAGCAAGTAGAAGAATGGATGAGTAAGCTGAAAGAGTGTGTGTGTATATACACACACACACACAGGAATATAAGTAGCTTTACCTCTGGGGAAAATAATCTGGGAAAGCTGTCAATATTGTAAATGCACGTAACCTGTAACCCAGCAATACCACCTATTTCCTATTTTCTTTATTGCATATTTGTCTGCCATCTAGAATGCCCAATTTTATTTATTTTTTCTGGGTCTGTTCTTCCAACACTGCAGAAAATAGAAGATCAAGTTGACTAAATGTATTCAATATTGAATTGTATTTAGGGCCCAGAGGATGTAGTGGTTTGGATTTCATGGACTGTGTCACCACCATGCCCAATTGGGTGGTTCTCTACAGCAGGGTTTAGTTGCTTAGATGTAGATATAGAGAGGAAAAAGAGTTTGCTTGAACACTGTGTTTGGTTTGGTTTGATTTACCCAAGGATGACAGAAAGAGAAGTAAACAAATATTAACAGCAATGACACAAATGTAATTAAAAGGCAAGTCAAGGCATGCTGACTAGACAGGGAACTAAGGGGAAAAAGTAGTGCATGAACAGGGAGAAAATAATTGGTCTGTGGGCTAAAAGTCGGCTTGAAGTCAGAGGATAATAACAGTGGGAATTATTGGCCAGGTAAAATGTAACAAGAAGTGATCATCATCATCAGAAGGAATTCCATATTAGTTATTCTGCAATTTCTAGTTTTTGATGATGAAAATGTCTGGGATTGTCAAGGAAAAGCTCTCACCTGGTAATGTGCCATATTGGCCTTTCTGTCTCACCAGAAAGGGGTTAGGAACACGAAATATTTTTCCTTTCTCATATATAATATTACAATGCCATTCGTATGAAATGGAGGGAAAATGAAGAAAAAAAACATTCCTGGAGTGTGACTGTGGGAGTGGGTGGTTAAGGTAGGTTAAGCAAAATGATCATGAGAGGAGAGGTGATCAAGGAAACAAAATACCACATTATTATAAGGATCACCACACAAAGACATCAAAGTCCCTCAGAATGACTGCAGAAATTAGAGTGGGCTAGAAGGTTATAAAACAAAGCCCAAAATCATTAAGGAAAGCAGGAAATTGTCTAAAAGGTCAAATGGGTATCAGCAATTAGTAGATGTAAAGCCAAATATTTTAAGTCCTAAAAAAAACAGTGTTGGTTTTTTTTTTTTAAATGGGATGGAAGAATCTATCATACATTTGATAACACCTCAGTGTATCAGAGAAAATGGGGTCATAAGGTTTTAGTCTTAGTAAAGAAAATGAATGAGCTTGGAAATTAAAATGTAATTAGCACATTGTAGAATTAAATGATGACCTGGTCAATATTTGTTGAGTCTCAAGTGACTTGCACTTTGGCCAGTCAGTCTCCCTAGAATTTAAAAAAAAAAAAAAAAAAATTGCTCTCAAGAAAGTTAGAAACCAAGGGGAATCCGAAGGTCTTTTTGCACTCTTTTAAAAACATATACTATTTCTCAAAAGATTAGTTCAACTAAAATCTCCAGTATTAATTTGTGTATGACCAATGGTGAGTTTCCAGAGAAGTTTCTGCATAGTGCTACATTGTGGTTACAGAAGGCTCAGGTAGTCACATTAAGGCTCCTTTTAACAAATGATTATGCTCTTCATTATAAATATCACAGCAGTAATAGGCAAACAAAATGCACAACTATCTAATAATGTTTCATTGTACAACAGTTAACCTCATTATGTTTTAACAAACAAAATTTTATTTTTTTGTATTTTTATTTATTTATTTGTCAGAGACAGAGGGATAGAGAGAGAGAGTGAGCACATGCACAAGTAGGGGGAGTGGCAGGCAGAGAGAGAAGCAAACCCACACTGAGCAAGGACCCTGGGATCATAACCTGAGCCGATGGCAGACACTTAACCAACTGAGCCACTCAGGTGCCCCTTAACAAACAAGATTTTATTTATTTGACAGAGAGAGATCACAAGTAGGCAGAGAGGCAGGCAGAGAGAGAGGGGGAAGCAGGCTCCTGGACCAGCAGATATCCTGATGCGGGGCTTGATCCCAGGACGCTGAGATCACGACCTGAGCCGAAGGCAGAAGCTTAACCCACTGAGCCACCCAGGCACCCCAACGAACAAAATTTTAAAAGCAACTTTGGGCCCTATGTAATTTAACTCACACATACTACACATATTTTCTCTGAACATACCTGTAATTTTCATGAGACCAGCAACAGTTTTTTCTTATTCATCACTATATTCTGGTGCCTATCAAAGTGTATAGCACATTGTAGATCTTTACTGCATATTTATTGAATGAATAGATTTCTAGTCATGTTGCCTGCTTCACTCAAGTTGGATGCACAAGCGGATACCCCATTCTCTACTACTTTGAAAGTGTATTTAGACATATTTTCCTCACTTTAACCCCAGACGCTTTTTCTGGGCACAGCTGAGAGCACATGTTATTATCCTTGCAGAGAACCCTCAGGTAGGCAGATACTGCTTTTCAACCTTGCCCGCTCACTCCCATTGAAGAAAAGGGGTGATTAATTTTGCAAACAGAGAACCCATTCCCTGTTGAGCCAGCCTCTTCCATTATCAATTGTATGAAGACTAGCTCAACCACTCTTCCCCAACTTCAATATATCACCAATATATTGTCTTAATAAATAAAATCCTGTGATCGTTTTAATCACCTAGAAAATAATTACTATAATCTCAACTCCTAAACATTTTAATTGGCATTCTTGAAGTATGAATATGCTATAACCTTTCTTATATCTTCAGTTTCATCTAAAATAAGCAAATTTATATTCTGTGAGAATTTATTTCAGACTTGTTTCCATTTGTGTTTTAACATTTCATATTGAAAGCCAAAGGTAGGATGTTCCCACATTCATAATCCCCTAGGGACCTTTTGTTCTTGACTGTACTTTGAGAAAGTAACACTATGCTATCCAATCTAATTTCTTTTCTCTAAAATAGTTTTTCTAAGTGGCTACAATATTAATTTAAAGTTTCTTCAATACATTTTGTCCTAAATAAATCACTGAAAACTGCATGGGTTTTTACTACCAGCTGACCTCCTCCTGAGAAAAAGGAAAGTACCAGGACTCCATTCTCCATTTTTATTGCAACAGGCTGAAAAAGATTCATGTTTAAAATTCAAAGACTGATTATATTAAAAATACATGTGTTTTTAAAAATTCTAGTGGTTGATGTATTGGTTCGATTTCTTTTGAGGCTTTTGTGTTTGTTTTTCCACCATATACTTCTGCTTGGGAAAAATTCATTAAAAATTAATCTTCAAAAAACATTTTTCATCATGGGTTACTTCATTTACTGAAATATTAGAAACTCCACCAAATATCAATAAATGGCTATGCAAAATTAGAGCAAGAATGAGTTTTTTCCATATGTCTACAATTTTAATAACATTCTGGAGAAAAGATACGATGGGGAGTTAAGAAAGTTAGAATTTGGTGATTTAAACCCACGTTTACTGGCAACTAATGACAAAAAATAAAGGAACACATAATGAATTGAATGAATGAATGAACATAAAACCTGTAAGACTACTAGCCTTCTTGGGCAGTCATTTCCTTATATTCCTCACAAACTCTTCAACTCATATAAATTCTTTATATTCCCCATAAGTATTTTTATAGCATGATTCACCATTCAATGAAACACAGTAGAAAGAAAATATGAATATCTATTTGTATTTGAGCTTATGTCTATGATGTTTATGCCATTGAAAGTAAACAACATGTTCCCTGATGAATATCAATAGCCTCTTTAACCTATCGATCTAAACATTCTTTCTGTACTTTCTCCTATGATGCTTCATAATCAAAGATGGGAGAAACATAACTCAAAGTGCTAACAACCAATATGGAAAGTCCTGATGGCCCATTTTAAAAAGGCAAAAATGAAAACACAGCAAATGAAAAGTTTAACTTCCTGCTTTTATCTCCTCCATGACTAATATTGAGGGAATAGAATGCAAGAACAAAAGAACGCTCTTGGTGTCTTATTTGAGCACTGACTAGCAGTTCTTTTCATAAGGCTTGTGAAAAATGTTCCCTCTGGTAACTTTAAATCCATTTTTATAATGAGCATTTAGTTGTATTCTTGAAACGAAACCAGCTTCTTTTCTTCTGCCAACACCAATTTTCAGCTCAGCAGCTAAAAAATAAGTCCTGTGCATTAAAACCCAGCAGGTTTGATGACAAGTTGTAATGACTTATGGAAATTCTGTCATCATTGTACCCATGGAAAATTAATTTAATTTCTTCTAAATCTGATATTTATTATGCATTCAAAATTCCATTTGTATTCACTTTTGACAAAAATATAGATCTAAAGATTATTAATTGGAAACAATTATTTGAAATACAAAGGCTCTCCCTTCTAAATCACTTTCTAGTATAGTTCTGAATACCTATGTAAAAACTTCCTTCAAAAATTACAGGATGTATATTCATTAAAATTTATGCTATGTTCCTTGGCAAGATCTCCATCTTCAAAGGTTCGAATGAATTTATTTCACCTTATTTTATTGCCATAATACTACATTAATTGTGATTATCACAGTAAGATAAAAAAACTTGATTTAAGTATTCATCTTTTAGGTATTGAGTCAAATTTCAAAAAGCGTTCTAAATTAAGAATACTTATCTTTAAAATTTGAACTGTTTATCAAGTCACCCCCCCCTTAAAATTTTTTAACCAAGAGTAAAAACGTAATTGCACAATTTTCCAGGTAAGTCTTCCACTTTTTAGAGAATTTGAGATAACTAATCAATCAAATCATAAGTGTTCTGTTTTTGTATTCACTCTTCTGCTACAGGATAGTGCAGTACAAAACAAACATGAGATAAAACTACCCTCAGAGTCTGCCACTTAGTTGAAGACATGAGAAAAATATAAAAAATATGTAGTAAAGAGTATATCAATTTTAGAGCCCAAACTGAGTTTTTAAAATGATATTAAATGGCTACAGAATTGTCATGTTTCATTCGTTGTTGGGCTAGAATTGGTCTCAGTCTGCCTGGGCTCCCATGACAAAATATCATAGACTGGGTGGCTAACCCAACAGAAGACAAGGCGCTGACCAAAGCTGTTTCATTCTGAGGCCTTTCCTCTTGGCTTGTAGGCAGCTCCATAGTACTGTGCCTTCATATGGCCTATTCTTTGTAGGAATGTGGAGAAAGAGAGAGCACTCCCTGGTGTCTATTCCATTTCTATAAGATTAGGGCCCCACCTTTATACCTTCATTAACCTTAAGCACCTTTTTAAAGGCCCTAACTATAAATACAGTGACATGGGGGATTAGAACTTCAACATATGAATTTTGAGGGAACACCATTCAGTCCATAGCAGTATCTAATTTTGATTAGTGGGTAATATCTACATAAGAAAAAGAAAAGAAGCATCACTAGTAAGGATTAAAAATTACAAAAAAGGGTCATATAAGTTAATGAATAAACATATGTTTTCTGGAATCAGAGAAATAGCCATATCTACAGAAAAGTGTTGTTAATAATAGTAGAAAGATACTGCTTACTCAGAAGATCACATATTAAAGAGTTCTAAAAATTCAAAGCATATTTCAAAATCTCTCTCTCTCTTTTCCTCTCACATACACTATTTTTCTTAAGTTGTATTACGTGTTACTATTCATAAAAAAAAGTTTAGGTTTCAAATAATAATCTTTTGAGGACATTTAAGTCCCACATTGAAATCAGCTACATAAAGTATTTAGCTAAACAATGTGATGAACCACAGATTTAAATACCAGTGTCAAGTATTCAATAGTGGTTAAATGTAGCCGAAAATGATAGAGGGGGCACCTGAGTGGCACAGTTGATTAAGCATATCCCTTTGGCTCAGGTCATGATCTGAGAGTCCTGGAATTGGGCTCAATAGGAGTTGGCTTCTCCCTCCTTCCTCTACCCATCCTCGTGCTCGTTCTCTTTCTGTCTCAAATAAATAAAATCTTTAAAAAAAAAAAAAAAAGAAAGGTAGAACTCTTGCTTCTACACAGCTTACTTTAACATGTCATTTCATGATATGCTGCTATCTTACAACAGTAGTTCACAAAAAATGTAATTGTATATAAGAAGCTTAAGTCTCACATAAAAGAGAATCTTGAGTAATGCGGCCATTTAGATACTATCAGATATTAAAATTATCACCTAACCAGTTTAACTATATCTATCCTATTCTCCCTTTAAGGACAAACACTAATGTTTTAGATGTTCTTTCACTCCTAAAAGACTGAAAACACAATGAAGTAATTTTTAAAACACTGTATGTTAACTAACTGGAATTAAAACATTTAGGCAAGTATTGGAAACTTAGTATTTCTTGTTAATTTTTCAATTATGGCTCTTTTTTTACATAATCTATTAATCTGCTAGGGCTACCATTTAAAAAATTACCACAGAATGGGTGACTTAAACAGAAAATTTGTTTTTCCACAGTTCTGGAGATTGGAAAGTAGAAATTCAAAGTGGTGTTTTGGTTGAAGACAATACTGTGTCCTCAGATGACCCTTTTAAGAGGAGGTTGGAAGAGGTCTGGTTTCTGAAGAATATCAGTTCTATCAGATTAAAGACTTACCTTTATGACCACATTTAACCTTAATTACCTAAGGGTCCTATCTCCAAATACACTCACTTTGGGGGGCTAGGGCTTCAACATATGAATTCTGGGGACACAATTCAGTCCATTATAATCTATACCTAATTTCAAAGAGAAAGTATTTAATGTCTCTATACTTAGAACTATGTCCCGAAACAAGGCAGAGAAACCAACATTAAAATATACACTCTCTAATAAAACTAGAAAATCCTATAACTCCTACACAGAAAAAAAAGGGAGGACTGCTAAACATGATGAAGATTAGTGAACCACTGGGATACCATCAAGAGTGGACACTTTCAGTGGCTCTCAGACAAAGCCTGGAGAGTATGCGGCTACTCTCAAAATAGCATCCATGCAGAGAGGTGAACATGATGTCCTGGCTAGGAAACAACCATATATGAGCCAAATACTTTATTAAAAAAAAAAAAAAAGCAAGGAGAGATTTGTCAAAGACAACGAACCTATTCTTCCAAAGTTAAATAAATTCTTCCACGAAAGCATTTGTAGGGGGAGTCATAAAAAAAAACAACCAACCTCCTTAACTAGTAATATTAATACTAATATTAACTATATATTTTTGTTACATATAGGTTTTTCTTTCTTTAAAATTTTGGGATACAGTTTCTTCTAACAGATCAAAATATACCCTAAATCTAGTGCATGGCTTTGTTCTAGTCTCCAGCCTGATCACATTCTTTTTTTTTTTTTTTTCTTTTTTCTTTTCAACCAACTTCTTATCAATTTCTTTTTTGGAATCTTTTTTAATTTTCATCTTTACAGTCATATTCCACCTCTTCATCATGTTTACCCTTATTTTGATATATATGTTTTTCTTTCTTTAAAATTTTGGGAGGCAGTTTCTTCTAATGGACCAAAATACACCCAAAATCAAGTGTGTGGCTCTGTTCTATTCACGAGTTAATAGAATATATATATTCTACGTGAATAGAATTTTCTTTTCCCCCTCCTTTCCTCTCCTCCCCACCACGGTTTTGGGTCTCTTCCAATTTGGTTAATACATATTTTCCTGGGGGTGTTGTTACCCTTTTAGTATTTTGTTCTCTCATCCATCTATTTTTATCAGGATAAAATGATAAGGCAGAAAAACTCACCTCAAAAAAAAAGCCAGAGGCAGTACCACTGGCTAGGAACCTAATCAATACGGACATTAGTAATATGTCAGAACTTGAGTTCAGGATAATGATTATCAAGGCACTAGCTGGGTTCATAAAAAGCATAGAAGATACTAGAGAATCCCTTTCTGGAGAAATAAAATCCCTTCCTGGAGAAATAAAAGAACTAAAGTCTAACCAAGTTGAAATCAAAAAAGCTATTAATGAGGTGCAATAAAAAATAGAGGCTCTTTCTGCTAGGATAAATGAGGCAGAAGAGAGATTTAGTGATATAGAAGACCAAATGATGGAGAATAAAGAAGCTGAGAAAAAGATAGACAAACAACTACTGGATCACAAGAGGAGAATTCGAGAGATAAGTTATACCATAAGATGAAACAATATTAGAATAATTGGGATCTTAGAAAAAGAAGAAAGAGAGAGAGGGGCAGAAGGTATATTGGAGCAAATTATAGTAGAGAATTTCCCTAATTTGGTGAAGGGAACAAGCATCAAAATCCAGGAGGCACAGAGAACCCCTCTCAAAAATTAATAAAAATAGGTCGACCCCATCATCTAATAGTAAAACTTACAAGTCTTAGTGACAAAGAGAAAATCCTAAAAGCAGCAGGGACAAGAAGTCTAACATACAACAGAGAAATATTAGATTGGCAGCAGACCTATCCACAGAGACCTGGCAGGCCAGAAAGGACTGGCATGATATATTCAGAGCCCTAAACAAGAAAAATATGCAGCCAAGAATACTATATCCAGCTAGGCTGTCATTGAAAATAGAAGGAGAGATAAAAAGCTTCCAGGACAAACAAAAACTAAAAGAATTTGCAAACACCAAACCATCCCTACAGAAAATATTGAAAGGGGTCCTCTAAGCAAAGAGAGAGCCTAAAAGTAACATAGACCAGAAAGAAACAGAGACAATATACAGTAACAGTCACCTTACAGGCAATACAATGGCACTAAATTCATATCTGGCAATAGTTACCCTGAATGTAAATGGGCTGAAAGCCCCAATCAAAAGACATACGGTATCAGAATGGATAAAAAAAATAAGACCAATTGATATGCTGTCTACAAGAAACTCATTTTAGACTCAAAGACACCTCCAGATTTAAAGGGAGGGGGTGGAAAACAATTTACTATGCTAATGGACATCAAAAGAAAGCTGGGGTGGCAATCCTATATCAGATAAATTAGATTTTAAGCCAAAGACTACAGTAAGAGATGAGGAAGGACACTGTATCATACTTAAAGGGACTGTCCAACAAGAAGATCTAACAATTTTAAATATCTATACCCCTAACATGGGAGCAGCCAATTATATAAACCAATTAATAACAAAATCAAAGAAACACATCAACAATAATACAATAATAGTAGGGGACTTTAACACCCCCTTCACTGAAATGGACAGATCATCTAAGCAAAAGATCAACAAGGAAATAAAGGCTTTAAATGACACACTGGACCAGATGGACATCACAGATATATTCAGAACATTCCATCCCAAAGCAACAGAATACACATTCTTCTCTAGTGCACATGGGACATTCTCCAGAACAGATCACATCCTGGATCACAAATCAGGTCTTAACCGGTACCAAAGATTGGGATCATTCCCTGCATATTTTCAGACCACAATATCATCAAAGCCATCTATGAAAAACCCACAGCGAATATCATTCTCAATGGGGAAAAACTGAGAGCTTTTCCAGTAAGGTCAGGAACATGGCAGGGCTGTTCACTATCACCACTGCAATTCAACATAGTACTAGAAGTCCTAGCCCCAGCAATCAGACAAAAAAAAAGAAAAAAAAGCCATCTGAATAGGCGAAGAAGAAGTCAAACTCTCACTTTTTGCAGATGATATGATACTTTATGTGGAAAACCCAAAAGACTCCACT
>CM052896.1:79016813-79098499 GCA_028534135.1 Potos flavus
TATATATATATATATATATATACACACCATAGAATACTGTGCAGCCATCAAAAAAATGAAATCTTGTCATTTACAATTATGTGGATGGAACTAGAGGGTATTATGCTAAGCAAAATAAGTCAATCAGAGAAAGACAATTATCATATGATCTCTCTGATATGAAGAATTTGAGAAGCAGGGTGGGGGGTCATGAGAGGTGTGGGGGTAAATGAAACAAGATGGGATCAGGAAGGAGACAAACCATAAGAGACTCCCAAACTCACAAAACAAACTGAGGTTTGCTGGGGGTAGGGGAGGTAGGGATAGGGTGGCTGGGTTATGGACATTGGGGAGGGTATGTGCTATGGTAAGTGCTGTGAAATGTGTAAGCCTGATGATTCACAGACATATACCCTGGGGCAAATAATACATTATATGTTAATAAAAAGAAAAAAAAAAAAGAAAAGTCTCAAAGAGTTTTATGTCTAGATGTGATCTCAGGACACGATTTAATGGAAAGCTTCTGAATAATGACGAGCATTTTGCCTATCTTGCCTCAATTAAATAAAGAGTAGAAGTTAAGTGGCTTATCAATATTCATTAATTTAGGGCCATTCTTACCACTAAAACAGATAAGCTACCAAATTTTAGTGTGTGACCATTTTTATTTAAATCTATAACTTATATTAAGGATATATTCTGGCTACAAAATAATTTTCAATGTGCCAAGCACCAATAGGAGTTCACCATTTATTGGTGTGCCACAACAGTAACACTCCAAAAGGGAACTTTCGATCTGTTCTCACAGCGCTTAACATGTGCAAGTAACTAATCTCAAGGCAAGAATGTTGTATGAATGTATGTTTCTAAAAGAGCAGCTGGTGTGCAATCTTTAATGCAGCTCAGAATCAAAGGAATAAGATTAAAGTGAGCCCCAGTGGGGCTGATAGCTTCTGTTGATTACCAGCTGTCATGGGACCAAACTCCAGGATTGTATACTGCTTCCTGCCTTTAAAAAGATTCACTAGTTTGGGAGAACATATGTTTTGTTTTGTTTTATTTTTATTGTGGTACAAAAAGCTTATTCTAACTGGTTTCTCCATTTACTAGTAGTATTTTGTGTCCTTGGGAAAATAAAATTTTGAAATACAGTAAAAGGATTTTAAACTATGACCACTTTGGTGTACCCTTTCCTGGGGCAGCTTATTTGGGTGATCCGTGTGCTATGATCCCTGAAATTTAACTCAGACTTGCATAATATCTTAAATTCCTTATAATCTTAGGAGTCTAAAATCATGCACTATGAAGATGGAAAATGAAGTGTGTCCTTTAAATAATTTATTTTCTTCCAAGATAGAACATCAATGCATTTACTTTAATAATCAACTGTTTAGAATATCACATTCCACATGGTTGGTATAGAATGTGAATAATTTAAAATGTTAAACAAAACTACTACATTCTAGTTTGATATTTTCTGTAGAAGTACACTTGGCCTTCTTGATGTTTCTAATAGCTTAATCCTAATTACCTTTCACAGATCAGTACACACCAATACGTAAAACAAAATTTAACCTATAGTCACACACTATATATTGGAAATATGAAAAGTACTTAAGTACTTATCAATTATATCTTAGAAGTTATCATTTCAAAATAAAATACCTCATACCTCACACAATTTTTCTCAGAATTTTTTAAATGCCTGGTTATTATCTACACATAAGTGTAGTAGAAACAACATTGTTGCCTTTGATAAAAAGCATTTTATATTTCTGATACTGTAGCATTACAACTGTATGCTTAAGATCAAACAGAGAGACCTAATACCATAATATTTGATGGGAGAATCACTGATCACATTAGCCCCATAATATGGTCAAGTTACTTCCTCCTCCTCCTCTTTTGCATTGTCTTTTATTTGGTTAACATCTATGCTTTATAAATATGCCCTCTTACAGCTACTGAATAACTATCTTTCACAGTTAGTAAATTCTACTTGACTCATAACACAGAGAGAGCAGATCTCAAGGTTGTATGCTTTTAGATCAATATTTTTGTTTATATTTGCTATATTATTCACACACTTCTATAAAAGCACCTATAAAACTATCTGGGATTTCAAGTACTTGCTTTACCAAAGAAGCATGACAGATTTTGCTTCATGTTGTGTATTTCTCCTTCTAGTCCATGAAGGAAAACACACTAGAACTAGACAACCACAAACAATAAAATTAGATTACAAAAAGTTATGTCTTACTATGTATATATGTGTATATATATGTCTATCTACACAAATACAAAGATATATATTATAATTTTATTGAATATGTGATTAATGGAATCATGTGTGTTATTTCTATTGGAAATTAGATCATATAGAAATTCTCAACTTTGTTTATTAAAAAAATCTTAATGTCTAAAAGCAGATTGTCATTGGTATTCATATTTCTAAACACTGAAGTATGAAAATAGATCAAAATGCTTCATCAGAATCTGTCTTTTATGCATCAACTATAATTCTTTAATAACAAAGATTTGTTCTCTAGCTTTATCATTTGCAGCATATCTTGATCCTTGATCTCAAACTCTCTTACCGATAGGCTAGAATATAACTCTTAGATAACAAGTTTACAACCACTATAAAATTCGGTAAATTATGCAACGCAAATAAACCAACACTATAAATTTAGTATACCTTTTCTTCCATCCCTTAGTCTATCTCTAAATTTTATAAAAAGCTAAAAAAAAATGTTCTAATTCTAAACTTAATATTTATTGCTATAATTTGAATTCAAGGAGATAACATATATGAATATTAATTAATGTTATACATTTATAAGGCGCTTTACATTTTTACTGAATTCAGGATAGTTATCCTTATTCACTAATCTTGAAGAAGCTTTGATTTTTCCTTCAAATTTTTCCTTCAATTTTTCCTTCAATTTTCCTCCAAAACCAATTATGTAAGAATGCCACTACATCTCACCCTTATATACCATCATAATTAAACTATACCCAGTTCTGTAATTGCCAGTTTACAAATAAATTGCATCTACCAAACCAGAACAATAAATTTTATGTATACCAGAGAATAAAATGTTCTTCTCACATCACTACAGCCAGTTTAAATCTTAGGGTCCCATAAAGGATTTTGTTTATACTTTAACAGACTCTCTCTCAACTTTCCCTTGCCATGTACCCCAAACACCCATTCATGTTAATTGTTAACCACTTTCTAAAATGACTTAAAATAGGTCTCTAGGTTATGTTCAAAAGGATAAGTAATTTTTTTTTTTTGCTTTCTAGATTAAATGGCATTGATAAATAAAACTGCTTTTAAAAAATACTGTTTGAAACTATTGCTTCAGTTCAAATCATATGTATTTTACCAAATTTCTCTTCCAATAAGCCTAGCTGAGTATGGTTAGAAAGTCAGCCTAAAAGTCAAATACACAAATATGTATTAAATATATATAATGCTTTAATAATTTTCACATACAGCTTAACAAATGGAATGAGCTGAGTTCTATAGAATGATAAATCAACAATCCCAGCAACAATTCAAAATCATCAAGGTAGATAGCTTCTTTGCAACTAACTTTGTCATGGATGTCAAGTTTTATAATTCAATTTCCACTCTGGATATAAATATCAGTACTGTATGTAATAATGTTAGGAGTATTTAATAACTTCTTGTACTAAGCTCTGAAAATAAGGTCCAAAGTAATTAATTTCAAGCCCATAGAGTTTAATATTTTAAAGCTTTTTACTAGTTACATGAAAATTAAATCATTAAACCCTTGATAGATCATCAAAAATCTATCTGAAGAGTTGGGTGGTTATAGTGGAAAATAATTAGATGTTTATTTTTGATTATGCAACAGAAGTACTTAGAAAAATATGCAACAAAAAATAGACAAGCATAATGCAAATTAATTGAAGGTACCTTTATAACTCTATTTAATTTGTGCATAGATTTAGTTAGAAAGCAGGCTTACACTTTCCAAAGATATGAAAAACTGACAAGATCTTTAATATATCTTATAAATGTTAATTTTCCCCACAGGGGAACTAATGCTTCTGATTAGCTAAAGTAAACAGCAAGTGATATGCAATTAAAAGTGGTTCTCACTGGCAGCACTTTCCCTTTTCAAACATAGTAAAAGTTTAAAACAAACATATTACTCTATACACTCTGGAGAAACAATGAAATAGGATTCCAGAATTCAGGTTGTGTTTTAACTTTGCCATTAATTAGCCTTGTGCAATATAACTTAACTCTGATTCCGTATCAGTTAAACGCATTATAATACCTGCCTTAGGAATTTTAAAAGGTATTTTAGAATTTCCAAAAAGATTAACTTTTGAAATAAAGTTATTGTCCCCAACACCTAGTAATATAAGGACTACTTATCTTGTAAATTCATCATATATAATTTTTCAGTATTATAATGTGTCTTAATTCCAGGGAAGAGAGAAAGAGACTACAGAGATGGTGTCTAGTGGAGGAAAGGAGAAATCAACTAGTTTGCATTTTTGTTATGCCTATATAGCCCAAAGTTTATTTTACAAAAAGAGAGAGTGAGATTATATGTTAATTTCTCACGCCTCTTATCTAATTTCATAGTTCTAACATCCTGCAAGCAACATAGGTATATTCAATATTATCCTTATCTCCTAGATCAAGAAACTAGATTTCATTTCTTGTGCAAATGGCACACAAACAGTAATGTCAACGAAAGTACCAGAATGGAAATTTCCTGATTCCCAGATTATTCCTAATTTTTCTGCTCAGCAATGAGTAGCACACAGCTTCGGTGAAAACCCTGTCACAGGGTAGTTCTATTTTTAAATTTTGAGGAACTTCCATACTGTTTTCCAGAGTGGCTGCATCAGTTTGCATTCCCACCAACAATGCATTTTTCCACATCTATGATCCAGCAATTGCACTACTAGGTATTTACCCAAAGGATGCACTACTTGGTTTTTTACCCAAAGAATACAAAGGATACTAGGTATTTACCCAAAGGATACTGATTCAAAGGGATACATGCACCCCCATGTTTATAGCAGCATTATTAATGATGGCCAAATTATGGAGAGAGACCAAATGTCCATCGACTGATGAGTAGATAAAGAAGATGTAGTATATATATACCACATGGAATACAGAATTTTTACCCAGCCAGAAAAAAAATGAAATCTTACCATTTGCAACAATGTGGATGGAGCTAGAGAGTATTATGCTAAGCAAAAGAGGTCATTCAGAGAAAGACAAATACCATGATTTTACTCATATGTGGAATTTAAGAAACAAAACAGATGAACATAGGGACAAAAAAAAGAGAGAGAGAGATGACTAGAAAACGGACTCTCAACCATAGAGAACAAACTGAGGGGAGGTGGGTGGAAGGATGTGTTAGATGGGTGATGAGTGTTAAGGAGGGTATTTGTTTGGATGAGCCCTGGGTGTTGTATGTAAATCAATCACTAAATCCTATACGTGAAACTAATATTACACTGTATGTTAACTGGAATTTAAATAAAAACTTAAAAAGAAAATCCTACCACAAACATTTAATGCAACAATATCTGCACAAGAGGATCAAAGTGAGGAGGAGTTCAATTCAACTTGCTTTAGAGACAGAGCCTGCTGTCTTCGTTTGAATTTCCTCCCCATTCTTTGCCTTATCATGTTCCATTTTCTTTTTGTAATGGATATCATAAACTCTCATAAATGGAAAGGACTACTCCTGAACTTCTGTAGAATCTATTGAGCATGATACTAAGCTTGAACTTATTATATGGACCTTGTATGGCTTTCTAACTTTCTTATGTTTCTCATCTCACTAAATTTCAAAATGGGAAGGTTCAATGATTATGAGATCAGTCTCTGTAAATCATCTGTCTCTCTTCTTTGCTAAATAGCTTTCATAGTATTTCCCATAAAGGTATTTCTGCACATGTCTGCCTCCTATAGACTGAGTTTCTGGAGGATTAGGATATCCAGTTGAAAATTACCACAACACCTACAGAGTCACAAGTACTATTTAGCACTCAACGAATTAATGAAGACATAAATACTCAACAAATACCTGTTCTATATTTTATAATGGAATTATCCAAACATTTATTTAAGATTTTTAGATACAGAAACCATTTTTCCAACTGACATTTTAAGATAAGATTAAAATTAAGAATATAGGTGAAAATTATGTTTTCTTTTACATTAATTTCAGATGATTCTGTTGAAGTTTTGCTGAAAGGAGGATTAATCAATGAGCATAACTTATTCAGAAAAAAATAAAGTTAAATTACTCAGCTAAATAAAAATGTTGCATTAATGATGTCTGTAGATAACTAAATTTGTTCAAATGTGTTTTGGAATTGGAGATGAAGGATTTTGTGATCAGTCATGGCCATTCTTTTTTCTTTTTTTTTTTTTTTTTTAAGATTTTTTATTTGAGAGAGAGAGAGCACGAGTGGTGGGGGAGGAACAGAGGGAGAGGGAGAAGCAGACTCTCCACTGAGCAAAGAGACCCAACATGGGGCTCAATCCCAGGACTCTGATATCCTGACCTGAGCCAAAGGCAGACACTTATCTGGCTGAACCACCCAGGCACCCTTCATGGCCACTCTTCTAAGATCATACAGCATAGGTTTTTATATTGGAAGAGGAAGAAAAATTAAGAAGAAACGACTATGTGGGCAGCACGGCACCATCATAAATATTTAATGATGTTGGGAAGAGGGGGGGAGACTAGAAAGCAGGAGGTGGGGCAGAAGGAAGCCTATCAGAAATTTTATTTGGTCAGAGCAAGTGAGAGGATTTGTTTGGGTTTCTTTGTCCTTCACCTTCATACACAGAACATAGAGCAAGACCATATTTTGGGGAGGGGGGAAAAGACCCCATCATCCAGATTTAGCAGTATGTCACTATTAACTAGATTTAACAGTCATATTATACAATAAACATGTGTTAAATAACCCAAAATAAAAAGAAAGATTACTATGATTATGTATCTAAAGATTTCATTTTAAAAGTTATAAATATTCGCAAATATGCTATCTACTTACTGTGGACCTTAAATTTCAGTTTGTCTCTTTAGTAGCTTACATCCCAAATGTAGATATAAATGTTGACAATATTTACATTCTCTATGACTCTCTAGCAGTAATTCTCTAGCAGATGTAAGTCTATTTGGATTTATCTAAGGCAGTCCAGAGAAGTGAAAGGGTTTTTTTCTCATTTGGAAAAAACAAACACACAAACACATGAGAATAGGTTTTATTTAACGTTTATTTTTAAAATACATAGATTATGTTTATTATCTAAGAATATTAAAGGGCAGCAATCCTGCCTATTTGTGATAAAGTCCCTACATAAAAGATAATACTAGACACATAAAAGAGCACCTGGGTGGTCCATTCATTTAAACATCAGACTCTTTATTTTGGCTCAGGTCATGATCTCAGGGTCCTGGAATCGAGCTCCATGTCAGGAGCTCCATGTCAGGATCCAAGCTGGGCATAGAGCCTGTTAAGATTCTCTTTCTCAAGGCACACAGATGGCTCAGTCAGTTAAGTACCTGCCTTCTGCTCAGGTCATAATCCCAGGGTGCTAGGATCAGTCCTACATTGTGCTCACTGCTCAGGGGGAGTCTATTTCCTCTCCCTCTGCCCATGCCTCTGCTCTCTGGCTTACTCCCTCTCAAACAAATAAATAAAATATTAAAAAAATAAAAAAGATTCTCTCTCCCCACCTCTGCCCCTCCCTCGCTCTAAATAAATAAATTTTTAAGTTAAAAAAAAAGCTAGATGGCAGATAATAGTAGCAGCTTGTATTTAATGAGCATTTACTAAGTTCCTTAAAGATTTTAAAAGACCTGCCTTAACACCTTTAAAAAATGTGACAGTAGTTTGATGCTGTAATTTCAAAATATTTATCCTATGCTCCTTTTTGGTCGTTTTTGGCAATGACTTTTTCCCTTGTCCTTTTGCAAATTCACTCTGATCCACCTCATTTACTGCTTTATATAATTTCCCTTGGTTGTCCTATGCTATTTTATGGGATAACCTACACATGTTTATGTCTTTAAAGCATGTATTTGCATTTTCTTCAGCACTGGTATTCAAATTTCCATTTTTCATCTGTATCTTAGATGAGTAACTCTTAGTGTAGAAGAATAAACTGCAAGAGAGAGGGAAAAAGGGGTGGAATAAACTAAATTGAACTTGAATTTCAAAAGTTGTCAAACTGATGTTTCCACTACTCAACACATTGCACATTAATCTCTTAGTTGGATTCAAGTTATTCACAGTGGAGTGAAACTTCCAGTTCACACACTGACAGTTCTGGGAAGCCAGCATGGCGAGAGTGACCAAAATGATCAGGTGTTATTTATTTATATCCATCTACGAAACAAATATTAAATGTAACTGTTTTATCTATTTTTCTATAACTACTTTCTTAGAGAATGACTAGTGATACCACCACCACATCCTACTACAGAGCTTCTTCCTACATGGTATGCTCCCCACATACCCATATATCTAGATGCCTTGCATATATAAAAGGAGGAGGTAGATGGGAAAATGGATGAAATAGGTGAAGGAGATTAAGAACACACATCATCATGGGCACTTAATGTATAAAATTCTTGAATCACTATATTGTGCACCTGAAACTCATATAACGCTGTATGTTAATTATACTGGAATTAAAGAGGAAAAAAAGGCCCGGTCAAGAAACATGCTTCGACCTGTTTTAATGCTATATTAAATCACTTCTCTCAAGATAATTATTGACACCAACTATTGTTCTATGCTTGGTATGGTTCATAGATTTATTGCCTTTGAGGTTTACTTGCTGACTTTTAAAATCTTTACTAAAATCTAACTTTATACACAGAGGATGTTACCAATATCCTTTGCCTCTCTGTGACAAAGCATATTCACCTGCAGAATAAAATGTAAGCTATTTATATACTATAACAATACTACTTATAGTCAAGGGATAATTTTTTACATATTAACTTTTGTAAAGTTACAAAGATTTGACAGTTTAAGGTTATATTTACTTTTTCCTCATGAATCTGTCTTTTCCAGATTTTATAACTTTTTTCTTTCAGCATTGAATATATAAATTCCATTTATCTATTACAGAGAAACCAGTTACCAGTTAGGACAGTAAAGATAAATACTATATAATAGACATTTAGAAATACTAAATTTTTTCATAACATATGTCACTCTCCGATTTTGGCAGATAAACAGCTGATAAGGAGCAGCTTAAAAAAATAACATTCACTGGTGAGTTTTCAGAACTACTGTGTTGTAATAACAAGAAACAAGCCAGGGATGATTAACATTTCAATATCTACTTTGAGGACAGGCATAGCACAATTATAGGAACAATTATTTCATATATACTCATCGACATATTTGGGTGACAGCACAATATAGTGATTCAAGAATTTGTCACATGAAAATGCAGCTAATACAAAAGTACTGTGTTTAGATAGGAGATAACTAAAACAGTCCATTTACCTTATTAAGACCTAGGTGAGAGAACAGATATTCTTGCACCAAAATAAAGGAGCACAGCCTTCACCTACACGTCTAGGAAATGGGTGTTAGCCCTGCAACAGACGTGGTAAGGGGTTTACATGCTATTTCTCTTGCTAATGGAATGAAGACAGACATACTAACTAGAAATCATTTTTCTATTTTCTCTCACCATCTATTTTGCTTCCTTCTCTTTATCTCATTTCAATTTATAGTTTTTTCTTTCTCTCTCTCTCCCAACACCCTTTCTCCAAAAATGCCTCACATATCCCAAAGCTTCAATGCCTCACTTTTTCTAGAAAAGTTATTGGGGATCACCATCCATGGGAAGAAAAACTGAAGAGTGGGAGTAACACTGTAAGACATGGGATACGAAAGAGCAAAATAACAAAACCATTCAAAAAGATGTGGATAAACTCCTTAACCATGTAGTGAAATGCAACATAAAGTTGAAAAATTACTGTTATCAACAAAAATTATATAGAATATAGTACACTACTTTTCAGGACAGCATGGTCTTGATTTAGTAGAAATAATATGCAGCCTACAAGGCAAATAACCAAGCTAAAAACAACAGGAGAATGCCCAGAAACAAAGTAAACCAAAATCAAGAAATCTAAAGCTTGCAAAGTCATCCAAACAATATGCAATTTTCTCTCTTTAAGTGCACTGAAGGCTAGCATTGAATAATGTCATGATTTCTTTATCTCTCCTTTGAACTTACATATACTAAGTTATTCCTCCAATCATTGTTAATTTTTAAAATCACCTATTTATCAAAATAAAACACGCTCATTGGTTAAAAATTGAAAGAGAAAAGTGTAAAAAAAACTTTGCTTTGAAAAACACCTAAAACAACTAATACTGTTAATATTTTGGCACATTTTACATTTTCTTTTTAATTTTCCTATTTTTTAAGGAAGTTCCTGCTGCATTTATAACTTGAGTCTTCTATTTTATCAATGTATAATTTACTTTTATATTTATATATCTTGGGAAATTTAGTTTTTTAAGATTTTATTCATTTTTGAGAGAAAGAGAGAGCGTGCATGAGCCAGAGAGAGGGGTAGAGGGAGAAGCAGACTCCCAGCTGAGCAGGGGGCCCATGGGCACCCTGCTTGATTCCAAAACTTGATTCCAAGACCCTGGGATTATGACCTAAGCCAAAGGCAGATGCTTAACTGACTGAGCCACCAGGTGCCCTTTCTTGGGAAATTTAAATGGTTTCATTTCACTGCATTACTGTATTGTTTAAACCATTATTAAATTAGCATCACCTTTAAACATTAGTTGGTTTGATAAACGGTCATTACCTTTTCATGATAATTCGAAAAGTATATTATAGTCCTGTACATCACCAGGATATACTGAGTTATTGGTCAATAGTAAATGCTAGGGTGTGCCACCTATATTTTCCCTAACTTCAGAGTAGGGCCCTTATTTCCTCAGTTGCCACAAGTGTCACCTGCTGCCAGTTCACAACTGAATCCCTCCCCTGGAACTCTCACCAGCCCAAGGGAATGGCTTCATCCTGGCTTGAAAATCTTCCCCAGTTTCTTATCTATACATGGATACTAAGCCCCAGCCCTCCTGTTTCAATTCCCAACTCCCAGGGCCACCCAGTTACAGCACTTCTCCATGGCACTGCAGTATGTGTACCAGATCCTGCCTCCCTCAACCCCTTCCTCACAGGATGTTTTATTCCATTTGGGCTGTTATAACAAAATATTATAGACTGTATGGTTTATGAACAACAGGCTTATTTCTTACAGTTCTGAAGGCTGGGAAGTCCAAGATCAAGGCACCAGCAGATGTGGTGTCAGATGAGGGCCCTCTTCCTTCTGTAACCTCACTTGGCAGAAGGGGTGAGGGAACTCTCTGAGATTTTTTTTTTTTGGGCCTACGATATACTTTCTTTTTTATTATTATTAACATATAATGTATTATTTGTTTCGGGGTACAGGTCTGTGATTCAGCACTCTTACACAATACACAGAGCTCCCCACAACACATGCCCTCTCCAATGTCTATCACTTAGCCACCCCATCCCCTCAATCCCCCTCCACTCCAGCATCCCTCAGTTTGTTTCCTGAGATTAAGAGTCTCTTATGATTTGTCTCCCTCTCTGGTTTCACCTTGCTTCATTTTTTCCTCTCTTCCCCTATGATCCTCTGCCTTGTTTCTCAAATTCCACATATCAGTGAAATCATATGATAATTGTCTTTCTCAGATTGACTTATTTCGCTTGGCACAATATCCTCTAGTTCCATCCATGTCATTGCAAATGACAAGATTTCATTTTTTGATGGCTGTGTAATATTCCAATGCATATATATACACCACATCTTCTTTATTCATTCATCTGTCGATGGATTTCTGGGCTCTTTCCATAGTTTGGCTATTGCGAACATTGCTGGTATAAACATTGGGGTGCAGGTGCCCCTTCGGATCACTACATTTGTATCTTTAAGGTATATGCCCAGTAGTGCATATAGAGGGTAGCTCTATTTTCAACTTCTTGAGGAACCTCCATACTGTTTTCCAGAGTGACTACACCAGCTTGCATTCTCACCAACAGTATAGGAAGGTTCCCCTTTCTCCATATCCTCACCAACACCTGCCATTTCCTGACTGGTTAATTTTAGCCATTCTGACTGGTGCGGTGTGGTATTTCAAAGAAATGGAACACATAATCCTAAAATTTATATGGAACCAGAAAAAAACCCAAAAAACCAGAGGAATGTTGAAAAAGAAAACCAGTGCTGTTGGCATCACAATTCCAGACTTCAAGCTCTATTACAAAGCTGCAGTCATTAAGACAAGTATGGTACTGGCACAAAAACAGACACATAGATCAATGGAACAGAACAGACAACCCAGAAATGGAACCTCAACTATATGGCCAACTAATCTTCAACAAAGCAGGAAAGAACGTCCAATGGAAAAAAGACAGTCTCTTCAACAAATGGTGCTGGGAAAATTGGACAGTCACACGCAGAATGAAACTGGACCATTTCCTCATATCACACACAAAAATAGACTCAAAATGGATGAAAGACCTAAATGTGAGACAGGAATCCATCAAAATCCTAGAGAAGAACACAGGCAGCCACCTCTTTGACCTCAGCCACAGCAACTTCTTCCTAGATACATAGCCAAAGGCAAGGGAAGCAAGGGCAAAAAAGAACTATTAGGACTTCATCAAGATAACAAGTTTTTGCACAGCAAGGGAAACAGTCAACAAAACCAAAAAACAACTGACAGAATGGGAGAAGATATTTGCGAATGACATATCAGATAAAGGGATAGTATCCAAAACCTGTAAAGAACTTATCAAACTCAACACTCGAGCAACAAATAATCAAATCAAGAAATGAGCAGAAGCCTTGAACAGACATTTCTCCAAAGAAGACATCCAAAGGGCCAAAAGACACATGAAAAAGTGATCAACATCACTCAGCTTTGGGGAAATACAAATCAAAACCACAATGAGATACCACCTCACACCAGTCTGGGATCTCTTTTATAGGGATAGCAATCCCAACAATGAAGGCTCTACCCTCATAAAATAATCACCTCCAAAAATTCCACCTCCTAATACCATCACGTTCAAGGTTAGGATTTCAGTGTATGAATTTGGGGATCACAAACATTCAATCTATAGTATAGGTTTTGATACTGAGAGGACCTCCCAATAAATTTACTGTAATCAAATCGCCATTTCAGGGTCTAGGACTAAAGGCAGTTTATTGCAATTTTTGCAAAGACCAAACAATCTATAGGAAATAGTATCTATTTGTTATTCACTTGGAATATGTAAATCATTCATTCATTTATGCCCTGTGTTTCAATTAACGATTGCTTATCTTATATTATAATTTACCTGGATTGAGATATACATTATTACTTAGCAACATTAGACAATATATATTTCTTTAATGTGTACTCATGATGGTGTTCATAACATGAATCCTGGTTTTTTCCTATTTAATATTTTTTGTTGTTTGACAATATGACACATACTACTATTTCCTGTATGTGTTATACAATCATTTCATAATCATGATAAAAAGCGCTATATATCTGTTCTATAAATTTTTGTAACTGTTAATTTATACTTAAAAGATTCAAAAGTGGATAAATCCTCTTTTAAAAAATTTTATGGGAAAATAAAAAAAAATTCCTTAAAGATGTTAAGATGCCAAAGATCTGATCTGCTCTTTGTCTTTGAGAGAATGTGTCTAAAGAAATTAGCAGAACAAGCAGGATGTGTCCAGTAACATCAGTAACCTAATCACACAGATAATCATAACTTGATATGACCCAGGGGGATGGCACAGGAGATACAATACCATATATCTTCATTATAACTTTAACATATGAAGTGAAATGAAAGAATTAAAAAGAAATCCAATTGTCTGAGAAGCATAGTTTTGCTCTGGCCATGAAAGAAATATAATCCACAGAGGAAACTTATATTTAAATAACATATTGAATAAGTCAAATCTGATACCTTATACCATTAGGACAAAGGGTAGAAATGATCACTAGAAAAACTTTAAAACACAGTATTTTTGTATTCTCTGATGATTCTGAGCCTAAGAAGTAATGATTATGTAAAATGCATTTGATAACAAATATTCATAATTAACACTGTAGTGTAACTAGATACCCCTAGACTTTAAATTCCATTATCCCAATGATCAACAGATTTTTGTGTGATTTCTTGCTTAAAAGTAGGTCAAAGAATGTCTGAGAGTCCACCTTTTAGGCCACTGTCTATAATAAATGTTTCTAACTGCACTCTTCAATCTTACCAGTCACCTGAAAAAACATGTATGTCTCACAAGTAGGGCTGGCCAAATGAGTAAAAATACCTCAAGCACTTCTTAGCTATCAAAATGTACCACTCAAAATCCACACCACAAATGAAGATCTTAGACAAAGCTCAGCCCAGTTTATCAGACCACAAATGTAACAAAATTGACTATCCCAAATCAATTGCATTGGAAAACAAAGAGAGAAAAAAAAAGCAGAGATAAATGTTACATTGGTCTCCAAAACAGAGCTGTTGTTTTTTTTAATTCTTCAATGGATACATTGAACTAATAAAAAAATATCCCTGAAGAGTTGATTATAAAATCAGTTCTTATCTGAATTGATTTTTCTCATGGCATTATGGTTTCAAAACATTTACAGGTGCCTCTTTTTAAAATTTTTTTTAAATATGGGACACTTGACAAATTTGCATGTTATGCATGTTATGCTTGCACAGGGACCATGCTAATCTCTTTATCATTCCAATTTTAGTATTGTGCTGCTCAAGCGAGTATAAAATTCTCTTTGTAATACAAATCTTGGTTTTTCTATACACTATTGTGGAAATACTAAAAAAAAAAAAAAAAAAAAAAAACACTTGTACAAAGTTTTTGATGTATATTTTAACATTTTACGTAATTTTTATTTTGATCATGTTAGCAGAAAGAGAAAGTTGACCACCGAATGAGTTGAGCTTTAAATATCAGACTAGAAATTGATTCCCTAAGTAAAGTCTTTATGGTAACTTCCAGCTTGATATTATTTTAAAGACTGAAGACTGCAATATAGAAGTATAGGACATATACCTGATATACAGTAAGCTAAGATATGCTGGCAGAAAGAGACTAATATAAGTCACTAATATACATATCATTAGATTATGAGTAGATAATGCCATCTACTTTATGAGTAAGTTAAAAAGTGTACTTTTGGTTTTCAAAAAATATGGGTAATAGATATTGTACAGGATGTTTACTTCACAGAGCAAATATAGAAATATTCAAGTTATATTACTAAATGTACTACTGTTAAGCATCTTGAAATTAAGATGTTGCCCAATATTCTGAAATAGTAAAATGTAAGAAGGTAAAAAGTGTATCAGAGGTGGGGGAAGCTGATACCAAAAAAGGGCAGCTTACTTGGAGCACTTGTATTATTTTAAATACTATTTAGTATGAGTGAACAATTCCTGTTTCTGAATACTACACATCTAGAGAATACTACACAAGCAAGAAAATATCATCTGTATCATACTTGACACAACATACTCGGTCTTCATGTACATGTAACTCAATCCCCCATAAAAACCTCTTTATTGTACCAATAAATCCCTCTCCTAAATGAGTTCACTTCTCCAATTCTATCACCACAAATCTAAATCAAGTGACCTAATTCAAATCTCATCTGGACTAGTGAATGAATTCATAAAAGACCTCCACAAATTCACTTTTTCCTCTTCATCTCTATCAATAAATTAAAATCTATTTTAAAAGTCAACACTATTTGACTAAAAACTATTATTATTTATGTTATCTATAAGATCTACATTCTGTCATGCTCATTTTTGTCACAGTAACATTTTATATGCCATTTTGATGTGGGATTTTGTCTGTTATTTCATTACTCATTTTTTGGAGCTTGAAAGATTATCAAGCATATGCCAAAACTGACTAAACGTTTTCTGAAAGAATAAACATTAGGAGACCTTAGAACACAAATCAATGAAATTGAACACAGGAAATCAATAGAGACAAATAAACAAAACCAAAGGCTGGTTCTTTGAAAAGAGGAGTAAAATCTGTAAGCCTCTAGCCAGGGTAACTTAGAAAGACAGATAGTATACAAACAACTAATATCCGTAATGAAAGAAGAGACATCATTACAGAACCTATGGAAATTAAAAGTACAATAAAGAAATACTGTAAACAACTTTATCTCCATAAATATACTAACTTAGATGAAATGGACCAATTCCTTGAAAGACATAATTAGTCAAAATTCACACAAGAACAATCTGAATATCCCTGAACAAATCTCACTTACAAGCTCTTTCTACTTTATTAAACAAATTGAACAGTGAGTAAACTTCTAAAGTAGAAAGCACCAGACCCAGATGAATTCACTGGTGAATTTTACCAGACATTTAAGGAAGAAATTATACCTATTCTCTACAATTTGTTCCAGAAAGATAGAAGAAAAAGGAATAGTTCCTAACTCATTTTTTGATGCCAGAATTACTATGACACCGAAACCAGACAAATATACTACAAGAAAACTACAGACCAGTATCTCTCATGAACACAGATACAAGTTTCTCAACAAAATATTAGCAAATCAAATCCAACAATATATGAAGTATTATATACCACGACCAAGTGGAATTTAAGTGAATCTAGACACATATCTTACACTCTTCACAAAAACTAACTCAAAATGGATCACAGACCTAAATATAACACGTGAACTATAAAACTGTTGGAAAATAACATAGGAGAAAACCTAAATTACCTTAGGTATTTTTAGATACAACACAAAATGTATGATCCAGAAAAGAAATAACTGATACACTGAGCTTCATTAAAATTAAAAACTCTTCTGTAAAAGACCATAGAGAATTAAAAGAAAAGTCACAGAAGAAAATATTTGGAAAAAAAATCCGATAAAGCACTGTAATCTAAAATATACAAAGAACTCTTAAAACTCATCCCTTAGAAAACAAACAACCCGATCATGTTCACTGCAGCATTATTCACAATAACCAAGACATAAATGATTTAAGCATCTGATGATGGATGAATGGATAAAGAAATTGTAATTATACACAGACATGTACAAGCACTGGGTTATTTTTCAGTCTTAAAAATGAAAATGATCTTGTCATTGACAATAACATGGATGAACCTGGGAAATATTTTTCTAAATGAAATAAGGCAGACACATTAAGAAAAATACCACATGAATTCACTTATATTCAAAATCTAACAAACTTGAATTCATAGAAACAAAGTAAAACACCAATTACTATGGATAGGGAGGTGGGGGAACAGGGACATGTTGGTCAAAAGGTACAAAGTTGCTGCTATATTGGACAAATAAGTTCTAGAGATCCAGTGCACAGCTTGATAAGTACAGTTAATAATATTGAATTGTATACTAGAAATTTGCTAGAAGTAGATTTCAGCTACTCTTACCACACACACACAAAAAGTAACTATGTGAGGAAGTGAATATGTTAATTAGCTTGACTACAGTACTCATTTCACTATGTATATCAACACATTGTATTATACACCTTAAATTTTATTTTTAAAAAGGAAAATTACACAATTAAAAAATTAGCTGAAGATCTTTACAGACACCTCATCAAGGAAGATATATAGATGGCGAATAAGTGCACAAAAAGATGGTCTATGTCATGTCATCTGGGTAATGCAAATTAAAACAAAGATACCACCACAGACCTATTACAATGACCGAAATCCAGAACACTGACAACACCAAATGCTGGCGAGAATGTGGGGCAACAGGAATTCTCTTACATTGCCAGTGGGAATGAAAAAATGGTAAAGATACTTTGGAAGACAGTATGGCTGTTTCTTGGAAACTTAGTCTTATCCTAGGATCCAACAGTTGGGTTTTTTGTTATTTACCAAAAGAGTCCCCAACTGATGTCCCCACAAAAAACTGCACACACGGATGTTTACAGCAGCCTTATTCATAATTGCCAAAGTGTGGAAGCAACCAAAATGCCCTTCGGTAGGTGGATGAATAAATAAACGTTGGTAATCTGGACAATGGAATATTATTCAGCTCTAAAAAATCAGCTATCAATCCACTGAAAGACACGGAGAAAGTTTAAAACACCTATTATTAATTGAAAGAAGCCAATCAGAAAAGGCTACTTACTGTATGATTATAACTGTATGACATTCTGGAAAAGGCAAAACTATGTAGACAGCAAAAAGATCAGTAGTTTCCAGAGATTAGGAGGGAGGAAGGGATCAATTCGTCAAGCAGAGGATTTTTAGGGCATTGAAATTACTCTGTATGATATTATAATGTGAAAAGGTGTTATATACATTCGTCCAAACCCATGGAATGTACAACACCAACAGTGAACCCTAATATAAATTACAGACTATGTGATAATGATGTGTCAAAGCATCAATTATAACAAATCACTCAGATGAGGAATGTTGATAATGGGGGGGACTGCATAAGTGGGAGGCAGGGGACTTACGAAAAAAATCTCTGTACCTTCTACTCAGTTTTGCTTTGAAACTAAAACTGCTCAAAAAACTAAAGTATATTTTCATTATAATTGTATCTTGGGGTAAATACCCAGTAGTGCAATTGCAGAGTCACAGGGTAGCGCTATTTTTAATTTTTTGAGGAATCTCCACACTATTTTCCAAAGTGGCTGCACCAACTTGCATTCTCACCAACAGTGTAAGAGGGTTCCCCTTTCTCCAAATCCTCTCCAACACTTGTTTCCTGTCAAGTTTGGCCATTCCAACTGGTGTAAGGTGGTATCTCAATGTGGTTTTGATTCGAACTTCCCTGATGGCTAATGATGATGAACATTTTTTCATGTGTCTGCTAGCCATTTGTATGTCTTCTTTGAAGAAGTGTCTGTTCACGTCTTCTGCCCATTTTTTGACATGATTATTTGTTTTTTGGGTGTTGAGTTTGAGGAGTTCTCTATAGATCTTGAATTGGGGGAAATCAGAGGGGGAGATGAACCATGAGAGACTGTGGACTCTGACAAACAAACTGAGGGTTTTGGAAGGAAGGGGGTGTGGGGAGATGGGTGAGCCAGGTGGTGGGTATTAAGGAGGGCACGAATTGTATGGAGCACTGGATCTTGGAACAATGAAAAAAGAAAATAAAATAAAACACTAAAGTATATTAAAAATGAACTTTGAGGTCCTTTCTTATTCTAATATTAGATAACCATTGGAATAACCCAATTGTTCTTTACTTTCTAGAATAAAGTAAAAAAAAATATATGCATAACACTGCATTGCTAGCAGCACCACACAGCAGTCTGTTTATCAGTAACAGAAGGAGAAGGACACGAGGAGGATTGGGAAGAACCAACAGGTCCAGAAACAGAAAGAAGACATATTAAGTTACAGCAGTTTATAAGCCTAAATACATGACCTGACCAATTCAGAAATGGGCATTATCCTTGAATTCCTCCCCAAGAAAAGAAACACTATTGTTCAACTTCAATTTGAAAACTTCTGGTAATGAGCAATTTGCAACATGCTACAACACAAGATAGAATTTTTATTTTTCTAAACGGAACTCATTCTTACAATTAGCTTTCCTATAACCTCCACTCAACAAGCTTAATTCCACATTTTGAAGCTAAACAAAAATCAATTTAAGTATACTCCTACACAGCAGTAGCTTCTCCCAATGATAACTATCACATCTCTACTATGTCTTCTCTCTTTCTATATATGTACAATTCCTTTTGGTGTTTCTAATATGATATGGTTTCTATGAAAGTCTCCTTCCCATTTTACATTTCCACTCTTATACAGTGTGTCAACTAGCTCAATTCTCATCATTTGGTAATTTCATTTCATTAAAAATGTATTCTCTTATTTTTATTTTTTTAAAAATTTTATTTATTTATCTGACAGAGAGAGAGATCACAAGTAGGCAGAGAGGCAGGCAGAAAGAGAGGAGGAAGCAGGCTTCCTGTTGAGCAGAGAGCCCGATGCAGGACTCAGTCCCAGGACCCTGAGATTATTACCTGAGCCGAAGGCAGAGGCTTTAACCCACTGAGCCACCAAGGTGCCCCTTTATTTGTATTTTTAAATATAGCCTGGTTACCTTAGTTTGCTTGGCAGCTTTGCAACACAACTAAATAATATTGAGTTTATGATCTAACGTTCTTCTATATTTTCTAAGATTCTGATAAAAAAAAAAGAACCCTCCATATACCATATATTCAGTTTTTTTTTAAATCCAGACAGTTTTATTTATGCCATTTAAAATCACGCTTTGTTAAAAAGTAAAAAGAAAATAGACTCACACTTTAGTTTCTTGCCTATGCCAAATGCTTTCCCTTCTCAGATATGTTGCACCTATTGCTCTATCTTGAAAGCTTTTTCCTCATCTTCATTTTAGTCTTTCTTATCCATAGACTATTCCTTCAAAAAGGTTTTTCCTGGCCACTTTATATCATCACCTCTCTTTCTCACCATAATTTCCTACATCAGAAACCTCTGTACTATTTACAAACACTTACAGATGTTATCTGTTTGCTTGTTAGGTTTCCTCAATAATAATTTCCATTAAATTAAGACTTATGTCTGTATTGTCCACTATTTTATTCTAGCACCAGTACAGTGACATGTATCAATTAGATATTAAGAAAATTAATCAAAATTTGGAAATAAGGCAGTAGAAGGAGGATATGACCTCTCAATATCATGCTAGGACGATGCTTAACAAGCTGGCCTTAGAATTAATCAAGTCCTGGAGACAATTTATGTCGTGCTTCGCTTAGCTATTTATTGTACAACTGGAGCCCAGACACTGTGAAATTATATGTTAACTTAGATTTTTGTCATATAAGAATGACAAGTTCAAAGTCTGTAGTATGACTGACTTGTAAAACATTAACCAGATCTATATTTATTAATTTACCTTAATATTTTATTGTCCATAATACTTTCTCATTCTTCTTTGAACCAGATTTACCATTTCACTATTTTCTCATTAATATAATTAATGTAGCTTTGGCAAATATTAACTTGATAATTGCCTAAAAGTCCTTTTTCAACTCTTTGAAAATTGTATTTTGGAACTTATCGAGGTTCCTTCAAAATGTCCAAGAGAATTTGATTGTAGGGTCCAATAAACTGTATTGCCTGAAAAGTGCATTTTATAGGCTATTTAAGTTCATAAATGTTTTTTTTTTTTTTTTTCCTTTTGGCCCCTGAAGGCAACAGGAACAACAGAACTTTATCTTCATGGATTCTCTCCAAACCAAACTTAGTTACTTTGACACTATATACTTAAAGAGGCTTATATAGTCAATTAGCAAGTCTTGCTAAACCTATGTTAGTAAGGAGACCTACACATAAAAAAAAACTTTTTGTCATCAAGACTGTTTAGAAATTTATCAAAATGAGAGAGCACTGTTAGTAAAAGTTATTTAAATATCATTTAAATATCTAAGGCAAGGATAGGCAAACTTTTCCTTAGAGTAGTTTAGGATTTGCAAACCATACAGTCTATATCACACCTACTCAACTCAGCCACGAACAGGGCATAAATTACCGGATGTGGCTGTGTTCCATTAAAACTTTGCGAAAACAGGAGATTGGGCAGCATGGATAATTTGCTAGCCTTCGATCAAGGGAAATATGCTTGTGTTTATCTTTGTTGCTTTTTTTTTTTTTAAGATTTTATTTACTTATTTATTATTTGAGAGAGAGATTGAGAGAATGAGTGGGAGGAGGGGCAAAGTGAGCAGCACACTCCCCATGGAGCAGGGAGCCTGACACAGGGCTTGATCCCATGATCCTGGGATCCTGACCTGAGCTGAAGGCAGCCTTTTAACTCACTCAGCCACCCAGGCGCCCTCTTTGTTGTTTTCTGTAAAGCAAAGGCCTAGGTTCTGCAAGTTTACATGTTCATTTGCACATTTCTTTTTAGCATCAAGTGTAATATCCAAAGATTATTGTTCTATTGCCTTGTAGGATATTAACCATTTGTGTATCTAACTAGCAATCTCATCTTTTTTTAATGCCTTTTGGGGAAGACTATATAATCCTTATTTCACTAATTCTCATTTGGGCCTGATTTACTGTTTTCCTGGTTCCTTCAATAATGAGTTGACAAATTTCAACATTTTATTCTATATCTCTAAGATGTTTTAAATTTTTGAAAATTATACATGGACAAGAAACAAGATATGGTGCTTTGTGAATCCTAGTTTTGCTATCTTATATACTTTAGATTCCAAGTATCAACTTTCTCTTAGATTTGGGTCATCTGTAGTGGTAGGATCTGGGATTTCCAAATAGCAGCCTTTCATCTTTGGAGGAAATTAAAGTGTGATGATTTAAATGTATCAAGACCAAAATGTTTGAGACAAAGAGTTAGGGACCAATTATATTGTTTCATAGCACCTTTACTTCCTATGAAATATAATATATATTTAACTTGCATTTAGTCTTCTACATTAAGGAGGTATTTTTTTCAACTCTGAATACTTTTAAATCCTAAATTGCAGTTGGTTCTCAGGCCACTTAGGGCAATAAACAGAGATTAAGCCTACGCTTAGAGAAAATTCAACTTTGCAGGCCTGGAAAATAATGGTTACAGGGAGAAACTTCTTTACTTTCCTTCAGGACAGAGAATTTGAGTCTTTGATCCATCCAGTAAAATTTCTCTTAAGTCATTAAGGCAAGACTCACTCACAGTTAAATTGGTGCAGAGCACAAGATTCCTGAGTAATAAGCATGCCTCTTGGTCTTTAATAGGCAAAGTTCTTTATGGTTCAGAAACCTATTGTTAGACCATAAATGTAAAGCTTCATGGACTAATAACCAAAATTAGAGATTTAGTACAGTCACAATTCTAGAATCTAGACCGTCGATTGGGAATTCCTTTCTTTTTACAAGAGGCTTTGGTGCTCTGCCATCTCCCTTGCACTATGTGTGATGGCTTCCATCTTGGCCACTGTTCTGTAACAATTAAACTAATACAGTTCTTGCTTTAAGGTTGTTTCCCAGTGGATTGTACTGTACAATGGGAGTTATTTTTATACTTGTCAGACAGAAATTGAAAAACTTGGTCTCCTCCGCCATGGGAGGAGAGTGTTTTCGCCAGGGTTTTGATACTCTCTCTCTTTCGCTTCTTACTTCCTTTGCTGTGTTTTCTACCATGAACTCTAGCTTGGGGCAGGGTATTAAAATTTACAGTCATGTCAAATTGAGGTATATCAGATTCTCAGCCAACCAGTGTCATTAGCTGCAGGCACCAAGAGCTTTTCTACCTTGGGTTCTATTTATTCCTTGTTTTGAGAGAGGCTGTTTAGAAGAAACTAGTCTTTTTCTTGGAGGAACTTATTGAAAGCCATGCACGCATGCATACACACACACACACAACAGTTGACACATTCTAAAATACAGCCATTTCTCTATAGAATTTCCAAAAGCCCTAGCCTCAGAGAACTAAAAATCTGAGAACCAAGTGAATCTGCCTGAACATGGCAGTATAAGTAATTTTTCCACTTTATAACAGTTATCACTCATTTTTCAACTAAGGTTTGGGAGAACCCTCATTCTGTGTTAACAATAAACTTAGCCCACAGTTTAAGTGTTCCAATTTTAATACTCTACTTCCAGGGATCAATTTCAGAATTAGAACTCTAAGTTCTAACTAACTCCAAGTGGCACAAGCAAAAGCAGTGTTTTATTTACCTGAAAATTCCAAATAATCAAAACTTGCTGTTAGAGATCTGGCTCTCTCAGCCTAGAAATTCTCTTTTGTTGGTGACATTCTCAGTTACGTTTCCCTCATGATAGAAAATGGCAACTAGAAAAACAGAGACTCATATTCCTCTAGTTTAATGCCAGAAGAAGGGGCTTTCCTTTTTGCAGATGGTTGCAGAAACATCCCAGGACTCTGCTTGTTGTCTAGCTGATTCAACCGGCTTGCCTGAGAGATGGAATTCTTTGGCTGCAAAACCTAGCCCATGCCTGACCAATACCAAGGACCAAGAGTAGAATGGGGATGGTTCCACAAAAGAAAATAAGGGTTCTTTTATAAGAAAAGAAATGGAAAAAATTCTAGTAGAAAGAAATAGCCATAACCTGTTAAAACATATTAAAAATTTTAATACATTTGACTTCTGTTGATATTTGTTGATAGGCCTGTGATGACTTTTAGTAAGCATCGGGGTTTTTTTTTGTTTGTTTGTTTGTTTTTATAAACCATCTCCTGAATAATCTCAGAGGTTGATTAGGTTTACCATTGATAGCTTATAGAATGCTCCTTTCTTTCTGGAAAAAAAAAAAGTAGGATTCTTTCCTCCATAGTTCTTAACAATGAGTGGTTGTACAAGCCTATCTTAAACTTCTTCCAATAATTGGAAAAAAAAACTGAACTCATTAAAACAGTTAGGTGGTTTCTTATGTCCTGGGTGTCATTCTTTCTTAAGAATACTTTTTCTTAAACACATTTAGATTAGAGATTAATTTCCTGTCTATAGTATTATTCCCTTTATTTTGTTAATGTTATATCTTCAAGTGATAGAGTTCTCTGCCTCTGTATTCTTAGTCTTCACATAGTTAAAACACACACATCCTTTTTAAAATTCATTTTCACAGGCTTTTGGCACAGTCTATCATTTAGTATTCCTGATACTATAAATGTCACTTGTACATCTATATTCTAAGACATTTGTTCCAACATTGATGCAATCTTGTAAAATCTGTGCTCCTTTAAAATCCTTACATATTTGATTTCTTTAGTTGATCTCTTACATTTTACTTCTTTATTTGGTAATTTGTAATAAAACTGAAGTATTTCCAATTTTTAGAAATCTTCTCAAAAAAAAAAAAATCTTCTTTTTCAAAAAAAAATTGTTTTCCAAAGCCTAAAACTATGCCATCTTGAATGTGGTTTCTTAATACCTAAATTATGGAGCTTACGTCTGTCTATATCTAACGGCCTCTCCTTTAAGTATTATAAACTTAAGGATTACATGATCCCATTTTCTCATGGTGTTTGTCTACTCTCAACAGTACTCCACGGAGGTATTATAATGCAACAGGAAGACCACAGGTTTAAGGATTTCTACTCATCTTACTGAAATCATTAATAACTTGAGTATTAACTTACTTGATGCCTTTATGTTCTTCTCTATGATTATACTCTATGTATCTTGGAGGTGCGAAGATTAGATACAATAACCTGAACAGAGTGCTTAGTGTGATATATGGTAGCGCTTAATAAGTGGTTGTCTTTTATTATTGTTGTTACTGCCATAGTCTGTTATATTTTTTTCTTTAATGCCTCCATCATGGATAATTTTAACCCTAAGAAACGTTTTTCCAATATTAGCCTATCTCTGAGTTTAGTTTCACCCTATAGATATCTTCCCATGCACAGAGGACTACCAACTCATACTTCTGTCTTCCTTCTAAATTCCTTGTTCTGTTTCTCATCTGTTCTTGTCTGAAAATGTTTTTGTTTCTTGTAGATTAAAATATGCTATTATTTTTATAAGAATATAGTAGGAGTACCTTTTACCTCTTATTTGAAAAATGATATAGCGGATACAAAAATCCAATTATAATCCTTTCCCCTCCTTTTCTTTGTTTCTCTGTTCACCAATTTCTGGGTTCTGGTTTACATCTCTTGTTTCCTCATTTTTTTCTCTTGTTTTCACTCCTCAAGTCATTCTGCCAAATAGAAATGGAACAAACACTCCCTCCTCTGTTAACATTTCAGAATCAGAAAGACATTCTGTAAACATTTAAAATTTGCCATCAATGTTAAGCATTGGTGCCTGTCATTTTGAGTTATTTCTCTAGCCTGGATCACCACAATTGTCCCCTGTTAACTATCTTGACTTCTGCTTATTCTTCACCTATCCAGAAGTGTTATTTCTAAAGGACTAGTACAATTATGAAATTTAAAGTTTTAAAAAACTAGAGCTTCCCCAGTGCTACAGATCAAAGATCAAGGTCAGTAGCATGAAAAAGAAAGCCCTCCATTATCCTACTTTATTACCAATACCAATGCACGTATACCTGCCATACTGAGCCAATTTATCCTATATTAGTACCCAATAGACTTACTTAATTAATGTTTGTTTATAGACTTGACAATAGGATGGGTCATACCTAACTCAGTTTCTGGATACATAGAAGGTACTAGAGATAACGTGTATGCTGTGGCATGAAAAGATGGTCTAGGCCAATCAGATTTCTCTGACAACTTAGAATTTATACATTTAGAATTTATACAGTAATCCATGGAGAACTCAGCTACAAAGTTATGTAGGTTGAGGCCAGAAAGTCATCAGCTATGTGTGTACAGAGAAAATAACAGAGTAGGAAGTCAGTCAAAAGAGAGAAACAGAAAGTGATGCAGGCTCAGAAGTTTAGTTATCGAGGACCTTCAGAGGCAGACAGGGAAATATGGACAGACTGCCTTGATTCATCACACTTCCTGGATGCTATTTCACTGAGATTTTTGTGCCTTTTTAAAATAAATTTTCCCTTATTTCTTGAGCCAGTTTTAGTAGGTTTTCGCTCTTTTCCACTGAGAAAGTCCTGACATGAACAGAACAGATGAGCTATTCTTGGTCATCTTTTAATTTTTTCCCTCTCT
This sequence comes from Potos flavus, assembly GCA_028534135.1. NCBI lineage: Eukaryota > Metazoa > Chordata > Mammalia > Carnivora > Procyonidae > Potos > Potos flavus. The sequence goes on from CM052896.1 coordinate 79,043,553, forward strand.
GGCAAATTTTTCTCCGCTCTAAAATTCCTACTTTTATGTCAAAACTTAGCTCAAACATTGTCAATTCTATGAATTCATTTTCTACCTTCTTAAGCCAAACTGATTTCTGTCCCCAGCATAAATGAAGAATACTATTTACTTACTTACACCACACATATCACATTTTATTTTAATTACTTAGCACTCAACTCACCTGGCCATGCTTCAATCTCTACATTTGGAAAAAGTAAATACTAAGAGTATTTCTAAGATTTTTTTTTTTGAGAGAGAGAGAAAAAAAGAGAGAACACAAGCGAGAGCACATGAGCAGGGGGAGGGTCAGAGGGCGAGAGAGAGAATCCTCAAGTGGACTCCTCACTGAGCATGGAGTCCAATCAGGACCCTGAGATCATGACCTGAGCCAAAACCAAGAGTCGGCTGCTTAACCATCTGAGCTACCCAAGCACACCACTAACATTATTTCCTGTCAGAGAGTTGTAGTCATAATTAAACTATTTGACATACGTAAAAACATTTACAAATTATCTATTATAATAGTGACTTTCCCATCTAGCCAGTTTTAATTCTGTTAGAACCCAGTTTCCAGTATAATTTTCTAGCTCAATAATTAAAAGTATTAAATATTTTAAATTATATCTGCTAAGAAATCTATTTCTATATAATTGTACAGGTGAATAGATAGGTATAAAGTGAGCAATACCTATGGCCAAATATAAAGTTATAACTAAAATTGAGGATGAAAGATAACTTTCTACAGGATTTTTTACCACAAAATTTTTATCTTAAAATGATTAATAAGAACGATGTTAGTTAAAACATGTTTTATATATCACATACCTTATTTTCCATAAGGCAGAGCCAAGGACAAAGGGGGGCATCTATCTTTTAACATATAAATCTAGAAGCTCTTAGAGATATTTAATATGGAATAGTAGTTCAGTCATTTATTTGAAAATTCAGTTTTTATAAAGTACTGAGACAGTTTGTCATAAACCCTAGTGTAACAATGCCCAGAATGACATTGTGTGATAAACAGAAAAAAAGAGTGCTATTCCTTGACAAGGAGTGTATTCCCACTGTGCTTTAGCCTTTTGCTTATACTATTTGTGAACTCTGCTACTTCTTTTGTTGCAAATTCAGAAACAAACATGTAACACTTCAATAGAAAAAATAAATAAAGGAAATAGATCAAACTGATTAACCTGCTTCTCTGACCATGATCAGATGGTTAGTTGTATTCTATTTGAAATGTCCTTGGAATAGGAAAATAAACCCTGTTCGCCAAATCTTCTGTAGCTTGTAGAAAGTGGAGAGAAATTGTTTTATTTAGAGTTCAAACAGCATTAACGTCAAAGAACTGTAGATATCAAAGCCAAGGAAATTCCGCATCTTATATGCTGTAAACCTGTAGCCTCGCTATGCATTAATTATTATGTTCATTAAGAATGGTTTGACTTAGGGATGCCTGGGTGGCTCAGTGGGTTAAAGCCTCTGCCTTCAGCTCAGGTCATGATCTCAGGGTCCTGGGATCGAGTCCCACATCGGGCTCTCTGCTCCGCAGGAAGCCTGCTCCCCCCTCTCTCTGCCTGTCTCTCTGCCTACTTGTAATTTCTCTTCTCTCTGTCAAATAAATAAATAAAATCTTAAAAAAAAAAAAAAAAAAAGAATGGTTTGACTTAGTAGACCAAGCTAGAATCTGATGAAAAGAAACCTTTCCTTGCAAGTGGCTTTAAAATTAGGGCTTTTACTTAAATATTCCTTAGAAAATAAATAGAAATCTGCCAGTGGGCATAAAAAGAAAAAAATAGCCCAGAAAAAAATAGACCTCTGTTAAGAATCAGAATAGTTTTTGGAAACCTATGGCAGATAAAGTAATATTTATTCCTGAGTGAAAACTCCTTTCTTTAAAACTTTGCAGTAACCATTTTGTTGTGTAAATTAAAAGGCCATAAAGTACTACCAGCTGAGTGGCTTCAGCAAAAAAAAATTTGCTTTCTCAGCTTTGGAAGTTAGAAACCCACAATTAGTGTCAGCAGGGTTTGGTCCTACTGTAGGCTGACAGAGGGGCCTCTTCATGGCCTCTCTCCTTGGCTTACAAATGGCCATGTTTTCCCTAGCTATTTATATCCTCTTCATTCATGCAGGTCTACTTATGTGTCCAAATATTTTATAAGCATACCAGACATATTGGATGAGAGGCCCACCTCACTCCAGTAGTTCATCTTAACTGTATCTGCAGTGACCCCTGTCCAAATAAGGTCATGCCCTGAGGTGTAAGGGATGTACGGGTGGGTATGACTTCAATACTTGAATGCTGCTGGGATATAGCTCAACCCATAACACCTTACTGCTTAATTTTGCTACAAACAGTCATTTCTTTGGCAATTGCCTTTTTCACTGTGGCTACATGTGCCCTTCGCCTCTCAGAGATTCAAACACATTCTTTACATTTCCATTTTCAGTAACACAGATTGCTTAAAGGTAACAAAACTTGCCTTCCAGTTGACCATCTCTTAATACTGTATCTACAATGGCAAGGTGCATGCCTTCAAAGAGAAACCCCAAAACTACCATTAACTACCCCCTTCCCATCCAAAACCAAACCCAATCTTTAGGTCTTCCAGCTTCACTTTCCAGCCTTTCCCCACATCTACACCCTAGTTTATCTCTTTCCAAATACTTTTAAATTCTGTCCTTTCAGGAAACCCCAAGTGCCAATTTGCCAACTTATTCTCTGGCAGTTCCTTTTTGTTTTATCTGTATTGTCTTTGGAAATTTTTCATGAGGTCAGTTTTCTTCTTAATTTAGTAGTCTCGAAAGTGCTCTTAAAGTTCATAGTTTTCAACATTTAAAATAGGGTTAAATTGTACGGGTAGAGACACTAAAAGAAAATACCTTTATATGGTTTCTACTGGTAATTTAAGTAACTAATCTTTTTTTAAAATTTTTTAAGGATTTTTTATTTATTTATTTGACAGAGAGAGACACAGCGAGAGAGGGAACACAAGCAGGGAGAGTGGGAGAGGGAGAAGCAGGCTTCCCGCAGAGCAGGGAGCCCGATGAGGGGCTCAATCCCAGAACCCTGGGATCAAGACCTGAGCTGAAGGCAGATGCTTAATGACTGAGCCACCCAGGCACCCCGAAGTAGCTAATCTTTAGAAAACATAGAAAAATACATGTGTGTGTGTGTGTGTGTGTGTGTGCATGTGTGTGTGTGTTATATAATTTAAAGAAATCAGCCATTTGATTATCTTTCAAAGAATAAACAAGTACTCTTATTTTTCTTCTATGACACAGAGTTCATGGTTATGACATACTCTCACTACTTAGCTCCTAATCATTGATCTTTAATTAGAATTTTTTTTTACCAGTTATTTTTCAATGGAGAAAGGACAATAGTATTCAACTGGCCTCCCAATTCTAATACAATCTGGGCACCATTATTTGAGTTATCCTTTATAAAATACTAATCTAGAAAACCTACATCCATTCATTTAATAAATAATTATAGATCACTCTATACCAGGCAGTATTCTAAGTGCAGAAAATATATTGGTTCAATAAAATCTGTGCTCATGACATTTAGGATTTTATGGGAGAAGCAGAATGCATGCAATAAAAAAGTTAATTGTACAAGTTAATCATGTATTAGAAAGTGATAATGGCTATGGAGAATAATAAGAGATGAAGTGTTGGAAACTGTTTTAACAATGACCAAAAGTCAAAAACCCAAAACTGAGAAACTGAACTACAAGAAAAATGAAAATTCCCAAAGGAGAATAAAAATCCTATAAACAATGTCAAAACACAAATACCAAACTAGGTGAAAAGTATTTGTATCATGTATGAATAGATGATCTCACTTCTACAAAGTGAAATTCAAATCAAAACTACAAAGAACCTTCAAAAAAACTAACAGATTGAAAAATTATATTAAAAATTGAATTTCTTAGTTGAAAAGGTCTACAACAAATGTAGTTGTCAGGGCTATCTGGAAAGGTTGGCCTCATGGATTAATGATGGAAATTTAAAAATGATCCATGCCCCTTGATTTTACCTGGTAGTTAAATTACCAGAAATGTTTTCCACAGCTATCTCTCTTAATGTAAGCTGACATATATGCGACATTATTCCTCGCAGAACTGTTTGTTTTAGAAATATAGAAGATACCATTAAAAATTATCTATAAGGAACTTATTAATAAAATACGTGGCATGTCTCCAAGAAGGAAAAAATGAAGAGTGTGTAAATGGTGAAAATAATCTAAATCTGCACTTCCATAAAATGTAAAATGATATTAGTAATAAAAGTAATAAGTAAAAGTAAACAGTAAATCACTTGAAGTGTAGAGGATTAGATCTAGCTGGATATGGACAAGGTAGGAGGGAGAATTTAAGGTTCACCTCACAACGCATTTTTATTCGTGAATATGCAAATGTAAGAACTAGTCAAAATTACCTTTCTTGTAATAAAAAAAAAGCATTTATTTATTCTGAGGACCTTTCACAAAATAACAAACAGATTAAACTGTTCTCAATTTCAGTTCCATTACTGAAAGGAGATCCTTAATCTTTTCCCTTACATAGAAATGGGCATATTAGGAAACACCAACATAATAGCTGATTTCTTGCACTAGCTTTATTTGGGAATAAGTGGATATACTCCTAAAAGTAGCCCCTTTTCTAAAAGTGTTAGGCAAATGTCACAGAAGTAAAAGATGTTATAAGGACAAACACTTGAAAAGGATAAAAAGAAAAAAATCAAGTCATACAATAAAATTTTTTTTTTAGATTTTCTAAACTGATGATGAATGCGAAAAGTATAACCCTGTCTGATGTGGACTTTAATATATATATGTGTACATCAAGTATGTATGTATGCAGAAGCAATTTTTAAGACAATTATATTACAAACAGGAGAAGATAAAGGGACTTAAAGTAAGGTTTCTACTCTTTACTCAACTGAAATATAGACACTAGTAGATCTTTGTGGAGACAGAATAGTTATGCATCCTGATGGCAGTGGTGGTTACACAATTCTATAAATATGATAAAATGGCATAGAATTTTATGTATACACATTGTACCCATGTCGATTTCCTAGTTTTGATACTGTCCTATAGTTACCTAATGTATAAACATTGGAGAAACTGGGTGAAGAGCATATGGCATCTTTCAACTTTGTTACTGCTTGTGAATCTAATTAATTGAAAATAAAAATTTATTATAATACAAATTTGTTGAAGAAGCTGACCATGTTTTCATTCTTTTAGTACACACAAAATTTGGGCAATGTTTGATATATCATTCTTCAAATTATATTTTTTACTGTGCTGTGCACTAATTGAAATCTGCTTCCTGCTTTTTATATATACAGAATTGAAATATGTGGTCTTAGATTATAAATGGCAGTTCAGTATATGAGTAATGTTAAAATTTGGCTTCCAATCTTTATCAATACTTACTTAGCAAGTATCATCTTTTCAATTTAAAATATTATTTTTATTAAAACTTTTTTAAAGAAAATGTTAGGTTATACCTGATTTACTCAGCTACTGAGCAAAATGACTCGGAAAGAACTTCTATATTAAGCTAAATACATAGAAAATACATATTAGTTTGTGTTAGAAGTTTAGAATCCTCTTGCTTTCAGAGATTTCTATGCCAACATTTCCATATCCAACTCTTCCAGTTATATCTTTTTTTTTTTTTAAGGTTTTGTTTATTTGTCAGAGAGACAGAGAGAGAGCACAAGCAGGGGTAGGGGTAGGAGGAGAGGGAGAAGCAGACTCCTTGCTGAGTAGGGAGCCTGACATGGGACTCCATCCCAGGACACTTATTTTTAAATCATTTTTCTAATCATGCGAAACCCATTGAGACTAAAATATATGTTTTTTAAAATCATGTTAATTGTGAAAAAATTTGTTTCAGCCAAAAAGCTCATTTTATCGCCCTGTCTCTTTATGGGTCAGTTTACTTAAATAGAAAATTAGTTGATAAGGAGAACTGCAGCTAAAATATCCTATAAAATTTTTCTGATTGTCTCATATTGAATTATAGTTTCTTTTCTTCTACTTAGTCATTAGATCTTGGTATAGTTAATCACATTTTGTTTCAATAATATAGTACTGTTCTTAATTTACTTAATTAAGTTTCTATACTTAATATAAAATGTTAACTATAGAATTATATGTATAGCAATATATACAGTTAATATACTTTTTCTTTTATTAACTGATTTGTTATATTAGGCTACCAAGCTGAAAGAGCTTAGTATTTTAAAATTCCAATACATTAAACACATACACACAGATACACAGGGGTGAAAAAATTAGAATGGGCTTGTGAAAGCCATCTCTCAGTATAGTCAGCTAATACAGTAATTTCTGATCACACAGATACAACCTTGTGTCATCTTTATTGCAACTATCTAGAAAGTTAATTAACATAAGAATGTTAATGTTTTACACACACGAGTTGTGAAAGTAATGAATTTTTTACTTTTATGATATAAAATTTGTAATTTAGTTTTAGATCATAATGCTAAACATGGAACAAACAGACATTTAAGTCTCCCTGTGATATATCCACATGCAGTAAGAGGCAACCATCTATCAAAAGGAAGTTGCCTATTAAGTTAAATGAATTCCTCATTTGATCTCATTCTTTTGTGTGCCCTGGTATACTTATATTTCAGTGAAACACAGAATTAACATATACAAACACACACAAAAATGAGATCTGTCAAGTAGATATCAGATATCTACTTAAAGATAATGCTAAGACTTCCCTCATCAACTATCATTTAGTTATCTGGAGTCAATCTTCTAAAACAATTTGGTCAGAGTAATACCTTGAAAAATAATGTTATCATCTAAGAATGTGTGTCTATGGCAAGAAGGATTCATTATAGCTCTAGGATTCAGATTTCCTGAGATAATATCAGTTATCAGCTATAGACAAAACTAAAATGACTAAGACTAAAGAAAATTAAATTGAGTAGACATTTAACAGAGTTGTATGCATCTTGGCAAAAGGAACAGAAGTGTTAAATTATAATTTTAATATTATAGAGGACTTACCAAAAAATGGTCTGTAATTTGCCAGGCAAGTCATAATACACTCACATAATAGTAATAGGAAGGTTGGTAAATCCCTCTTTCTAGTAGAAAACTGTATGCGTAGACAACAAAGATACCAAGCTTTTTTTTTTAATGTTACTTTTAGGAAAAATAGGATTTGGGACAATCAGAAATTCCAGATCTTTGCATTTAGATCCATTTCCCAACACATCTCATCAGGAGGCGATCACCTGTCTTAAAAGACAATCTCATAATATCCATAGTGTAAAGGAAAAGGAAATCATTAGATTTGGGGAATTTAAGTTTTATAGCTGAAATTTCAATAACACTACCAGAGTTGAATAGATCCCAAGTGTCATGCTGAAAAGTCAGTATAAATGACTAATTCTGTGCGGTGAGAAGCTATCTAAAGAGAGAAGGAACAGACAACTCTAGAGGACTGTTTCATTGTACTACCTGGGGAAGTGGAGCATCTGAAGATCTGATCATGCAGAAACATTTTGCAAGGAATTATACTGTGAGAGAAATTCAACAGTATTAACCATTAATATCAGTGCCAATGGGTGGATTCCACGAATGAAATAAGTTTGCAATTAAAAAGATCCTTAGGATACAATGGGTAATATAAATAATGTCAGATGTGGTAAATTACATTTAAAAGCACTGTCATTCCCATTTGAATCCCTACAGTGACTCAAGTCTGCTTATCACAGCCTCCTACCATCCCTTTGAAAATAAGAAACAGGGAAACCTCGTGATGGGCTAAACAAGAGAAATACAGATTTGTACTCTTGCTGACTATAGATCATCCCCGGTTGACTCATGCAGTTTCTATTTTTATAGACAGTCATGATCAAACATATATAGTAACTTCTCATTTAGAAATAAAACTACCACCACCAACACCAACATAGCAACAAAATCTTTGGGGGAGGGGGGGCGTGTGGAATCTCTTTCCATCACTTTCATTAAAGAAAGATATTGAAGAACACACATAAGAGAATAAACTTGAACTTGTACCTTGATGGAAGACAAATGTTTGATACTTGTTCTGGGGCAGGTAAAAACAGCTTCCAAAGTCATGTTTCCTGATCCTACACTTTGCTTCCTTTGAAGAAAGCCTTAGTGGCTGGTAAAGAACGATTTGATTAACTGCCAACCTAACCCTCAGGGAGCATCCTCAGGAGTCCCTCTCTGGCAGGCTCTTCTAACCTGTCTTTCTCCTATTATCCCTGCACATATTGGCTAATGTCCATTAATCACATAAATTGGAGACAATGGATGTTGGATAATTTTCCCCCTTTCTCATAAAGAGAATAAATCGTCCAGACAACATGCACAAGCAATTCAGCTGAATTGTAACCTAGGGTGGACTTACTGCTGCCAAGGGGGAAGTTTGGGTTGATGGTTCTTCTGAGCTGCTCAGCTCAGTGGTTTTTCTGTTCACATTGTCAGCTTTTTCTTGCAGGCTGTAGTGTAATAGAGACTTCAGCCACACAAGGAATGTGGGGAACTATTTCTGTTGGGGAAAAAAACGTTCAACCTCCTTAAGTTTTAGCTTTAACTTTCCACATAATTCTCTCCTTATGCTAGAATTTCTAGTTTGCCATTTGTAAAACTGAAATGAAAAGAGGAAGTATAATATTAGCAATCAGTTGCAACAAAGGAAAGCATATGAACCTTTTTTTTTTTTTTTTTTTTTTTAAAGACCTACCAGCTACTTTTCCAGGCATAAAGTCTAATGATCAACTACCACAGAGGAGCAATCAGGGCCTCGGGAGTTCAGCTGTTTGCAAATGACAATAAGGCAGTATTTGTGGTCAAATAAACACGGATATAAAGCCAGGGACAGACAACCCTACGCATCCAGGAAGCATAATCCTGCAGTCATTTAATAGCAGTACAGGAAGAACGCGGTCTAATCAGATTTCTCCCTAACAACTTCAAGCACACAAAACTCAGAGCCTCAGCAAGCAGCCTCAGTTGGATACTCCTTCTCTGTACCCACTGGCATTCAGAAACTATATGAAAACCAACTCTTTAAATGTAAGAGCTAAACCACTCCTAAAATTATTACCAAAAAAAATTTTAAAACAGATGTTTTCACTGAAAGAGCATTTTAGTTGTTTTTATGTCAAATAGATATTTTAGATCAAACAGTTAAAGCAATACTTCAAAATGCTATTTTCCATAATTAAACTTGGAATTGAAGTACAATATTTATTACAAATAAAATAAAAGATTCCATTTCTAATATGGCAGCAAGAACTCTTGTCCCTAGCACGTATTACAGAAGTATCATACAATAACAAAGGGAAACAGCAGATGCCTGCATCAGTCTACTTTTAAAATATTTTCTTGCTATAAAATTGAAGAGTACTTTATAGTCACAGTATTAATAACAAGAAAAAATACATTGATGTATAAAATATATACTTTCCTCTAATTTTGCTATAAATGCAAGTGATGTATATTTAAATCTTCTGACAATAAGAAAAAGTCCAAAAAATAGCATAATTACCCATATATTTTTCCATTAAAATTGGATAAGTGTATCATTTGACTAAAATCTTACTTTGTTTCTATTTATACTTTAGAAATAATAAAATATTAAAGAACTATTCGTGTAATAAAACAAAGCTCAAATTTAATATAGAAATGATAAAAAGGTACTGAATTTTCTAGATGATATTTTCAGATTGTGGTCTGATCCAGATATTTTCCCCTAATATGCCAGTTTTGAATATTAAGCAACATTCCAAAGTATTAAGTAAACAGTTAAAACAGAAAAGTCTAAACAAAATTCAAGGCGAACCTCAGTATTTAGAAATTGGACAGAGAATCAGTCTCTCCAGTGTTTAATCCTGTACATATAAATTTAGAGGGTTTTTTTTTTTTTTCCTCCCCTCTCCCTAGAGAAATAGAGAAAATACTTGAGCAGGAAAAAAGGAAATACAGAATATGAAACCCAAGTGAAGAATGCAGGCTAGGAAAATAAAAATTCTCAAGAATAGAAACATATTACCACAAGTGTTTTACACTAAAACATTTTTTATGAAAACTAATTTGACAAATAAGAATTCAAATAGGAGATGATAAAGAAACTGAATTAAAGAGAAACAGGGAACTAAAATATATATAGAACAAAACCACAGTATCAAATAATACAGACTAGGTACAGTAAGGAATGAAATAGATGTCATGGACAATTGAAAAGCAAATTATTAACCATGAATAAGGCTTGAATTGATCATAGCAAATACAAACTATATAAAGAGATTAATGCAGGTCAGAAAAGATAGGGGATAATGAAAGATAACCTTTTTTTTTTTTTTTAGATTTTATTTATTTGACAAAGAGAGAAACAGCAAGAAAGGGAACACAAGCAAGGGGAATGGGAGAAGGAGAATCAGGCTTTCGGCTGAGCAGGGAGCCCAGTGCGGGGGCTGGATCCTAGGACCCTGAGATCATGACCTGAGCCAAAGGCAGACGCTTAACAACCGAGCCACCCAGGTGCCCCAAGAAAGATATCCTTAAAATCAAAGAAATGAATCTGTAAATTGACAGACCACACAGAGTTCCAGACAAATTCAGTACAAAGTGCTCAAAACCAAGACTCCTTCTGATACAGAATTATAGAGAAAAGAAAATTCAATATATTCAAGTGGACAAAGCCTACCACCTGTAATATCTCTGTAATATTTCTGGGGGAAAAACTAAACTACATTTAACCAAACAATCCTGTTTGTTAAGAGATACATCAAAATAAACATTCAGAATAAAGAAGCCATTTTATTCTTTTTGAAGATATTATTTATTTATTTATTTGACACAGAGAAAGATATCACGAATAGGCAGAGAGGCAGGCAGAGAGAGAGGGGGAAGCAGGCTCCCTGCTGAGCAGAAAGCCCCATGTTGGGGGGTTGATCCCAGGACCCTGAGATCATGACTTGAGCTGAAGGCAGAGGCTTTAACCCACTGAGCCACCCAGGAGCCCCAAGAAGCCATTTTAAATATACAGTGGTGAACACCGAACCCATTTAAATATAATGCTTCTACAAAATAATTGTGTGAATTTTGGTTATGTAACATACTATAACTATTAGAAGCCTGACCACATAAAAACTTAATAAATCAAGAAGCGTAGCAATGGAAGAGAATGTCAGAGTACAAATTACTCTTACTTTCAAGCAGTGAGTTAATCAATGATGCCTAAATTTTTTTTTAAGTTTGAAAAATATATTAAGCTACAATCTCTAATTTATTGCATCATCTCACTCTAATATTAGAGAGCTTCTTAATGCTCAATTTTTGTGAAGATGTATAAGGAGATGAGATATTACTAAAATTTCATTCCTGTATGTTTTAAAGAATAACATGCTAACTTTTATTTAAATAGCACATATGAAAATCCATTTTTAGATAGAATGACAGATCTCTATTGTCTCTGATATAAAGGTTATCTAATATTAATGAAAATTATTTCTGTATATTAGAATCTGGAGTGATTTTCTTCACGTTTATGTAGCTTTTTGCTAATAGCTTGACTATGTCATGAAGAGATAGTACCTTGATAATACCAAAATTAAGACTTTTTTTTTTTTTAAGTATCTTGTTTCTGGCAACATTAAGAACCCAAATTAGTTTGACTCATTTGACTAACTCATTTCAACAGTATCCAAAATTTTGTATATGTGGATCATTTCCTAAATTGAGTATTTCTACATCTTTTTTTTTCCCCCAAATTCCTACTATGTCAATTCGTGTTTATTTAAATACCACTTTCGAGGCACAGAGTGTTGAAAGTAAATGTCAATTCTAACATGTTTCATTTGCGAAAGCTGCAAAATAAACAGGAAGTGTTTTGACTGGCATGACATAAAGATGAAGTATGGTCTAGAAACTAAACTCCTCGTTTGCTCTTCTATGCTCCTTTCTCAAAAATTAGCAAGCGCTTTGAAAAGTCTGGGATGATAGCTTGTGCTTTACGAAATTTGTTAATTTGTTATGTGTTTCAATTTCACATAGAAACTATAGGAGCTTCTAAATGAGACTATTATTCATCACCATCACTCCTATCTTCACTATCTCTAACAGGCCAAATTTTATAATTTAAATATAATTAAAAATAATTCACAATAGTGCATGTTTTACCATTTTATTTGATCTAAAGAAAAATAAAATGAAACCACTCAAATTTATGGCTACTGTGGGTCTCAGAACATAATTAACATCTAAAAGAATAAATTGTCATGCGATTATTTTCTCATTTTCATCATTTTCTCATTTCACCCTTCAAAATAAGCTTAGTTACTTAATTTGTAGCATTTAGTTTCTACTCCATATGCCACCTGTTAGATGTGCAGGTCTAAGGGGTTAGGATTTTAGTTTTCTGAGTCCAGGGTCAAGTCTGTGCCCTGGTATACACTCTTTGTGTATGCTATGGGAGATAGCATATTTTATGTAAAGAATATAGGCTCTTCAGTCTGACAGAGCTGCTTTAAATCTCAGCTATGTCTCTTATAAATACTGAGTTTAGGCAAATTATTTAATATTATTGAACTTTAGTTTATACCTATGTAAATAAGAATAATGATAATATTTCACTGCATGTATGTTACAAGGATTAAGCGATATAAAAATATATTTGTTCACATCTAAGATACCATCTATTGTAAATGCCCCCATTTCACTATATATACCACAATAAATGCAGCTAATTAAGCTATGACACAGTGCTTTCTAATCACTTAATTTTTATACTTGAACTCTTGAATAATTTAGTCAAAATATTTAGTGTATTTATGTATGCATATGTAAAAAAAAGTCAAGCAAATTGGTTAAGTTATTCCAAAACCATTTCCATATTCAGTGCCCAACTCTCCTGAATTATTTTTTAATTGGCATTGTCAACATGCATTTTCCCCACACATTTTCTGTGATAAGGCACATTGGGAAAGCAACATTTCAGATTGCTTCTCTACTGTTTAAAATTTCCTTCCACTGGGGCAGTTGATTAAGTGTTGGTCTTGGGCTCAGGTCATGATCTCGGGGTCCTGGAATCAAGCCCAGCTTTGGGCTTCCTGCTCAACAGGGAGTCTGCTTCTCTCTCTCTCTCCCTCTGCCCCTCTCCACCACTCCTTCTTTGTCTCTCTCTCTCTCTCTCAAATAAACAAAATCTTTTTAAAAAAAATAAAAAAATAAAATTTCCTTCCAAGACAGTGACCCCTCCCCATTCCCTAATTTTTTATTTTAAAGGAACTTTAGATTTAGAAAAGAGTTACGAAAGTAGTACTGAGCATTTCCATGTAACTTCACCCAGCTCCTCCCCATGTTATGGATGGAACTATAGTATAATTCTCAAAACTTAGAAATTAATATTGGTAGAATACTATAAACCAAACTACAGATTTCATTGACTCTCAACAGTTCTTCCATGATTGTCACTCTTCTGTTTCAGATCAAATCCAGAACTCATACTGCATTGAGTTGCCACTTTCACTGTAGTCCCCTCTATTTGTTATTGTTCCTTGTGTTTCATGCCTTTGACACCTTTGAAGAGTACAGGTTGAGTATTTTATATTTGTTCGATCTTTTCTCACGACAGAAGTTATTAATTATTGGGAAGGACACTATTCATTTTCTATTTTGGTCACATTACCATAAACCTAATGACCTAAAACAACAAAAATTCATCATTGCACTCTTCTATAGGTCAGAAATTAAAGTTGGCTTGCCTGATTTTCTCTGCTCCAGATTTCACAGGCTGATATAAAGATGCTGGCAAAGCTGCCTCTTTACTCGAAGTTTTGGGTAAAAGTCTACTTTCACCCTCATTTAAGGTGTTTTTTTTTTTTTTTTTTGTTCCCATTTCCTTCCTGGCTATCAGACAGGGTTGATTTCAGCTTCTAAATGCTGTATACATTTCTTTTGTTGCCCTCCATCTTTACACCAGCCAGGGGAGAGCATATCCTTTTGATTTTAAATCTGTCTGAAGATATACTGAAGAGCTGACCTAACTTTTAAAAATAGGGTTTTAACTAGGAGGCTAAATAAAATGTACTGTTAAGCAACACGGTAGTCTAGTTGGTAAAATAGTTTCTCACAGAAGTGTGGGTTAGCAATTTTGAAACTATTTTATATTACCCTAGGGTTGAACTAAAACATAAATAAATGTATTACAGATAATCAGGTGCCGTCCAGTTATATAAAAATAGTGACATCATTAGCAATAGGCAACACCTAGGACCAAATCTTAGTTTTTAAATATGATTTAAGTCTATACTTATTTTACCATTATTTTACCATAATTTATCAGTGGAAAGTTTTCAGGCAGCAATTGTACTCCTTTCTCAAATGATCCTTAAGTTATTTGACATTTAAATGTCAAATTCAACATTTATAGTAATACAATGCATATATTCAGGTGACGTGGAAATAAACCTCTATGACCAAGTGCATGCACGCACATAGAAACTACACTGCAACTGCTTTCTGGTCAAAAATTGTAAAACACCCTAATTGTATGTTGATCTCTGAAATCAGGATGCATCAATGATAACCAAAAATGTGTAACTTAGAATGAATGAAATACTATAAATATAAAATGCCTGAGATATATTGGTCAATTAAGTCAATTAAGTCTGGCTGTCTCACAAATTTACCCTTGATTCCCTCCACTAGCTCAAAGACTGAAAAATCTTATCTTAATTTACATTTAAATTACCCATTCAATGCAACTCCTTTACCTCTTTACACATTGCTGACAAAAACCATTATTATAAAACAACTGTTAGCCAGCATATGTGTATCCAAAGAAACCTTTTTCCCAACTGAAACAATGATTAAAAAAAAAAAAAAAAGTAGAGAAATGCATTTCAGGGTAGACTAAAATAGAATTGTATAAATTGATAATTCATGCTGTTAAGGGTATATACATGCACATATCCACACATGTGCATGTACATATACACGTATAACTGGTAGACATGACAGTTTTATCAGCTTTAATATATTAGAAGATGTCATTAGAAAAGATACTCAGAAAATTAAGCCTTAAATCAATTTAACTTAGATTCTAATTGTGTCCATTAGTTTAAAATATTTCTACTTAAAAATCACTTAAATATCTCTATGAAATTGTTTTAGAATGCAAATACATATATTTTTATTTTTATTCATGTGTTATATAGCTTTCAACATGGGCTCCTTTGGGGTCCAATTCATTAATTTTAGTACATAATGTTCTCGCATTGAATGAAGAGTTAATTAATAGAAGTTTATGCCACATTTCCTCCACAAGTAAATCTTGAGAATGATTCAAAATGGCATTCATAATCTTATACAAAAGCACACAGTAATTTCAACTAGAATTAAACCTTGCCACATATGGTTCCTTTCCTTTATCAACAAATGACTACTGGATGAACAAATGATTACTAACAGGAATTCTGACTCTAGGAAAAAAGAACTATTTGAAAACATTTTAATAACTACATAATTAATGCAAAAAATGATGTTGTCTGCTTATGCACACGCTTCTAATTTTTCAGTTTAATTACTGATCTCTTTCTACTACTGTTCCTCTTTTATTTACATCATAGGTACTTGCTTAAAATCATTTGGACGGCTATTCCTTTCCCTGGAAGAAGGTATTTCTTTTTCTCTTTTTTTTTTTTTTGGAAGAAGGTATTTCTAAAAGTAAATTAGTTCATCTTTGAGTAGCAAATAAGCTTCAGAAGTGTTTGCACTTGATAAAATATTGCTAGCATTTTTATAAGTTTATAGTTTATAACCAGTATAGGAAAGCTAGACAATTTCTATCCAGAGACTGGCAAGAGAACACAGAAGAATAAACATGTACTTTGGCATCAAAAGCTCCTGGTTACATTATCATAAGTGACTTTCTAGCTTGTGATCTTCATTATGTTATCTAATTTTTCCCTTAGTTTCCTGATTTATAGAACAGGAAAAATAGTGATACTCCATACCATTGTTGGGATCCTTACATTCATGTGTATGAATTTCCTAATAAAACAGTGCCCAATAAGTGATATTATATGCATTCAAATGATTCATAATCCATGTATACAAAAGGTTTTCTTTTCATCTTTATGCATTTCAATGAAAGATTAAAATATATTGACTTATTTGCAAATTACTTATATACATACTATACATTTGCACTGAATTCTATTTTATTCTAATATTTAACTTTTCAGACATAATCTGTAGTGCCAGTGAATATTAGAGCCCCTCAATGACAGGGACATTTTTCTACACTTTAATGCCCTTGTTCACCCTGGCACCACAGTCTTCTCTGACAAAAACCCTAAAGAGCTTAAAAATAATTCTAACAAAAACCAAAGCCAAAACAATAAAAATCATTTGGAAGTGTTACAACCACATCAGGTAAGCAGCATTCCATGGAGAAATTTTTCTTGTTTGAGTGCATTAATACACTATACAAATATGTGACATTGCTTATAGAAAGTGATTAAATCTCACCAAATTTAATAGTATGCACATAAACCTAGCCAGTCATGTAAAAATCATTCCCTTTTTCTTTCATTCTACACCAACTCATTCTGTTCATATTTTCTAGCCATATACATAGATTATTCCTATTTTGTGTGTGTGAAATGCCAACAGAGAATCATTTGGTCAGTGGAATTACAGACCCTTTTTCTACGCACTGTCTCTAAATCCTATTAATATTTTGAAAAAAATGCTGAAACTAAAAAAATAAAATTTATAAATGAAAACATATTTTAAAAATATTTATATCAGTATATGAATATATATTTATATATTCATATCCTTCAGTTAACAGGTATACAAGAAACTATGGGAGTGCCGGGGTGGCTCATTTGGTTAAGCATCAGACTCGATTTTAGCTCAGGTCATGATCTCAGGGTTGTGAGATGGAGCCCCACCTCTAACTCTGTGCTCAGCAGAGAGCCTACTTGAGATTCTCTCTCTCATTTTGCCCCTCCCCCTGCTTACTGTCTCACTCTCTCTCTAAAATAAACAAAATCTTAAAAAAAAATAAAACTATAATGTAATATGTTTCAAAACAAATGATAAATTTAATCCCGCTTATCCAAAATGTTTTGAATTGTTGAAAAGACAAATCTCATTCAAGAAACAGGTCAAGCAAAAATTAGTTTCTATCAGCTGAAAGTCAGTTCGGTGAATGGTCAGAAAATCCTTAACAGGAACAGAAGGAGAGAACTACTTCAGTTAAATGAAAAAGCCTAAGCAGCTAAACTTCAGAGGCAGGAGCAAAGGCTACAAGGCTCACATTTGAAAAAAAACAAAAGCAAAAAAACAAAACAAAACCCCCACCTGTTTTGCTACGCAGCAAAAGATGCCAAAACCTTTTTGCTATAGAAACACTCCTAAGAACTGAGATACACAGCCAACAAATCCTCACATTTTAGTCCGTGATTTCATTTGATACATTAAGTCATGATATGTTACAGCTAGAAGGATCTTAGAGAGCCTGTCATCCAACTCCCTCAATTTACAATAAAAAGCCCATTGGATTTGGAGTCCAAATACCTGAGTTAATTTCCTTGTCAGTATTTAATGGTCCAGTTTCCCTAATATGCCATTTAAACTCTCAGCCTCCTCTCCATATTCACAAAACAAGGATAATGTTTTCTGTTACAGGTTTGTAATGGTAATTAAATTATTAACTGCTGTAAAAAAAAAAAAAATCACAAACTTGGTGAATTAAAACAACATGAATTCATTATCTTACAATTCCAGAGGCCAGAAATCTGAAAGGGTCACACTTGGCTAAAAATCAAAGTATTGGCAGGCCCGAATTCCTTTTGGAGACTCGAGAAAATGTTACCTTACCTTTTCCAGCTTTAGAGGCTGCCCGAAGTTCTTGGCTCCTGGTGCACTTCTTCCCACTCTATCATGGACTCTCTTGCCTTTCCTGCTCTCCTTCTCTTAAAAAGACTCATTGATAACATTGGGCACACTTGGATAAACCAGGATACCCTCCCTATCTCAGAGCCAGCTGATTAACAGCCTTAATTCCAAGAATAACCTTAATTCCTCTTTCCCTTTAACAACATATTCACAGGTTCTAGGGATTTGGATGTGGACATTTGGGGGTGGGGAGTGCATTATTTTGCCTACCATTACAACTACTCAAATAATACACCATAAAGTACCTTATAGACATAAACAGTTTCTGTTAGAAGAAGTAGGGAAACAATTGTCTGAGTCTCATTGTTAGAAGCAGAGCTCACCTTGGACTCAGGTTTCCTAAGTACCTGACCAGGATGTTATACACCACAACATGAAGGATCTGGCAGGAAGCATATACAGGCAAGACCAAAAACTTGGCTTAGATTCAGTAATAGACATTCTGAAGGCAGAGGTGCTGGTTTCAAGATGAATTTTTGACATCAAACTGCCTAGATTGACTGTAGTTCCATAATTATTAATTCTGAGAACTTTACCAAGTTTCTTAATGTCTCTGAGCCATATGTAAAATCAGTACAGTAGTACTTACTTCAGAAGTTTATTGAATAAGTTAAATGAGAAAATTCATGTAAAGTGCTTAGCAAACTGACACACAGGGAGCAAGTACTCAATAAATGCTAATTATCTTTAATTAGATCAATACATCCACCTGCCAGTCACAAAACAGTTACACTAGGCACTCTGAAACATAAAAATTTAATTTAGACCATGCTATGGTCTTAAGAAGTTTATAGTCCTACAGTGAAATAAATTAAATATATTTGTTTAACTAATTAAGGTATTTTCATTTCTAAAGTGGCCTTCTTCACATTATTCTCTAACATTTTAATCTACAAAGTGGTAAAAGCTGCCAAGTCACAGGGAAAACCTATAAAAGCTCATTGCTGAGCATGACCAAATCCAAAAGCTTCTGACTGAAAGAATGAAAATTTAATTACCAGTTCAAGAAAAACATCAACTGCTAAAAATTAGATCTACAGAAATTATATAATATCATATTGTAATATATAAATATATTTCTATATATATGAGTGTGTGTGTGTATGCATGTATATACACACACACTCATACTGCATGTATATACACACACACTCATATATATATACATACACATATATAAAACCAAGGTTAATTTACATAGATTCAAAAGCTGTCATATTTTTAGAAATTAATTTGTGAATGCTCTTTGTGCTCAATAAGGACTTACTTAAGATAAACTTGTACTTTTTTGAGGGTATAAACTAGATATGAGTTTACAGTGAAATTCTTTAAGAAAAATCTGATGGAAGATTCTGAAGGGCAAGGACACAACAGGATCTTAAAGTGAGTCAATGACCTACTGGTCATAGTGGGTGAGTTAAGAATGTGACATTTTATACAGTTAGAAGGACTCGATTCCCAAAAGTCAAGAGAACTTAAATAGTAATGCCAAATCTCTCTCCATTGAATGAGTTATCCTATTCTGTAACATCAATAGTTATCCAGTTCCCATCAAAGTAGATACCATGTTCTTGGATGAAGCTCAGTATCTTAGTAGTTAGTGTTTCACAAATTCAATTTAATTCCAAACAAGATCACAATAAGAAGTTTTAAGTACCTTAAAAAGCTGATTCTCAAGTTAAACTAGAAGAAAATTTGCCTGAAAATATAAAATTACTTTCTAAAAAATATAAATAGGAGATTTGATCTATAAAATATGCTATAAAATATATTAATTAAAATATTGTGGAAACTGCCAGTTTTTATTTCCATGTGTAAGAAGCTTTATAATCACCACTCTCACTGCACAACAAATAAAAAACTGAACAGACTGAAAAATCAACTCTTCTTGGATCCATAGAAAAAGGGAAGACACACAGTGCACTTCTCCCCCCAAGTTTGGAGAGACAGAGAATTGAAGGTAGGGAGTCATGACTTTCTGGAGCAGAGACTTATTAACAGAAATTGCCAGGGGGACCAGTGCTAGAGTAGGAAAACCTGAACTATAATTGACAAATTGCTGGAGGCTGAGTGCGGACAACACTGAGAGTTAAAAATTCCAAGGGCCCTCCACAATATTGTGGGATTTACCCTGAGATCTTGATCAGATTCCCATAGTAAATATCAGAGAAAAAAATATTCCCTCTTGCTTCCTGAAGGGAAGCCCAACTCCAGCTGGCTCTAGCATTTCACCTGGAAAAAGGAAAATACTCAAATCCAGCCCAACTAAGGAGAGAGAAAAAACTGAGAAATACTTGTGAAGTTCACAGTCCAGAGGCATGGGCTCACTAAAAGATTGAGACCTAATTATACAAATTTATACAAATATAAAACACTTCCCCTTTCCCACACCTCACTGTTACATAATTAAGAACTAGTTATAGTAATTCCTTTTACTTGGTATACCATGTCCAACCATCAGGAACAAATAACAAGGCATTCCAACAGGCAAAAAAAGCCCCACAATTCGAAGAGGCAGAGCAAGCATCAGAACCAGACATGACAGGAATGTTGAAATTATCAGACCGGGAATTTAATACAACTATGATTAATATACTTAGGGGTCTAATGGATAAAGAAGACAATGCAAAAGAACAGATAGACAATATAAACAGAGAGATAGAAATCCTAAGAAAGAACCAAAATAAATACTAGACAAAAAACACAATAAAAGAAAAGAATACATTGGATGGGCTTATTAAGTAAACTGAACAAGACTGAGGAAATAATCTCTAAGCTAGGGAATATATCAATAGAATCCTCAAACACTGGAAAGCAAAAAGAACAAAGATTGAAAAAAAAAGAACAGAATGTTTAAAGACTATGGGACACCTACAAAAGCTGGGACATATGTGTAATGGGAATAGCAGAAGGAGAAAAAAAGGGAAAAAATATTTGAAACAAAATGATTGAGAATTTCCTCAAATTAATGTCAGATACCAAACCATAGATCCAAGAAGCTCAGAGGACACCAAGCAGGATAAATGAAACAACAACCACAGCAATAACAAAAATCCACTTAGGTATATTATTTTTAAATTATAGAAAATCAAAGATAAAATACTGAAAGAAGTTAGAGGAAAAAACACCTTATTTATAAAAGGACACATAACAATTATATCTGACTTCCCTCAGAAACCATGGTATCAAGAATAGGGTGGAATGAAATACTAAAATTCTGTGAGAGAAAATCTCACCAACCTAGAATTCTGTTCCCTGTGCAATTATCCTTCAAAAGTGAAGAAATTAACACTTTTTCATATAAACAAAACTTGAGGAAGCTTATTTCTGATAAACCTCCCTCAAAAAAGTGATAAAAGAAGTTCTTTTTTAGAGACAAGGAAAATAATACAGGTCAGAAATTGATGTACATAGAGAAAGGAAGAACAGCAAAGATGGACTAAATGAAGGTAAAATAAAAACTTTTATTTTCCTTATTCTTAATTAATCTAATATTTAATAGCTCATTCAAACTAATAATAGGAACACACTTATACATAAGTCAAATGAATGACAGCAATGATACAAGGAATGGAAAAAGGAATTAGAATTATTTTGTTATTAAAAGGTACTCACATTACCTGGAAAATGGTATAATATAATTTGAAAGGAGACTTGGATTAATTGTAAATGAATATTGAAAACTCTAGAACACCACTTAAAAAAGGAAAAAAACAGAATAACTGATATGCTAAGTGTTACAAATTTGTCAAATTAACATTTGTTGAGTGGTGCATGGAGTTCCAGATGGTGAGCTGTGGTTCAGCAACAGACCACGGAAGAAACTGAAATAGAGAATTTAATGACTTATGGATCTTGGAGGGAGTACCTGACAAAATTCAAGTGGCCACCTGGACAGGTCAAGGCAAAATGCAGAGGGAGAGATGGGTCTTAGGGTAAATATCTTTTTTAAGATATGTGCACAGGCTGCTTTAAGGTTCTCAGACTAAGGCCAGATTGGTCAATCGAAACCAAAAGAGTAAGATTTTAGTAAATCCCAGAGTTCTTATCTAAGGAGCTCATAAGAGGAAGGTTCTGGGAGACAGGGGAGACTGTTGATCACAAAGGCTGTTGGGGAAGTTGTATCAGGAATTTAACATTTACTCATGATTCTGTAGGCTTCTATCGAGGGCATGTACTTAAATGAGGGGCTAGAGTTAGTCACCGCAGGCCGATTGGTCAAACAAAATGGATGCCAAGGCAGCAACAGCTTGACGGCTTAGTTGAACTCTCAACATTAAGGAAGGAAGGAAAAAAATGGAATCACACACAATGTTCAATTAAAATCACAAAAGGCAGAAAAAGAGAAGAAAACAAAAATAGGGACAAAGAATGAGGGCAACAAATAGAATACAGTAATGGATATGGCAGATCCTAATCTGATTATATCAATAATCACAAGGTATACTGATAGTCTAAATACACCAATTAAAAGACAGAGATTGTCAGAATGAATTAAAAACATGACCAAACCACATGTTACCTATAAGAAACCCATTATAAACATATAGACACATAGATTAAAAGTAGGAGAAAAATATACCATAATAACACTAATGAAAAGGAAGGAGTAGCTATTTTCATTTCAGTTCTCCAGGAAGATATAACTTCTTAATAAGTATGCACCTAACAACAGAGTGTCAGATTACATGACACAAAAATTTATAGGCCTGCAAAAAACTTAGATGAATTTACTATCATAGTTTATTTCAACACCCCTCTCTTAGAAATAGCTAAGTCTAGAAGACCAAAACTTAGTAAGGACATAGGTGAACTCAAAAACACTATCAATCAACTAGATATAATTGGCACCTATAGACTACTTCGCCCAACAATGGCAGAATACACATTTTTCTCAAGCTCCGATGGAAGAGTTTCCAAGAAAGATCATATTCTAGGTAATAAAACATTCCATCATAAATTTAAAAGAATAGAAATTATACATTACCTGCTCTCAGACTACAGTAGACTGAACTAGAAATTAATAATAAAAACATAACTAGATAAATCTAAAATAAAGATATTCAATACCATACTTCTAAATAAAATCAAAGAAGAAATCTCAAGACAAATTTAAAAATATTCTGAACCAAATGAAAATGAAAACACAAATTATCAAAATTTGTGCAATGCAGTAAAAGCAGTGCTTTGAGCAAAATTAATTAATTAATTAATTAAATGCACATCACATATCAGAAAAGAAGAAAGGTCTAAAATTAATAATCTAAGGTCCTACCTTAGGAAACTAGAAAAAGAAGAGCAAATTAAATGCAAATTAGTAGAACAAAGAAATACTAATAATTAGAACAGAGATCAATAAAATTGAAATAATAAATCAATAGAGAAAATCAACAAAGCCAAAAGCTAGTTCTTTGAAAAGTTCAATAAAATCCACAAGCCTCTAGCCAGGCTAACAAAGAAAAACAGAGAGGATACAAGATAGCCCAGATGAAATGGACTAATTTTTTGAAAGACACAATCTGCTAAAACTCACACAAGAAGGAATAGACAATATAAATAGGTCTATATCTATTATAGAAATTGAACCAATAATTAATAACCTTCCAAAGCAGAAATCATCAAACCTAGATGGATTCATTGCAACAAATTGTGCCAATTTTCCTCAATCTCTTCCAGAGAGTTGAAGTAGAGGGAATACTCCAATCCAACTCATTCTATGAGGCCAGCGTTACCGTAATACCAAACCAGATAAAGACATTACAAGAAAACTGTAGACTGACAATCTTTTGAACATAGATGCAAAAATCCTCAATAAACTATTAACAAATTGAATCCAACAATGCACGAAAATAATCATATACCACAACCAGACTGGTTCAACATTCAAATACCAGTCAACGTAACCTGTCACACAACAGATTATAAAAAAAAGAAAAATCACATGATTATATCAACAGATACAGAAAAAGAATTCAACAA
This sequence comes from Potos flavus, assembly GCA_028534135.1. Lineage (NCBI taxonomy): Eukaryota > Metazoa > Chordata > Mammalia > Carnivora > Procyonidae > Potos > Potos flavus. The sequence goes on from CM052896.1 coordinate 79,067,557, forward strand.
AATTCAACACTCATTCATGATAAGTACTCTCATTAAACTTGGAATAGCGAGGAATTTTTTCAACTTGATAAAGAATGTATACAGAAAAAGCACAGCTAACGTCACACTTAATAGTGAGAAACTCAAACCTTCCCTACTAATATCATATACAAGTCAAGGATGTCCCTCCAACTCTCCTTTTCAACAACATCCTGGAGTTCCTTGCTAACGTAATAAGGCAAAAAAGGGAAATAAAAGTATGCAGATTGAAAAGGAAGACATAAAACTTTTTTAAAATTTTTTAATTTTTTTGCAGATGACATAATCATGTAGAAAATGTAGAAATCTATCTATGTAGAAAATCTGAGGGAATAAACAAAAGAACTTCTGGAGCTCATAAGTGATTATAGCAAGGTTAAGTATCCAAGAATATCTTGTTTTGTTGCCCTTCACTTTATTGCACTTCACAGATATTGGATTTTTTACAAATTGAGTTTTAAGACTTCAGAGGAGGAAGTAAAAGCAGGTATGGTGGAAACAGCAAGAGAAGGAGAAATGGATCTGAAGATATGACTGAGTTGCTGCAATCTCATGATCAAACTTGAACATATATGGACTTTTTTATGGATGAACAAAGAAAAGTGGTTTTTTTTGAGATGGAATATCCTCCTGATGAATATAGTGTGAGGACTGTGGAAATGACAGCAAAAGGTTTAGAATATGACGTAAATTTATTTGATAAACCAGTGGCAGGGTTTGAGAAGATTGACTCCAATTTTGGAAAAAATTATACTGTGAGTAAAATGCTATAAAATAGCATCACATGCTACACAAAAGTCATTCATAAAAGGAAGAATCAACTGATGGAGTGAACTTCACTGTCGTTTTATTTTAAGAAATTCCCACAGCAACCACAACGTCCGGCAATCACCACTTTGGTCAATCAGCAACCATCAATGTCTAAGCAAGACATTCCACCAGCAAAAAATGACTTACCAAAAGCTCAGTGACGGTTAATATTTTTTTAAGCAACAAATTAGTATTTTTTATTTAAGGTATGTACATTGTTCTTTTAGGCATAATAATATTGCACACTTAATAGACTATAGTATAGTATAAATATAACTTTAATATGCACTAGGAAGCCAAAAACATTTAACTTGCTTTATTGTGATATTATATTTATTGTAGTGATCTCGAACCAAACCCACAATATCTCTAAGCAATGTTTGTACTTAGTTAACATCTAAAGGCCAGTCACCTTCCGCATACCAGCCAGAAACAAGCAGAATTTGATATTAAGAAAATAAGACAATTTACATTAGCTTCCCAAATAATGAAATACTAAGATATAAATATAACAAAACAAATACAAGGTAAATATAGATGACAGATATAGGTGATATATATATATATATATATATATATATATATAAAACTATAAAACTGTTCATGGATTGGAAGATTTAATATTTTCAAGGTGTCAGTTCTTCCTGACTTGATCTATAGATTTAATGTAAACCACATGAAAATCTCAGCAAGTAATTTTGTGGATATTTATAAATTGAACCTAAAGTTTATATGAAGAAGCAAAAGACTCAGAAAAACCAACACAGTATTGAAAGAGAAAAACAAAGTCAGAAAACTGACACTACCTGACTTCTATAAAGCTACTATAATGAAGACAATGGGGTGCTGGTGAAAGAATAGACAAACAGATCCATCGAACAAAATTAAGTACTCAGAAATAGACCCCTATAAATATAATCAATTTATCTTTGACAAAAGAACAAATACAATACAGTGGAGCAAAGATAGCCTTTAAATAATTCTGGAACAAGTGGCATCCACTGGCAAAAAAAAAAAAAAAGAAATTAAACACAGATCTTACCCTCATCACAAAAATTATTTCAAAATAGAGCATAGACTTAAATGTAAAATGCAAGACTATAAAACTTCTGGAAGATAAATAAGAGAAAACTTAGATGACCTTGTGAAAGATGATGCCTTTGAGATATAACCCAAAGATAAAATCCATGAAAGAAATAATTGGTAAGCTGGAATTCATTAAAAATAAAGACATCTGCCTTGAGAGAGACAATGTTAAGAAATAAGACAAGCAACAAACTGGGAGAAAATATTTGCAAAAGACAACATCTGGTAAAGGACTTTCTCCGCAAATATACAAAGAACTCTTAAAATTCAGTAATAAGAGAACAAACCATTTTAAAATGATCCAAAGACTTTAACAGACACCTTATCAAAGAAGATATACAGAGGGCAAACAAGCATATGAAAAGATGCTCTACAACATATGTTATCAGAGAATTGCCAATTAAAATAACTATAAGATACCATTATACTCCTATCAGAATATCCAAAATCCAGAATACTGACAACACCAAATCCTGACAAGGATGTGAAGCAACATGAACTCTCACTCATTGCTGGTGTGAATGAAAAATAATGCAGCCATTTGTATTTTTTGTAATTAGGGACCACACACAGAGTCGAGTCCAATGTGGGGCTTGAACTCAGGACCTTGAGACCAAGACCTGAGATCAAGTGTTGGATGCCTAACCAACTGAGCCACACAGGCCATATGGCCATTATTAAAGACAGTTTGGTGGTTTCTTAGAAAACTAAACATACCCTTACCATATGACCAAACAATTGTGCTCCCTGGTATTTACCCAAAGGAGGTGAAAAATTATGTCTACATAAAATTCTGCACATGAGTGTTTAAGCAGCCTTATTCATATATACCAAAACTTGGAAACAAGTAATATGTTCTTCAGTGGGTGAATGGATTAATAAACTGTGATATATCCAGACAACAGAATATTATTCAGCACTAAAAAGAAATAAGGTGTCAAGCCATAAAAAGACATAGATGATTCTTTTTTTTAAGATGTGTAGGATTCTTAAATGCATATTACTAAGTGAAACAAACCAGTCTGAAAAGGCTACATACTTATTATTTCAGATATATGACATATTGGAAAAGACAAAACTATGGAGACAATAAAAGGATCAGTGATTAGTAGGCATGAGCTAGGAAGAGATTAATAGGCAGAGCACAGAGGATTTTTAGGGCACTGAAAATACTCTATGATATTATAATGATGGATGTATGCCATGATACACTATACGAACTCATAAATTATAAAACACCAAGAGTGATTTCTAAGATCAACTATAGACTTCGGGTGACTATGATGTGTCAGTTTCCCCTTTTGGTAAAATTGTACGATTCTGGTGTGTGATGTTGTTAATGAGGGAGGCATAAGGGCAGGAGGTATATAAGAAATCTATTACCTTTCTCTCAATTTTGCTATAAATCTGAAACTGCTCCTAAAAATTTGCATTTATACTAAAAAATGATTGTGGTGTTGATAAAGGATTAACACACAAATCAATCACTGAAATAGAATTCAGAAACAGTACTGCAATATTCAGCTGATACACACTAGTATATTTCAGTTTTACATCCTGCCCAGGGTGCCCAAGTGTCTCATTCCAATCCCAGCCCTCTCCAGGAACCCCGGAAGAAGTTCCACAAACCAGGACTCAGTAGCAGTAGGCATAATTCCTAGCAAAACAGGGGTTTCTGGGATCTTCCTGAGCAAAAAATCAGGTCAATTCTGACTGATCAGTGCATGTGTCAATCTGGTTATTAAACATATTGAATATCATCTTATATATTCGTATGTTTAAATATTTGTTAAGATTAGAGTAAGGGAAAGCTGAGAAGGTGACATTTTATACAGTTACAAGAACTTGATTCCCAAAAGTGAGACATCAATTTTTATTTATAGTGTTTCCAGTAATTTTTCTCTTCTTTCCAGTAAATTTTCTATTTTTCTATTATATTCTTTTCTATATAATATATATTATAACATATATAATATATATGTATTATATATAATAGAGAAAATGTTATGGACCACATATTGGCATCCCCCCAAACTCATGTTGAAACCCAAATTCCCAATGTGATGGAATGTGGAGATGGGGCTTTGTGTGGTAATAAGGTTATGAGAATAGAGCCTCAAAATGGAATTAGTGCCTTCTAAGAAGAGACAGGAGAGGGGGGCCTGGGTGGCTTAGTGGTTGAGTATTTAACTCTTGGTTTCAGTTCAGGTCATGACCTCATGGGTCTTGGGATCAAGACCCGCATTGGGCTCCATGCTCAGCAGAGAACCTGCTTGAAAATTTTCTCTCTCTGCCCCTTCCCCCACTCATGCACTCTCTCTCTCTCTTCCTCCCTCCCTTCTTCCCTCATCCCCCCACCATATGAGGATACAGAGAGAGGCAGCTGTCTACAAGCCAGAAAACAAGTTCTTCCCAGATACCTTGATCTTGGATTTCCTAGCGTCTGAAACTGTGAGGAATAAATGTTTGTTGTTTAGGCCATTCAGTCTATGAAATTTTTGTTATAGTGGCCATACTGGCTATGCCAGAAACTGTCACTGAGGAGTGGGATGCTGCTTTTACAAATGCCTGAAAATGGGAAGTGGATTTGCAACTGGGTAATGGGGAGAGGCTGGAAGAGTTCTGAAGGTCATATCAGAAGAAGCCAATATTGCTGTGAAAGGAGTTTTGAAGGTATGTCTGATGAGAGCTCAGAAAGAAAAGAGGAGAACTTTAGAGAAAGTTTCCATCTTTCTAAAGAATATATAAATATTTCTGTACAAAATGTTGGTTGAAATATGGACATTAGGGTCAATTCTGATGAGATCTCAGACAGAAATGGGGAAAGTGTTTAATGGGAAATAGAGAAAAGCCAATCCTTGTTACAAAAGTGGCAAAGAACTTAGCTGAATTGTGTTCCTGTTCTAATGCTTTGTGGAAGTTAAAACTCATGAAGGATGCAACTAGATATTTAGTTGAGGAGATTTCTCAGCCAAGTATGGGAGGAGTGGCTTAGTTCCTCCTGACAGCTTATAGCAAATGCACAAGAGAGAAATGAATTGAAGAAATTGTTAAGCAAAAATGAACCATAGCTTAAAGATTTGGGAAATTCTCAGCCTATCCATATTGCCAAAAAAACAAAAACAAAAACAAAACAAAAACAAAAACAAAACAAAACAAAACAAAAACAAATGAGTTTGTTCTAAAGGAGAAGATTAGTACAGTGTGAACCATAGACTTAATCAGCTACCTCTAAAAGGAAACTCTGGTTTGAACTGAAGCAGAAGGAGATGGGAGAAATGTAGAAAGGCTGTCAAATTTCTTGGATTTTACAGGATTGGTCCATTGAGGTATTGGGCCATGAATATGCTCTCTTCTTCAAGACAAGGGAAGAATGACCGCAACAGGGATTTAGAGATCACCAGGGCTCTCTTCCAGGTTTTAAGTGTGAAAGGCATCACCTCAGTTTTAATAGGCCAGGCAACAGCCACCAAGAGCTTTGAGGCCACTTGGTAGGACCTGGCAGCTGCAATGCTTTCCAACAGTTGTAGAAAAAGGAACCACTACCTCAGTGGGTTTATAAGGCAGAGCATCTATCCAATGAGGATTATTCTCAAACCTTAACGTCTAATGGGTTTTGCTTTGCAAGATTTAGGACCAACTTGGGATCCATCGCCACTTTCTTCTTTCCTATTCCTCCCTTTTGGAATGGGAATACTATTCTTTGCCTACCCCACGACTATATTTTGGAAGTACATAACTTGCTTTATTTCACAGTTACACAGCTAGAGAGGAATTGTGCCTCAGGATGTCTAGTACCCCAAGACTCACCCATATCTGATTTAGATGATATTTAGATGAGACTTTGGACTTAAGATTTTAGAATTGATGCTGGAGTGAGTTAAGACATTTGAGGGTATTGTGATGCAATAAATGCATTTGTCATGAGGGAAAGACATCGATTTTGGGTGTCCAGAGGCAGAATGTTGTGGACTACATGTTTGTAGCCCACCTCAAATGCATATGTTGAAACCCTAATTACCAGTATGATGGTATTTGGAGATGAGGTCTTTGGGAAGTAAGGTCATGAGGGTGGGGCCCTTACAATGGGATTAGTTCTCTTATATTAGAGACATTGGAGAGCTTCCTCTCTCTCTCTTCTGCCTCCCACCCTTTCTTTGTTCCTCTCCTAACCCCCCAACCCCCTGCCAATGAGGATACAGCAAGAAGGCAGCTGTCTACTAGCCAGGAGCTCAAGCTTACCAGACACCAGGTCTTCTAACACCTTGATCCTGGATTTCTCACCTTTCAGGACTGTGACAAATAAATATTTATTGTTTAAACCACCCAGTCTATAATATTTTTATTATAGCAGTCCAAAATTACAAAGACAAAGTAATACCATTTCCTTTCTAATTCTGAGGGGTTACATAAAGTCAAAGATTTGAATTGTTATAGTTAATATAAATTGGGCTGCTCAACACAGATTCCAATCCCTTTCTCTTTTTCTTACCTACTCCAGTGGCTGGAAAACTAAAAACTAGATTTACCTGCGTTGCTAAGTGGGGCAGTATGACAGAAATATAAAAGTGCACAAGTGTCATATTTTCTCATTCCATCCTTCCTATCTCCTGGAATACGTGTTATATTTATATGTAACATAGCAGTTGTCACTGGGGATGATGGAGCAGAAAGAGAGAAAGCTTTTGGTTCCTTCATGAAAGTTTTGGATTGCTATAATGTCCCTGAACTACCCACTTCTAGACTACTCTTATGCAAGAAAATTAAACCTTTTATTTCCCTAAGCCTCTATAGTAGAGCTTTCTGTAACCCATTTAAAAAAAAAAAAAATCTATCCTAATTGATACGCAAGACCCAGGAAAAATTTTACTTCTACTCTAACCCTTTCTCCAGAGGACTTAGTGGATTCCTCTATATGGAATTAAAGTATGGCTACCTTTCTTCCTTTGTAATTGGTAATTCTAGAGTAATGGTAATATCAGTTGGCTTTATGTTTCATTTATCTGAATAGATTCTCACAGAGCTGAATGCCTTTGAAGGACAAAGATAGACTTCACAACATTTACATTCCCTATGGTGTTTTAGGACAGTAACTTTCCTTTAGCAAATGCACAAAAATATTTTATTTAAATTAAAGAATAATAAAGTAGAAAGTCAAAGTGAAAGAATAGAGCAGATATAAAAAAGAATAACTTAGGAAAATAAATTTATAAGACAAGGAATAAAAATCTTTGGACCATATTACTTGGTTTTTGTCTTTTCTCAGAAATGCAATAATGATTTAAAAATCTATGTTTTACTAAGAGATCAGTAGCTATTGGCTTTCCTAAGGCATCAGCACATCCTAGCTTCTATTAATTCTCAGGTAGTGTCTTATGTCTCAAACATTACTGCCTAATTAAAATAGCATAATATTTCAACTTTGTCTCCAGAACAAAGGTGACAGAAATACAAAAATTCTTTTGAGCTTAAAATATTTTTTTAATAGAGAAAATGAGGAATTGGGACGAAATGAGGAAAAGGCAAATCTAACTTTGTAACTGACAGCTGAAGTTAGTGTAGGAAATATGAAGAAGACCAACACAATGAATGTAACTTTTTAAATTAATCCTCCTCTTTTCATTTAGTTTTCAGTCTAAAATGTGGGTCATGGAGAATTTTGCAACCATTTGGACAAGAGTCAAGCAACCTTCTTAGCAACATGCATTAACTTTTTATATCATCACCATCATTTATTAAAGAACTGTTACCAAAATTCAGCATGAAAGTTAATTGAATTCTTGATTTCCAATTTCTACCTGCTTTCAGTTGGTTATCCATGCATATGAGGAAAACTGAGAGGTGACTCATAACAGTTTATAACTAGTGTAAATATTTACTGTTACCTTCCTTTTCACTCACCAAGATTTAGACTGGCATAAGTACCTTTGTCTCCAAAGTAAAAAGGACACAGCAACACTTGTAGACCCACGTTCTACGAAGTCTCCATGGGTGCAAAGGATTTGAATCTTCTGTTCTCCATTGAAAAAAAAGTAAAATATCCTCTTAGACATAGTGAGAAATACACAACTCTCAAAGAACAGCAGAACATTGCAGTATATTCTGTGCATCACCTCTTCAACTAATTAAGTTAATTTTAAATCAGTTGATTATTTACTTGTTAGACACAAGTATGATTTAGGTAGGGAATCTTCTAATGGCTATAGTTTGAATATTTTTTAAAAGGATGAGAAAATTATATGGAGAAATTATTTTTTGCCTTCAATTATTTCAATTTCCTGAAACTATTGGACATTAAACTAGAGACTGCATAGTTTATAGAATTACACTGACATGAAGACAGAATTTTCGCGAAAATAAAATTTCACAATTCCGATTGTCATTTTAATTACATTTTGAGATCAAAGAGGATCTAAAGAGAACTACTGAGTATCTTAATTTAATTTATAGTCTAGCCATGTTATGCTTTAAAGATATTATAGACTCTCTGGTTACATATTATTGACATTACAGATATATGGTAACAAATGTATGTATCTTGGTCCTATGAAAACCATATTAAAACTCAGCATTCAGATAGTCTTGGTATAAAGTCCCTATTGTCTGCCTAGGGTTGGCTCTTCGGCCTCTTGCCTTTTATAACCTATAGGACCCATTCTTGAGCAGTTCTCCTAGCATCCAGTCTAATGGGGGTCACATAATTCCTCACCATCACAAGCTTGTCATTTTTATATGCAGATTAAAACCAATTAAAGTTTTCTTATACCTTAAAATTAACACACTATAATATAACTTTGTTATTCTTTACAAAAAGACACATATGTGCTATTTAGTGAGACACATAAGTTTTATAAATAAATTTAAATGTGGAAATCTCACATTGAATAAATGAGGAAACTCACTTGCTCAAGGACATTTAAAGAAGTTCCAGAAATCAAACACTTAATAAATGTTAGAGGGGCGCCTGGGTGGCTCAGTGGGTTAAAGCCTCTGCCTTCAGCTCAGGTCATGATCTCAGGGTCCTGGGATTGAGCCCCACATCGGGCTCTCTGCTCAGCAGGGAGCCTGCTTCCCCCTCTCTCTCTGCCTGCCTCTCTGCCAACTTGTGATCTCTCTCTCTCTCTCTCTGTCAAATAAGTAAATAAAATCTTTTTAAAAAATAAAAAATAAATGTTAGAGATGAGTCTTAAAAATGGTCTGTGTAGTTCCAGGTTCAGTGTGCACCTACCTAGTGACCATTCTCTTTCATGAATTCTTATGAAAGGAAATGGTTCTAACATTTGTTTGGAAGGAAGAGCTTCAAGATATTGTACAATGAGAAAGACAGAGGGGGGAAAAATATGCCATGAAGAAAAAAGGAAAAGAAGATATAGACTGATCAATACAAAGGGATGAAAGAAGGGAAAGCATAGACTCATGTCTGCCTGCTTTTAAAATTATCCTAAAGTCCTAAAGACATTGACATATTACATTCAATCTTCTCTTAGAGTTTGGAGAAACAATGGATACTTTTCTATGACACTCATAGCTCTCCTCTGACAGGAACCTGCAAAAAGAGATTAATATTTATCCAAATCCTTACAAATGTTACTAGTAGTATAACCAGACGCTTTGTCCAGTCAAGAAGCTCTACCTAAAGCCAAATTTGCCATGGGGCTGTATTAGTCAGGATTCTCTAATGAACAACCATCAGGAGATATATATGTATATACACATTCATTCATTCATTCATTCATTCATAGGAATTAGTTTATGCTTACATGATTATAGAGGCTAAGAAGCCTCAACATCTGCAGTAAGCAAGCTGAAGACCCAGGAGAGCCGATGGTATAGTTCCAGTTAGAGTCTGAAGACCTGAGAACTCAGCAGGATAACTGATGATGTAATTTTTAGCCTGAGAGCCAGTAGGATTGAAACCAATAAAGAGCAGCTATTTTAGTTTGAGTCTGAAAGCAGGAAAAGACCAAAGCCCCAACTCAACAGTCAGGCAGGAGGAGTTTCTTTTTATTCTATGTAAATCTTGAGTTCATTGGATGAGGCCCGCCCACATTAGGGAGGCAATCTGCTGTGCTAAGTCTACCAATTTAAATGTTAATCCCATCCAGAAACATCCTAACAGACATACACACCCAGAATATTGTTTAACCCAATGTCTGGGCACTTCATGGCCTGGTCAAGTGGAGACATAAAATTAACCATTACAGGGCTCTACTGCCCACTCCAGAAGAAGAAAATCTGGGCTAGGTAACCACAGCAATCATGATTTCATCAACTAATTTTTTTTAATGTTATTCATTGTTACGGTGGTTAATACAAATAAAACTTGTTTATAACTTATTTTTAAATTCTATATTGTCAAAAAAGAAATTGTACTGGACACTTGTTAAAAATGGTAAGGAAGAATTTATTCAAGAATATTGCAAAAAAAATAAGAATATTGCAATATGGATCAATGCTACTGCAATAGGGGAGAAAGACTGAACCCCATTGAAATGAAAGGCAAAGAGTATTTAGCACTGAGGTAAGCTAGTGGAAAAGTCCTAGAGGAATTTAGAGAAAAGATTGGTCATCATGATTAAGCCATCTCTGTTTGCTAACTGCTTATAAAAATTAGGTTCCTACCCTCTCATAGAGACTGGGAGACAGGGAGACAGGGAGAGAGGGGCCCTATTTTTTTTGGTGATTACATTTCAGAGGAATAGCTTCCAGATTTCTAAGAAAGACATTCCTGGGGTCTAAAACTTGCAAGAGGCTGGGAGAAAATTTACATCTCAAAGAAGCAGAAAAAAATTTACAATTCCAAGTTTTCTAAAGTATATGTTCTAAGAAAATGGAAGTCAGAGGCCAATAGTCAGGAAGAAACCTGTCTAAAGTTTAGTCAAGTTGAGGAGAACATTAAGGACATTTTGCTCAATACCAAAACTTGACTTAAAACATTCCAGTTTATTGGGGTGCCCGGGTGGCTCAATGGGTTAAGCCTCTGCCTTCGGCTCAGGTCATGATCTCAGGGTCCTGGGATCGAGCCCCACATTGGCCTCTATGCTCAGCAGGGAGCCTGCTTCCCCCTCTCTCTCTGCCTACTTGTGATCTCTCTCTGTCAAATAAATAAATAAAATCTTTAAAAAAAAAACTTTCCAGTTTATCATTCAAAGGAAAAAATAAGGTGTGGGGTTTAATACACGGTGCATACATTGCAGGATTGTAAAAACTAAGAATTTTTAAACTTAATTTGCTCATTTTCAGTGCCCAATATTTAAAATTTTGCCTCTTTGTTATGTCAATCAATCTCAGCATATACACTGTACTGTGCTTTGAATATATACAAGATATTATTAATTAGCTAAAGCAAATGATACTGAATTACTAGGTAATAACATTGAGCTTACTAGCATCCGGGGGACTTTTACAACCGCAAGCGGATGGAAGTGTTTTTAATGCACGTTGAATGAAATTGACAGATAAAATGTTTACCTATTCCCTCTCGTTCTTACTTCTTCTTTACTATTGCACTTGCTTTCCCAAATATTTTCTCCAGAAAATCCTACATCTCAGTGTTAATATATTCCTTTATATTCTTAAAATTAGGAATAATAGCTGAATCAAAATGATTTTGCTCTAAACAGTAGACAGTGTAATGCATGCTCAAGGATTTTTATTGTTTTTTTAACTTTACACAGGTGATTGTCCTGAGAAACAAATCTAGGGACTAAAATTTGATATATAATAATATATACTATTTTTATAACAAATAAAATAGATAATTATTTATAACAATATATTGCATTTGTTTATAAAATGTTAAATGAATGTGTGAATTATGTGCTATCTTTCATCAATTTGTATTAGGTCCAGAAATATCCTGGTTTGTTCCTCCAGTTATAACACTTTTGTTTATATCCACTGATCAATTTTAATAGTACTATTATTCCCATTTCCTTCACTGAATAATTTATTCATTTATTCAATAAATATTTATTGAACACCACGTATATATTATGCATCATGATAATTACCAAAAATACAGGAATTAAGTAGTGTCTACATTCAGTAAGTACTCGTAATTTTCAAATAATTATAACACAATATAACAATTGCTCTACGAGATATTCTTTAAATTTGATATAATCACAGAAAGCAAAGTGTCTAGGCCTGAGGGAGATGAAAAAGTTTTCACAGAGAAAGTGATATTTGATTTAATTATTTAAGAAAGAGTGGAAGCTTCTACATTTTCTAGCATCCATTGAAAACGGGAAAAAATGAAGTATAAATGCATAGTAGTAAAGAGTACTACTCTTTTTTTCCATTTTGTGAAAGGTATATACCCAGGAGAATATATAAGTGAGGGGCTAGGGAAGATAAACTCTGCTAATAATGCTCTGCCAAATGTAAGCACAATATATAGCTTGTGTTACTAGTGTTACTAAATGTCTTATTGTGGTAAAATTACTTTTGATGATGATACAATAAATGAATATCTAAAATATACATATTTATTTATTTATTTAGGCTCCACACTCAGCATGGAGCCCGACATGGGGTCCAAACATGACCTTGAGATCAAGAGCTGAGCTGAGATCAAGAGCTAGCCTCTTAACCAACTGAGCCATCCAGGTGCCACAAAACATACAAGATTATTTGATAAAATAAGTAAGTGCTCAACCTGCATGCAATTCTTGAAAATCTTCACTTAAGATCTTTTTGCATTAAAAAATGGTAGCATGTTTTAATGATACTCAAGAGTAACAAAAAAAAAAAAAAAGAGTAACAAAATCTAAGTTAGTTTTAAAATATTTGGTTAAATAAATTTCCAGAAATATACCATCATTTTTTATTATCACTCATTTTCATGTGATTACAAGATATTTGTGAAAATATTAAAATATCCAGCTATTCAGCTTAACCTTGTGTGTGTGAATTATGCATTTTGAACATATCTTATATATAATACGTTTAATTTGAGCATTAATTTAATCAAAGTGAAAAAATATTAGAAAATTTTAAAATACCTCAATGTATAAAATCTCTGCAAAATCACAGAAGTCCCAAAAAAAAAAAGAAAAACCACAGAAGAAATGTCAATGAAACATTAGTGTGTTTTCAATTATATTTTTAATTAATTGTGTGTTAAGTTAATATTTATTAATGTGTTCACATAGGAGTAATCTATTCCCTATGTTAAATAGCACCGATTTAAAAATTAGCAAATTTAAAATTTTACTTTACGTGTCAACAAATAAGATACAATCAAAACAGTATGGTACTGGTACAATAATAGACACATAGATCAATAGAAGGGAATAGAAAACCCAGAAATGAACCCACAATTATATGGTCAATTAATCTTTTACAAAGCAGGAAAGAATATTCAATGGGAAAAAGACAGTCTCTTCAACAAATGGTGTTGGGAAAATTAGACAGCAACATGCAAAAAAATGAAACTGGATCACTTACTTTCTTATACCATCCACAGAAATAAACTCAAAATGGATTAAAGAACTCAATGTGAGACTTGAAACCATAAAAATCCTAGAGGAGAACACAGGCAGTAACCTCTTTGACATCAGCCACAGCAACTTTTTCTAGATACGTCTCCCGAGACAAAGGAAATAAAAGCAAAAATAAACTATTGGGACTTCATCAAAATAAAAACGTCTGCACATCAAAGGAAACAATCAACAAAACTAAAAGGTAACCTCCTGAATGGGAAAAGATACTGCAAATGACATACCTGATAAATGGTTAGTTAGTATCCAAAATCTAAAGAACTTTTTCAAACTCAACACCCAAAAAACGAATAATCCAGTTAAGAAATGGGCAGAAGACATGAACAAACATTTTTCCAAAGAAGACAGACAGATGACCAACAGACACATGAAAAGATGCCCAACATCACTCCTCATCAGGAAAATGCAAATCAAAACTACAATGAGATAGCACCTTACACCAGTCAGAATGGCTAAAACAATAATAACACAAGAAGCAACAGGTGTTGTCGAGATACAGAGAAAGGGGAATCTTCTTGCACTGTTGGTGGGAATGCAAACCATTGAAGCCACTCTGGAAAACAGTATGGAGTTTCCTCAGAAAGTTAAAAATAGAGCTACCCTACAACCCAGCAATTGCAGTACTATGTATTTACCCAAAGAATACAGAAATACTAATTCTAAAGGATACATGCACCCCAATGTTTGAAACCTAGATTTCAAACAGTGCATATATTTTCACTTAAAATGCTCTCAGAATTATCAATAGCATTGCATTCATAAATATAATCTGACAGAAGAGTTTTGATTTCTAATATTATTAAATTGTTCCCTTGAATAATAAGTGAAACAATAAAATGAGACAATAAAAAGAGTCTCATTCTTTTGAAGAAGGCAAGAGTAAAGAAAAAACTAGAACAATCCCCCACCACTTTCCAAACTGTCGTCAAGAAGGACTACTTGCAAAGAACCAGCATCTCAGGGTTGGGAACACAGGAGAGAACAGTATAACAAGATGAACTGCAATCCTGGCTGGTATTCTTGGGTGACGTTCTGTCCTTTAGATGATGCTTTGAGACCCAACTGAGACCCTCAGGAATTCCTACAGGACCTAGTACAGTGGTCCCGAATAGAGGCCCTAAAGTAGCCAAGTCATCCTACTAGTTAGCACCTTTCTGAAGAGGATGCCCAGATTGTAAGGAATATTCTACCAAGACCAAGGAGGGAAGCAAAAGAGTAATAGCTATTGGTCCCATTTTTCTCATTTCCTTTTTTTTTATCCACAATGCCCAAATTAATAGGTCTTTTTTTTTCCTATATAGAGTCTAGTGTATAGAAGTACACAGTTTATTGAAAACATCTGAGGATACTGGACAAATGTATAACTGGTTCTCTTAAATCAATTAAAAAGGTTTTCTATCTATTCTGCAATAGCTTGTACAAGCTAATTAACATTTGTAATCTCAGTTTCCTCATGTGTCAATGGGCATATAAATTATATTTATTTCATGGAATCATTATGAAGATTAAATGTTATAAAGATTAGGTTAGCAAACTTTGGACATAAAGGGCCAGTTAGTAAATATTTTCTTCTATGTGGGCCGTATAGTCTTGGTCTCCCCTCCTCAATGCTGCTTTTGTAGCATAAAAGCAGCTACAGAAAATATATAAAAGAATGGTGGTAACTGTGTTTAAATAATACTTTATTTACAAAGACAGGCAACTGACAAGATGTAGATTATTGACCATAGTTTGCTGATTGCTATTATCACGCATGATAAATAATTACCATAGGTCTTGGAACATGGCACAACAATACCAGTACATGCTATTATTATCATTGGATCTTAATTTAATATAGCTATTTAATTTCAGTAATAATAGCTAATGGTAATAGGAAGCTGCTTCTTTCTTTATTCAACAAATATTTAAGTCAGTATGCCAGGTTATTTACATACTATATCTTCTCTGGAGTAGTCATAAAAGTAGGGCTCCTAGAGCACAAAGGAAAGTTGAGAAGTGTAAGGAATGGATCTGAAGGTACAAAAAAAACACATTACCAGATATATATTACCTTAATTAATCTTTACTACAACAATTTACTTGAATTCTGGTATCCTCATTTTCTGAAGCAGAAACTGAAGCGTAAAAAAGTTAAGTATTCTGCAGAAAGTCACATAACTAGAAAGGAAATATTATGTGAATTCAGGGCCATCAGAAAATAAAACCCATGGTTGTTTTTGTTTGTTTTGTTTTTGCTTTCTTTTGTTTGTTTTGTTTTGTTTTTTTATTTCTGCCTCTCTGCCCTGATGCCTGCCTTGAAATATGAATAAGATCTCAGAAATACTGAACTCAAGAAGCTCTGTACCTCATATAATTCTATAAGGGTTAAAATAGGGATATTACTGAACATTATCAGAGAACCACTGAGGAGGCAGAAAAAATGATAGCCAGTTAGATGAATGACTCAGAGTGGCTGAGTCCATATGTTTATATCTTAATATGTCCCCAAGTTACTAAAGTGCTAGAAAATTTATTTAAAAAAAAAAGAATTAGTTTCCCATTTCCAACCTGTAAAAATGTAATGAAAATATTCACAGCTAAAAAATATATACAAATGAAGTGCTAAATTTTAAAATATCTTCTCAAAACATGGATAAGAAAGACAGAGGACAGAAGAGATAAAGAAACAAGATTACAAAAAGACAAGAGAACACCCAAGCAGATATTCTCCCTGAAGGGATCTTCTAAATCTGGTTTAGAGCCTGGGATTTAATTGACCTCAAGAGCATTGAAACTAGGAGATAAAGCTTGGGGCTACTACAATCGCAAACAGCACATAAATATAGTTTATAACATCAAAATTAGTAAAGGTAAAAAATAAATTGAAGCACTCAAATCAAAACACCATTAAAATCAAAAGAAATCAAGTAAGTGTGAAAAAGGAAAGGAAAAAAATTATACACCAAAGAGGACAAATAAACATAAATTAAGACAATGGTACATAAACTTTTCATGTACTGATGGAATATTTATGAAAACTGGCCTTAATCCAGAGATTTGAAATATAAAACCAAAAAATTTACTAGTTAATAAGAAAAATGTGACAAAATATGCAATGCATGTATAATATGCATACATATAATAAAATACCTCATAATTCTAAATAACCCATGCATTAAACAAGAAATTGTAATAAAAATGATAAAATCCATGGAACAACGTAATGAAAATACTACCTAATAAAACCTGAGGTACAGCTAAGTGAAGTCTAGAAGTAAGTGTATATAAAGTTCAAAAATAGGCACACTTAAGCTGGAATGGAAGCCAGGATAGTGGTTTCACATTGCGGTTTGCAACTGGGAGTTCTAAGATGCTAGTAGTATTCTATTTCTCTATCTGAGTTCTGGTTACTGGTTATAATGGTATATTTACTTTGTATACAGTTGTACACTAGGATTTCTGCATGTTTCTTTATGTGAGCAAACAAAAAGCTTATAAAAGAAGAAAATTCCAACAACACACAAGTCAATCCTAAAGATAAATCAGGCAGATGATCTGTTCTGTAAGATATTAAAACAATATAAATATACAAATAATAGCTGCAATATCAGCACATTGGCACACAGACAAATAGACAGATGGAATAGAATAGAGAACCTAATTCCATATATATAGAAATGGAAATATGCTACAGTTGACTTACACTACACAAAAGTGTCAATTCTGGATGGATTAAGGTCTTATATATAGAAGCCAGCACTATAAAACTTTAAAGAAAATGTAAAATAGCTTTAATGATCTTCAGATATGAAGAGAATCTTAAGTAGGATTCAAAAGTCATAAATCATTAAGGAAAATAAATTTAGGAATATCTGTTTATCAAAAGATACCATCTCATGATTGAAAAGATACGTCAGAAGCGAGGAGATTTTGCAACCCATATAACTGCTTAAAGACTAGTATCTAGAATATATAAAGAACTCCTATGAATCAATAAATAATAATCCAAAAGACTTAACAAAAATTTGATAGAAAAGGGAAAACAAAAAGTAAGTAGGGGGAAGGAGTTAAGATGGTGGAGGAGCAAGAGGACCCTTACTTTGTCTCCTCCCTTGAACACAGCTAAAGAGTTATCAAATCATTCTAAACACCCAAGAAATCAATCAGAGGTCTGAGAGAACAAAACTACAAGTCTACAAATAGAAAAGTGACCACCTTTTGGAAGGTTTACTTGGGGGAGATACAGCTGTGGATGCAGCAGTAGGGAGGAATCCCTACTTAAGGAGGCTACCTCAAAGTATTAGAAGCCTCAAAATGTAAAATCTGAACTTTTGGAAGTCTTTTACCCTGGGGGATGTGCCTGGCTTAAAGGTGCTCAGATGGCAAAGGGACAGAAACTCAGGAGTGAGAGGGAGGTCTGAGGATCCCCTGGGTTGCAGGAAAAACAGCTGGTATGAAGGTGCTGTGCTGTTCCCAGGCAAAGGAGCCAAGAAGGAAAGTAGTGGCTGGAGAGCAGTAGGTCTTGGTGCTGGCTTTTTGCTATAAACTGCAAATCCTAGCGCAGTAGTGCGACTGCTTTCCTGGAACAAGCCAGCAAGCTTGGCAAGACCCTTCCTAGGAAGAATAGTGTCGGTCAGTGACAAGGGCATCCCTGAAATTTGGAGTTTTGAAACTTGGTCGCAAGTCTTGGACATGGGCAGGGTGAATGCAGGGTTCAGAGAAAAACAGAGAAAAAAGAGGGGTAATTGATTGCTCTTCTGTGAGGTCTCGCTGAGGAGTAAGGAGTAAGAAGAGTAAGCAGCTGGAATTTTGGCTCCAGGGCTAGAAAGCAGGGCTCATTTTTGTCCTGCCCATCAGGCTGAAAAGTCTTGAGTGAGCACAACAGCGCCACCTATGGGGGCTAGAGCCACATACACCAAGCCCCCACCCACCCTATGCCCTGGAGGCACATTTCTACTGAAACAAGTCAGCCTTAGAATCAGCGCCCAGGCCCCTCTCCCAGAAGACCAGCACAAACAACTAGCCAACACCAAGTTTATTGATCATAGAGTGCTGCAAAGCTTCAGCTCTATGGGAAATAGGATCTAGCTTCCTTTTAATTTTTATTCTTTTTTCGTTATTATTATTTTTCATTTATTTTCTTATATTTTCCAATTCCTTTTTTAAGTTTTTTATTATTAATTTTTTAAAGTTTTATTTATATATTTTTTATTTTAATTTAATTTTATTTTTTTGGTGGGGAGAGGGGATCTAGATTCTTTTAACAAGTAGACCAAAATACACCCAGGACCCAGGTTTGTTTTTTTGTTTGTTTGTTTTGCTTTGGTTTTTGGTTTTCTTGGTTTTTGTTTTTCTCTTTTTGGTATTTTTCTTTTTTGTTGTTTTGCTTTGTTTTTATTTTTGGCTTTTTTTGTGGTTATTGTTCTTTTTTTTCTTTCTTCTTTTCTTTACTGGACAAAATGACAAGATGGAGGAATTCACCCAAAAAGAAAGAACATGGGGCAGAACTTATGGCCAGGGATTTAATCAATACACATGTAAGTAAGTAGAATTTAAAACAGTGATTATAAGTATACCAGCTGGGCTTGAAAAAAGCACAGAAGACACTGGAGAATCCCTTACTGCAGAGATAAAAGAACTAAAATCCAGTCAGGGTGAAATTAAAAATGCTCTGAGACGCAAACACAAATGGAGCCCATAAAAAAAGAGGATGGATGAAGCAGAGGAGTGAATCATTGATATAGAAGATAAAGTTATGGAAAATAATGAAGCTGAAAAGAAGAAAGAAAGATGATGGAGCATGAAGGTAGACTTAGGGAACTCAACAACTTACTAAAAAATAGTAACATTCATTTCATAGGTGTCTCAGAAGATGAAGACAGAGACAAAGGGGCAGAAGGTTTATTCAAACAAATTATAGCTGAAAACTTCCCTAATCTGGAGAAGGACACAGACATCAAAATCTAAGAAGCACAGAGAACTCCCATTAATTTAAACAAAAGCTGGCCATCACCAAGGCATATCATATTAAATACACAAAATACACAGACAAGGAAAGAATCCTAAATGCAGCAAGGGAGAAAAGGTCCTTAACCTATAAGGGAAGAAAAATCAGGTTCACATTGGATCTGTCTACAGATACTCGGCAGGCTAGAAAGCAGTGGAAAGAAATATTCAATGTGCTGAATGGGAAAAAGTATGCCGCCAAGAATTCTTTATCCAGCATGGCTATCATTCAGAATAGAAGGAAAGATAAAAATTTTCCCAGATAAACAAGAACTAAAGGAGTTCATGACCACTAAACCAGCCCTCCAAGAAATTTTAAGGGGGGGTTCTCTGATTTGAAAGCAACAAAGACTAGAAAGGACCAGGGAACATCACCAGAAACAACAAATCTACAGGTAACACAATGGCACTAAATTCATATCTTTCAATAATCTCTTAGAATGTAAATGGACTCAATACTCCAATCAAAAGACACAGGGTATCAGAATGGATAAAAAAACAAGATCCATCTATATGCTGGCCACAAGAAACTCATTTTAGACCTAAATATACCACCGGACTAAAAGTAAGAGAATGGAGAACCATCTATCATCCTAATGGATGTCAAAAGAAAGTCGGAGTAGCCATATTTATATCAGACAAACTAGATTTTAAGCCAAAGACTGTAACAAGAGATGAAGAATGGCATTATATCAAAAATAAGGGGTCTACCCATCAAGATCTAACAATTGTAAATATTTATGCTCCCAACTTGGGAACACCCAAATATATAAATCAACTAATAATAAACATGAAATTCATTGATGATAATACAATAATAGTAGGGGACTTTAAAATCCTACTTACAGCAATGGACAGACCATCTAAGCAGAAAAATCAACAAGGAAAGAATGGCTTTGAATGACACACTTAACTGGATGGACTTAACAGATATATTCAGAACATTTCATCCTAAAGCAGCTGAATACACATTCTTCTCAAGTGCACATGGCACATTCTCCAGAATAGATCACATACCAGGTCACAAATCAGCCCTCAACAAGTACAAAAAGATTGAGATTATTTTCAGACCACAAAGCTATGAAACTAGAAGTCAACCATAAGAAAAGAAAATGGAGGGGCGCCTGGGTGGCTCAGTGGGTTAAGCCTCTGCCTTCGACTCAGGTCATGATCTCAGGGTCCTGGGATCGAGCCCCGCATCGGGCTCTCTGCTCAGCAGGGAACTTGTTTCCCCCTCTCTTTCTCTCTGCCTGCCTCTCTGCCTACTTGTGATCTCTCTCTCTCTCTCTCTCTTTCTTTCTGTCAAATAAATAAATAAATAAAATCTTGAAAAAAAAGAAAAAAAAAGAAAAGAAAATGGAAAGACCTCAAATACATGGAGGTTAAAGAAAATCCTACTAAAGAATAAATGTGTTAACCATGAAATTAGAGAAAAATAAAAAATACATGGAAGCAACTGAAAATGAAACCATGACAGCTCAAAACCTTTGGGATGCAGCAAAGGCAGTCCTAAGAGGGAAGTGTATTGCAACACAGGCCTGTCCTCAAGAAGTAAGAAAAATCTCAAATGTACAACCTGACCTTACACCTAAAGGAGCTAGAAAAGGAACAGCAAATAAAGCCTAAAGCCAGCAGAAGAAGGGAAATAATAAAGATTAGAGCAGCAATAATGATATAGAAACAAACGACAACAACAACAAAACAGTAGAACAGCTTGATGAGACTAAGAGCTGGTTCTACAAAAGAACTAATAAAATTGATAAACCCCTAGCCAGACTTAACAAAAAGAATAGAGAAAGGACCTAAATAGATAAAAATCACAAATGAAAGAGGAGAGATCACAATCAACACCACAGAAATACAAATAATTATAAGAGAATACTATGAAAAATTATATGCTAATAAACTGGGCAACCTGAAAGAAATGGACAAATTCCCAGAAACTTACAAACCACCAAAATTGAAACAGGAAGAAATAGAAAACTTGAACAGACCCATAATCACCAAAAAAACTGAATCAGTAATTCAAGAATCTCCCAAACAGAAGTCCAGGGATGTATGGATTCCTTGGGGAATTCTTCCAGACATTTAAAGAACTGTTAATACCTATCCTTCTCAAAATGCTCCAAAAAATATAAATGGAAGAAAAACTTCCAAACTCATTCTACAAAGCCGGCATTACCTTAATTCCCAAACCAGACAAGGACCCCACTAAAAAGGAGAATCATAGGCCAATATCCCTGATGGATGCAAAAATTCTCAATACAATACTAGCAAATTGAATTCAACAGTACAGTAAAAGAATTATTCACCATGATCAAGTGGGATTTATTCTTGGGCTGCAGGGGTGGTTAATATCCACAAATCAATCAACGTGATATACCATATTAATAAAATAAAGGATAAGAACCATGTGATCCTGTCAATAGATACAGAAAAATCATTTGACAAAGTACAGCATACTTTCTTGATAAAAACGCTTAACAAAATAGGGATAGACGGAACATACTTCAACATCATAAAGGTCATATACGAGAGACCCACAGCTAATATCACCTTCAATGGGGAAAAACAGAGCCTGTCCCTATGGTCAGGACAAAGACAAGTGTGTACCCTCACATCACTACTATTTAACATAGTACTAGAAGACTTAGCCTCAGCAATTACACAACAAAAAGAGAGAAAAGGCATCCAAATTGGCAAGGAAGAAGTCAAACTCTCATTATTTGAAGATACCATGATACTCTGTAAAAACCTGAAATTCTCCACCCAAAGTTGCTAGAATTCATATATGAATTCAGCAAAGTAGCAGAATATAAAATCAATGTGCAGAAATCTTGCATTTCTATACATGAATAATGAAGCAGCAGAAAAAGAAATCAAGAAATTGATCCCATTTGCAACTGTACCAAAAACAATAAGATACCTAGGAATAAACCTAACTAAAGAAGTTAAAGATCCCTACTCTGAAAACTATAGAACACTTAGGAAAGAAATTGAAGGGGACACAAAGAAATGAACACAAAGTCCATGCTCATGGATTGGAAGAACACTGTTAAAATGTCTACACCATACAAAGCAATCTACACATTTAATGCAAGTCCTATCAAACTACCATCAGCATTTTTCACAGAGCTAGAACAAACAATCCCAAAATTTGTGTGGAACCACAAAAGACCCCTGAATACCAAAAGCAATTCTGAAAAAGAAAGACAAAACTGGAGGCATCACAATTCCAGATTTCAAGCTATATTACAAAACTGTAATCATTAAGATAGTATGATACTGGCAGAAAAACAGACACATAGATCAATGGAACAGAACAGAGAACCCAGAAACTCACCCACAACTATATAGTCAACTACTCTTTGACAAAGCAGGAAAGAATACCCAGTGGAAAAAAGACAGTCTCTTCAGCAAATGGTATTGGGAATAATGGAATGCAACATGCAGAAAAATGATACTGGACCACTTCTTACACCATACACAAAAATAGATTCAAAATGGATGAAAGACCTAAACGTGAGATAAAAACCATCAAAATCCTAGAAGAGAACATAGGAAGAAACCTCTTTGACCCTGGCTGTAGCAACTTCTTACTAGACACATCACCACAGGTAAGGGAAACAAAAGCAAAAATGAACTACTGGAACTTCACCAAGATAAAAAGCTTGTGTGCAGCAAAGGAAACAACCAATAAAACTAAAAGGCAGCCTATGGAATGGGACAAGATATTTGCAAATGATATATTCAATAAAGGGTTAATATTGGATCAATTTATTACAGAACTTATCAACTCAACCCCCAAAAAACAAATAACCCAGTTAAGCAATGGACAGAAGACATGAACAGACACTTTTCCAGAGAAGACACCCAGATGGCTAACAGACATATGAGAAGATGCTCAATATCATTCATCATCAGGTAAATACAAATCAAACCCATGATGAGTTACCACCTCACACCTGTCATTATGGTTAAAATTAACAATATAAGAAACAACAGGTATTGGCAAGGATGCGGAGAAAGGGGAACCCTCCTGCACCATTGATGGGAATGCAAACTGGTGCAGCCACTCTGGAGAATAGTATGGAGGTTCCTTTAAAAGTTAAAAATAGAACTACCCTACAATCCAGCAATTGAACTACTAGATATTTACCCAAAGGATACAAAAATAAAGATTCAAAGGGATAAACACCCCAATGTTTATAGTAGCATTACCAACAATAGCCAAACTATGGAGACAGCCCAAGTGTTCGTTGACCAATAAATGGATAAAGAAGAGATGGCATGAGTGTGTATACACACACACACACACACACACACATACACACACACTGGAATATTACTCAGGCATCAAAAGAATTGAAATTTTGCCATTTGCAATGACATGGATGGAGCTAGAGTATATTATGCTAAGTGAAATAAGTCAGTCAGAGAAAGATAAATACAATATGGCCTCACTCATATGTGGAATTTAAGAAACAAAACAGATGAACATATGGGAACGGGGAAATGAAAATGAGAGAGGGAACAAACCATAAAAGACTCTTAAAGAGGGCGCTTGAGTGGCTCTAAGTGTCTGCCTTGGCCTCAGGTCATGATCCCGGGGTCCTTGGATTGAGTCCTGTCAGGCTCTCTGCTCAGTGGGGAGTCTGCTTCTCCCTCTCTTTCTGTCCTTCCCCCCTCCCAGCTCATGCTCTCTCTCTCTCTCAGATGAATAAAATCTTAAAAAAAAAAAAAAAGACAGAGAAAGACTCTTAAAGTTAGAGAACAAGCTCAGGGGTGATGGAGGGAGGTGGGTGGGGCAAAGGCTAGATAAGTGATGGGTATTAAGGAGGACGCTTGTTATGATGAGCACTGGGTGTCGTATGTAAGTGACGAATCACTGAATTCTATTCCAGAAACCAACACTGCACAGTATGATAATTACCTAAAACTTAAATTTAAAAAAAAAAGTGAGTAGATGTATGAAAATATTCACATCCTTTTTCAATTCAGAGAAGTCTATACTAAAACTACAATGAGATTCAATCTCACCCTTCCAATTGGCCAAAATCAAATATATGTAATACATTCAATGTGCTTATATTAATATGATTTAACCTATCTATATTCATATTACATATATATTCTTAATAAGTAGTAGTGAAAATGTGGATCAATAGGGACACTCACATAGTACTGGTTGAAGTATAATCTCATCCGATTACTTGAGACAATAATTTGAGATTACCTGCTGAAATTTAAATATGACAATCCTCTATGATCTAGCAATTCTCATAAGCCTAGCAATACATATTCACATGCACAATGAAGGATGGCCATATAGATATAGATACATATATAGGGACAGAAATAAATACAGATATGAGGGAGATAAAGATAAAGACAGAGGTTGAGTTAGAGATATGTACTCAGAAGACCAGAATTTGGGCAGTAAGAAAAGTGTGTGTGTGTGTGCATGTAAGTGTGTGAGCATGTGTGTGTATCTGAACAAGAGGGTGGGGCAAAGATACCAAACTCAAAGCATGGAGTTAAAGTCAAGATACAGAAAAAAGAAATTCCTACCTGCCTTTCCCTCTCACCCCCTTCCCCTAAAACACTGATAATAAGACAGTCGATTTTATATTTCTCAAAAAACCATATAGAGCATCTTCTTTGGGAAGAAAATAAGAACTAGAAATACTGCCAGACTGAATATATACTTATATTAAATATTACAATTTAAGAACTATTTAAAATAAAGTTTGCTCATTGTTAAAAACACAAAGAGAGTGCTAATTTGGGGGCTATAGTTTTTTTTTTATTATTTGAGTATAGTTGACACACACTGATTTACACCACCCCAAACCCCAAAGAGCTCAAGTCCTCTGAGCTCTTCTCTATCTACATTAATTCTTCTGTTGATCTTATCTATTTCTTATCTATTTCTTCTAATGACTTTCGTGCAATCACAATCACCACTGGACCAGACCATTTATCTTCTCTACCTGTGTACAACCTCTCCAAACTTAATAAATCCACTCAAATTTAAAATGTCACTAGAACTCTTGATTCTGCAGCCTCTATTGACTACTTGCTCATACATTAGGAATCCTTAACTTTGGGTATGATGTTATCGTCCCTCCTTTGCTCAGGCCCCGGATATGTAGCCTTCTTTGATTCCTGTCTTTCTTTCACATATGTCAGCAAATTCTTTTTACATCAAAAGCACTTCCTAGCATCTCATCCCCTGCCCAAACTCTCATCCTCTTTGATCTTGACTACTGCACTTCTGGACTGGCAGAATGTGGGTAGCCCCACATTCCCTCTTGCACCCTCTCCACTGATTATCCATACATCAGCCCGAGTGCACCTTTAAAACATAAATTTAACCAACCCACTGCTCTGCCTTTTAATGGTCTCTCATTTCACTCAGAGTAAGAGCCAAAGATTTTTACTAAAAGTCTTCCAGGGCCCCTAATACCTGGACCCTGACAACTTCTTCTATGTCACCTCAGTCATTTTTGTCTTTTCTTTCTTTTTCTCCTTGCTGTTTCTCAAGCACACCATTAAGTCTTAGCCTTGGAGACTAAAGGATTTTGTTCTCTCTGCTGCCTAAGGACACTTATCTACAACACACCAATATAGCTCTCTTCTTCACTTTATTTTACCCTGCTCATGTGTTACCTCTTCTAAGATGATTTCCCTACCTGTAGTTCATAATTAGCATTGATTTTCACCTGTTATCCCTTTTATTTATTCATTAATTCCTCATTCATTTTAAAAATTCAAATACAAATTGAATATCTATAGTGAGTCAATTCCATTTTTAGGTATTGAAAATACAATATATATAATCAGACATAAATTAGGAAGGACATGTGCCAGATGTAATTTCTGGAATTCAATAGCAACAACAGGAAAACTCCATAGATATATTTACATATAAAGGAAAAGCAAAACAGAAAACACACACACACAAGGATATAAAAATATATAAAGAAGCCTTCACCAAAATGCCTTCACTGTGGCTTCAACAGCATTATGCCTGCAATACTTCACCAGTCAGTGATTTTTCAGGCAATCCATCCTTACTCCCGTGTCTCCTAAAACATGTGTGATTAGGTGGCTATCTTTATTGTTTTAATTCCAAATCTAACAAGTAAGATCCCATTTCGCGTTTTGCAATTGTAAAATTGCTCTCCCCAGATATATTCAACAACTATTAAATTAAGCAGCCTTCCATTAGCAAAACTGATTCTCAACCATAATCACTCAGGAGAGAAGAGAGCAGGAAATAAGAAGAGACTTAACATTACTTTCATTTCCTGAGACAGGTGATCAGAAATCAATATTACTGAGCTATTATTCTACAAACACTCATGAAATAAAAATAAGGCAAAACAATTTAAGTCTAAAGGTAAACATTTCTCCTTTTTGTCTCTTAGAAATACATCCTGCATCTGCAAAAGAAAATACCTCACAATTAAATAGTACAATTTAACTGATATGTTTATTTTCTAGAGTAAATATACATGATCTACCCAACAACAAATCTCTAAAGTAGTCCAAGAGATAAAAATTGAAAACAGTGAGAAGTGTTTTATTACACAAAAAGTAAATCAACACAAATGTCATCTACCATTGAAAAAATATAAGAGGATTAATAGTCATTCTTATAATCAGTCTTGCATTTATATTTATTCATTCATCTAATCTTTAGTCAGTCTGTACAATGCAGTTAGTCATATGTAGATATAATTATTAAACAGTTTTAAAATCGGTTTCTTATCATTTGAAGTTTTATTCCCTAAATTATGCATTCATTTTCAGTATTTCTTAATGAATAAAACCATGCATTTTGAGTATTTATTCACATGCTCAGAGGAAAAAAAAAAAGAGAAAAAAATGCTCAGAGAAATCATAACAATAAAAAGAAAACACAAGGCAGGTATATGAAGGATTTAAGCAAAACAAACAAACAAACATCTTGACATCTAGATTAAAAAAAAACTATTTTGCTTTAATTTTATGTCACTTATTTAGGTTCAGTTAATTACCTTAACTCTCAGGTTTTTTTCTTTAATAAAAAAACTTTCCACATATAAAAATTAGAAGTTATATCATCATTTTCCTCATGTGATAAATGAAGACAAATTTAGTGAAAAAAGCATACGTTCATGTGCCTTTGATGTAGGTCTTCTACTCTTACCATACAAACCAGAGAATGCCAAATCTCTACTTCACTCTGTTTTAAAATATGTCCTTCTAATGCAGAATGATCATTCCTCCTCCAGACCTGTGCAGGGAGCCTGCTACACAAAAAGGATACTCCACCGAGATGTCCTTAGGAACTAGATCAAGCACATCTACATGAACAAAACACTGCACCTTCCAAGGTATTGTTGTTAGTCTCTAAGGAAGAGTAGGCAAGATGATAAAACTATACAATACAGATAATAAAACTGCACCCAAACCCTTCTACAGTTCATGATCTGTGAAAAAATCCAGCAGAGTTTAAGTAAACTTCCTCGACCCAGTTTATGGTACAAGTCCACTCAGGGATAAAGATAGGGTGTCATAATGATGGGAGTATGGAGCGGAGCAAAAACCAAAGATGTTAATTGCCTAATAGATTTTGATTATTCTTTCTGTTGGAGTGAGAACACTTCATTTCATTACACTTCAGGCTAAGTGCAATGATTTAAAATCTTTTGCTTTTCATTAAGTGACAGATACTAGAAAAGAGAGTGTGCATTTAATAGTATCATTATATTTTCCCTGTTGTATATCTAAGATGTAATCATGGAAAATTTGAAACTAATAATGTACTCAAAGTCTCAAAATAACTTGTAATGACAGATAATACTTTTTACTCCCGAATGAGTATAAATGAGGACTACATGAATACACAACGTGCTTTAAAATCTCATGCTGTTTCCCTAATCTATTGTAACTCTAATAGCCTTAAGTAAAAGTAAGTCGTGATGCTTTTTATGTTGACATAAAAAGCTTCTCACCCAAATGAAGCATCCCTCCCTGAGATTTAACTATCAGACTAGGGTGCTATAACTTCTAAATGATGAAAACTGTTAGTGTTTACAACGGTTAAGTAGCAAAATCAATAGGTGCATATTAAAATGTGAGAAATAGCTAAAGTAAATTACAATTGTTACTGTATGCTATAGAACTTGCCTCATCGTTAAGAGTAAACAGTTAACTGAATCAATAACAAAAGCCAAAGATTACAGTTAAATTCAATAGATAATTATTTATTATATCACTTTAATACCTTATAGCAAAATAAACAAACTGTTTTATTTAAATTTTGGTAAGCAAATAAAAATTTTAGAGAAATAACTGTTTAATAAATTGTTGATGAGAGTTTTTAAATGTCTGCAGCAGAATCTGTAATTCGCATATTCTATTCTTAACCAGGCAATTAAGATCTAGTCTACACATGAAAGTTTAATGTAAAGGCAAAAAGAAAGGCATCAGTGTACAATTCCAGAATCCCCTGCAAGGCAACTTACAAATCATTTCGCAGTAAAAGGGATAGTATTCTGTAGTAGATTATTTCATTTCTCCTATTAAAATTAGACCTTAGACTACATAAGGCCATTTGAACAAAATAAGTTAGAATATTTAACTTCTTGGTGTGCCTGGCTAGCTCAGTCATTAAGAATATGTGACTCTTGATCTCAGAGTCATGAGTTGAAGCCTCACGTTGGGTATAGAGCCTCCTTACAAAATAAAAGATAAATTACAAAGATATTTAAGTTCTCAGTCATTAACCCTCCTATGTCAATTAATATTACTGTTTTTGATAACTTATGGTCATATAAACCAAAGAATTAAAGAGAAAGGAAGGGGTGCCTGGCTGGCTCAGTCAGTTAAGTGTCTGCCTTTGGCTCAGGTCATGATTCTGGTTCCTGGGATTGAGCCCCACGTCAGGCTCCCTGCTCAGCGGGGAGTGAACTTCTCCCTCTCTCTCTGCTCCTCCCCCCACTCATGCTCTTTTTCTGTCTCAAATAAAGTCTTTAAAAAAATAAAAATAAAAAAAAATAAAGAGAAAGGAAAAAAAAATCCCTAGTATTTGAAATGTTTTTCTATTTCTAGAGCCAGAGGTATTTTCTAGCATTCATTATTCACTACACTGAGATTTATCAACATAGTAATAATTATTTATAAGTGATTTCCAACATATAGTGATCACATATGTACTAGCATTATACTAAACACTATTATCTTATTTTTTATGCTAATACTTTAAAACAAATACTACTATTATTTCCATTTTTCAAATGGGGAAGGTGAACATTAGAGCAATAAAGTAATTTGCCCAAGGTAAAACAGCTAATAAATAGTACTGCAGGATCTAAGCCCATCTGATTCAAATGCATGTCCTTAACCACTAAGCAAGAATGATTATATCACACTGGGTCCCCAGTGTACCACTTTGGAAACTTGAGATCAGATATTTCCCAAATCAGCTTTAATTAAGGCATCTCATGCAAATCCCACAGTCATTCACATATATTTTTTATGTGTCTTCCTCTACCAAACTACAAACACTTTAGGACTAGGACATGTTGTTTATATTTTTACTGACTTCCTTCCTTTACTCTCCCTTGTGCTTAGTATATAACACATACTATGCTCAACAAAGATTTTCAAATGTATTTCCAAACTTTTTAACGATGTTTTGGAAAGCAAAAGTATGTGATTCTATGGACAGTTACTAACAAACTAATAAAAAAGATCTAGTATTCCTGGAAGAGACTATGTACACACATTATAATTCTGGCATTCCTGATAAACCTAGAAACATTCTTTATATTAGGATGACATAAATTAATCATTATATCTTCCCTGATAGCCTGATACCAGAAAAAAAGCCAGGAAGCAGGTGCTTATTAAATTATATAAATATATGAGTTGATTTTCTACTGTTAAAAACAAAAAGCATCAAAATTGGGGTTGCCCAGAATATACATTAGATTGAGTCCTCTATCTCCAACTACAGTCATAGCATTCAAGAGTTGAAAGAAATCTTTGAAATGGTCTAGTAAATTGCATCTTTTAAATTGGGAGAAATTATGGCACAAAGAGGTAAATATCTTTCGCAATGCCACATAGTGTGACATTAGGTTAAGGTTTGATCCAGGACTTCAAATCAGCGTGGATTTTTTAAGATTATCTCGCCTTGAGTAGAAGTAGCTGGAAATACATGGTAATTCGAGATATGCTTACACCGATGCTTAACTTTCAGCAAATCCTAGCAATATTTTACTATTTTGAAGTAGAATTGTTTCTTTGTTGACATTTAGTCAATAGTAAGGGGTTCTATGCAGAAGACATTTATTTTTGGTATGCTAAATTCCACATTCCTAGGTGCACATTTGACATTTGAGAAGATGATAGATGATAGATAGCTAAATGGAGTCTTTCTTTGGCCATGTGAAACCCTCTTTATCTTCATAATTCTCATTGAAGCTGCTTCTATTTTTTTCTCAAATTCCAATGGCCTAGTACTACCATACATTCCCTTA
>CM052896.1:79098999-79146457 GCA_028534135.1 Potos flavus
GAGACTCTGGACTCTGAGCAA
Source organism: Potos flavus (assembly GCA_028534135.1). NCBI lineage: Eukaryota > Metazoa > Chordata > Mammalia > Carnivora > Procyonidae > Potos > Potos flavus. The sequence continues at coordinate 79,099,021 of CM052896.1, forward strand.
CAAACTGAGGGTTTTGGATGGGAGAGGGGTGGGGGGTTGGGTGAGCCTGGTAGTGGGTATTGAGGAGGGCATGTATTGCATGGAGCACTGGGTGTGGTACATGAACAATGAATCTTGGAACACTGAAAAAATAAAATAAAATTAATTGAAAAAATATATATATATTATACTAAATAAAAGGAGCCAGTCACAAAAGTGTGAGAAAGGAACAGAAGGAGCTGAAAGTTAAAGTCTATAGAGTTTCTTTTTGGTGTGATAAAAATATTCTAAAATTGATTGTGGTAATAACTGCCACATTTGCCACATCTGTGGTAATAACTGCCAAATCTGATTTGTATACTTTAAATGGGTGAATTATATGGTATATAAATTATATTTTAATGAAGTTGTCCTATACCCCCAAAAAAAGAAAAAAGCAAAAAATGGAAGCATAGATAAGTTGAAAAGGATACAATGAAAAAAACTAATAGTCACAGATGTAAGAACAAAAATTAAAAGATTGTATTTTATTTAGAGAGCTGATTTAAAAAAAAATAGTTTCCAGGGAGAAAAAGTCATTGTTCAACATCTTCAAAGATTTTTGAACAAGAAACATTCAGAAAGAAAAAGAGTCACTGATTTTGATCAACTGAATATTCAGCTTAAAATCTACAGAAGATATATTTACATTAAGACACTAATACTATACTCCTCCGCAAGAGAATATTTGTATAAGAGTTAATTTAGCAGAGGTTTTGAGGCCTCTTAAAATGAATTCTCTCTTATATTAGGGGTGCTTGGGCATCTAACTCCTGATTTCTGCTCAGGTCATGATCTCAGGATCGTGAGATCGAGCTCTGTGTTAGGTCCCCTGCTCAGTGCAGAGTCTGCTTGAGATTCTTTCTCTCCCTCCGCTCCTCCCTCAACTCAGGTGCTCTAAATAAATAATAAAATCTTTTTTAAAAAAGAGATATATTATAACATACTTATACAATAATGGAAATTTCCAGTAAGAGGAGAATAAGTGATGTTGGAGAGGAAAGAAAAGACAAGAGTAGAGACAAATGGAACTGAAAGCACAGGGTGTGAGTTGTCCCATGAACTTGATTATATAGCTGAATATTGGCTATGCTTTTATTCATTAAAAAAAAAGTTCTTAGTAATTCCTCTAAACTCCTGAAAGAAAAAAAAATGTAGCATAGGGACCTAATAACAGAATGGTTTACTCTCAAATATCCTACCTTCATTCTATTTATGGAAATATTATCAGACTCTTTTTCAACATACTGTAAACTCTTGTCCTCTAGTTTGTCTAATCTAAACATGCTTCTGTTAAAGGCTATCATAAACCCCCAACAGAGAATTGAATGACATTATTTCAAGCCTCAGTACCAGATTAACATGCCAGAAATTATGCTGATACTTATAAAATGTTACTTTTTTTTTTTCCCCTGAGCTTTGCAGCCAGATAATTTAGTTCAGGCAATCAAAGTATATTCCACTACAAGGTTGATTTTTCTGAAGGCAGCTGTTTGTAGTCTAAAGCTGCATTTGTGTGTGAGTCATTAGCACAATGTTTACAAGTTTTTTTTTTTTCTGTATGGCTTCTGTAAAAGTACATCATGGTTTATATTCTATTTCTAAACATTCTCCTATGTTAATTAATCTTCTGGTATGAGAAGATATGAAGCACGAATTCAATCATCTACCAGTCAGATCTTTTTGGTGTTTAATATTAAATGTCTAAAAATATACCACATATCCCTTTACCCTATTCCACATGTACTTAATGATGCAATATCTAGGACAACTTTTTTGACCCACGTGGAAATTAGTTGGTGAATTTAAACAATGATTGATGAATTTAGGCACCTAAAAGAGCTAGGATCAACTCCAGTGACTAATATTTTTTTCTGTAGCACATCACTTATGCCACTACTATAAGCAAGCGCCATTAATCCTAATAGTCAATCATTCATCCTTTTGATCCCTACCCTCAAACTGTTCCATTTAAAATATCCAGAATCAAGTTTTTATTATTTTGATAATCTTGGAGGAAAAAAAAGTGCAGTTCTCAATATAAATAGAAACATTCTTAAAGTTTGGATATTTACTCCACATAGAAGTTATTTTCATATATGGTGTGAGAAAGGGATCAAACGTTCATGTTTTTTGATCTACAGACCTAACAGAAAATAAGTGCATCCCATGCACACAATATACAATGAAGGAATAGTTTATTTATCACTACAATAAAAATTTCAATTTGGAAAATGGAAGAGTGGAAATATGCCCAACAACCACTTGCAACATTCTGAAATCTCTCTCAGCAGGCATTTAAGGACTCCTTACTCTAGCATGAAAACATTTCTTAAATACTTTGTCATTCTGCTCCTTGAAAGGAAGTTTCCAACCATTGTTTTATTTCATCTTTGGTTCTGCCCTTTGAGGGATTAGTTCATTTCCATTATTCTACTTAGACACATACATTGGACATTAGGGGGAAAAAATGTCATCTTTTTAGGCTCAACAGGCTTCACAGCCTATTTACTACTTAGAGAATTCTGAGGATCCAATCATCATTTTAAGTTTCAAAGAAATAATTTTAAAATTTTAAATATTTTAATTTTTAAAATATTTCAATTAATTAATTAATAATTAAATTTAAAATAATTTGATTTATTAATAATTAATAAATCAAAATATTTTACTTTAATTCAAAATAATTTAATAATTTTAAAATTTCTTAAGTCACTTCATGTTTTCTTGTGTTTCTTTGTTTTCTTGTTTTCTTAAAATTAAAATTTCTTAAATCATTTCATGTTTTCTTTGGCAGTAAAATACTCTTAAAAGCTTCAAAGGCTTCTTATTTAGTGGAATCTAACCTATCACATGTATCAGTTATAGGCATACATCAGTTGACAGCAGTTCGTTTTTCTGCACTTCATATGTATCATTTTTCATTTTTCACAAATTGATATTTCATTTTTCACAAATTGAAATTTTGTGGTACTCTACATCAAGTAAGTGTATTGGTGCCATTTTTCTAGTAGCACTTGTTCACTTTGTGTCTCTGTATCACATTTTTATAATTCTCACAATATTTTAAACTCTTCATTATTATTATATTTGTTATGTGATCTATGATCAGTAATCTCTGATGTTACTATTGTGACTGTTTGGGAGCATCAAGATATATGCAGCCATATAACAAAATGAAATTCATTGATAAATGTTGTGTGTGTTCTGACTGCTCCACCAACCAGTTGTTCCCCTGTCTCACTCTCCTTCAGACAGCTTCACCCTGAGATATAATATTTAAGGGAGGCCAGTTAATAAACTTCAGTGGCATCTAAATGTTCTAGTGAAAGCATGACTCACATTTCTCTTACTTTAAGTCAAAAGTTAGAAATAATTAGGCCAAATGAAGAAGGCATGTCAAAAGCCAAAATAGGTCAAGAACTAAGATTCTTATGCCAAACCCTTACCCAAGTTGTAAAGATAAAAGGAAAGTTTTTGAAGGAAATTAAAAGTGATACTCCACTAAAAATTCCTAGAAACATATAAACTACCAAAACTGACACAGGAACAAATAGAAAACTTGAATAGACTGATAACCAGCAAGGAAATTGAAACAGTAATCAAAAACTCCCAATAACAATAACAACAACAAAATCCAGATAGCTTCACAACCACACATTTAAAGAAGAGTTAATATCTATTCTTCTCAAACTATTCCAAAACATAGAAGAGACAGAAAAGGTTCAAATGTATTCTATGAGGCCAGCATTACCCTGATACCAAAACCAGATAAAAACAGCACTAAAAAAAAGAACAATAGGCTAACATTCCTCATAAACACAGATGCAAAAACTCTCAATAAAATACTAGAAAACTGAATCCAACAATACATTAAAAAATCATCCACCATGATCAAGTGGAATTTATTCCTGGGTTGCAACATTTGCAAATCAATCAACATGACGTACCACATTAATAAAAGAAAGGGTAAGAACCATAAGAGCCTCTCAATAGATACAGAAAAGAACACTTGACAAGTATAACATCCATTCACGACAAAATCCTCAATGAAGTAGATTTGGAGGGAACATAATAAAGGCCATATGTGAAAAACCCACAGCTAATATCATCTTCAATGGGGAAAAACTGAGAGCTTTTCCTCTACAGTCAGGAACAAGATAGTGATGTCCACTCTCACCACTGTTATTTAATATGGTACTGGAAATCCTAGCCACAGCAATCAAACAACACAAAAAAATAAAAGACATCCAAATCAACAAGGAAGATGTAAAACTTTCACTATTGGCAGATAACATGATACTTTAATATATAGAAAACCCAAAAAAAACCTACCAAGAAGTTGCCAACTTACAGATGAATTCAGTAAAGTTGCAGGATATAAAATCAACGTAGAGAAATCTGTTGCATTTCTATATACCAAAAATGAAGCAGCAAAGAGAAATTAAGAAAACAATCCCACTTACAATTGTACCAAAAACCATAAGATACCTAGGAATAAACCTAACCAAAGAGGTAAAAGATCTGTACTCTAAAAACTACAAAATACCTAAGAAAGAAATTAAAGATGACACAAAGAAATGGAAAGACATTACATGCCCATGGATTAGAAGAATAAATATTGTTAAAATGTCTATGCTACCCAAAGCAGTCCACACATATAACGCAGTCTTTACCAAAAGATCAACAGCATTTTTCACAGAACTAGAATACACAATCTTAAACTTCTAATGGAACCACAAAAGAACCTGAATAGCCAACAGAGCCTTGAAAAAAGAAAAACAGAGCTGGAGTCATCACAATTCCAGACTTCAGGTTATACTACAAAGATGTAGTAATCCAAACATTATGGTACTGGCACAAAAATAGACACATAGGTCAACAGAACAGAATAGAAAACCCAGAAATAAACATACAACTATATATCAACTAATCTTTCACCAAAAAAAAAAGGATATCCAATGAGAAAAGGACAGTTTCTTCAACAAGTGGTGTTGGGAAAACTGGATAGCCACATGCAAAAGAATGAAACTGGACCATTTTCTTAAACCATACATAAAAATAAATTCAAAACAGGGGAGCCTGGGTAGCTCAGTGGGTTAAAGCCTCTGCCTTCGGCTCAGGTCATGATCCCAGAGTCCTGGGATCGAGTCCCGCATCGGGCTCTCTGCTCAGCAGGGATCCTGCTTCCCCCTCTCTCTCTGCCTGCCTCTCTGCCTACTTGTGATCTCTCTCTCTCTGTCAAATAAATAAAATCTTTAAAAAAAAATAAAAAATAAATAAATTCAAAACCGGTGAAAGACCTTAATGTGAGACTTGAAACCATAAAAATCTTAGAGGAGAACAAGGGAGTAACTTCTTTGCCACTGGTATCAACTTCTTATTAAACACATCTCCAGAGGCAAGGAAAACAAAAGCAAAAATAAACTATTGGGACTTCATCAAAATAGAAAGCTTCTGCATAACAAAGGAAACAATAACAAAACTAAAACGCTGCCTATGCAATGGGAGACGATATTTGCAAATGACGTATCTGATAAAGGGTTAGCATCCAATATATATAAAGAACTTGTAAAACTCAAAACACAAAAAGCAAATAATCATTAAAAAATGGGCAGAAGACATGATACACATTTTTTCTGAAGACATACCGATGACCAACAGACACATGAAAAGATGCTCAACCTTACAGATCATTAGGGATATGCAAATCCAAATTGTAATGAGATATCACCTAGGAGCAGTCAGAATGGATAAAATCAACACAAGACAAGTGCTGGTGAGGATGCAGAGAAAGGGGAACCCTCTAGCACTATTGTGGGGAATGCTGGCCCAGCCACTCTGGAAAATGGTATGGTTGTGCCTCAAGAAGTTAAAAATAGAACTACCCTAGGATCTAGCAATGGAAGTAGTAGGTTTTTACCTCAAAAATACAAAAATACTAATTCAAAGGGATACATGTACCCCCAATGTTTATAGCAGCATTATCTACAATAGCCAAAATATGGAAACAGTGTTTCACTGATGAATGAATGGATAAAGAAGGTATGTGTGTGTGTGTCTGTGTGTGTGTGTATGATGGAATATTACATATATATGTATACATATATACATGTATAACACATGTATACACACACATATATATATGATGGAATATTACACACATATATATGATGGAATAGACACATCATATATATATGATGGAATATTACTCAGCCATCAAAAATAATGGAATCTTGCCATTTACAATGAATGGATGGAGCTAGAGAGTATTATGCTAAGTGAAATAAGTCAGAGAAAGACAAATACCATATGATTTCACTCATATGTGGAATTTAAGAAACAAAAAAAAAGAAGCAAAGAGAAAAAAAGAGAGAAAGAGAAAGGCAAACCAAGAAACAGACTTGTAACTATAGAGAACAAACTGAGGGTTACTGAAGGGGAGGTGGGTAGGTGATGGGTATAATAGGTGATGAGCATTAAGGAGGGCACTTGCTATGATGAGCACTAGGTGTTGTATGGAAGTGTTGAATCACTATATTGTACACCTGAGACTAATATTACATTATGTGTTAACTAAATGGAATTTAAATAAAAAATTTTAAAAAGTGATACTCTACTTAAGACAAAAATGGTAAGAAAAAAAAAGACAAGAATGATAAGAGAGCAGAATATTGACAGTATGGAGAAAGTTACAGTGGTCTAGACAGAAAATCAAACCAGCCACAGCATTCCCTTAGACCAAAGCCTAACCCAGAGCAAGGCCCTAACTTTCTTCAGTTCTATAAAAGCTGAAAAAGGTAAGGAAGCATCAGAAGAAAAAAACTGAAGCCAGATTTAAGGAAAGAAGTCAACTTCATAACATAAAAATGCACGTAAAGCAGTAAGTGCTGATGTAGAAACTGTAGCAAGTTGTCCAGAGTAGCTAAGTAAATTAATGAAGTAGCTAAGAAAATTAATGAAGATGGCTACTCTTAACAACAGATTTTCAATGCATATGGAATAGCTTTCTATTGGAAGAAGATGCCATCTAGGACTTTTATAGAGAGGAAAAGTTAATGCCTGGTTTCAAAGCTTCAAAGGACAGGCTAACTCTTTTTACAGGCCAGTGCAGCTGGTGACTTTAAGTTGAAGCCAATGTGTATTTACCATTCGAAAATCCTAGGGCCCTTAAGAATTACACTAAATCTACTCTGCTTGTGTTCTGTAAATGGAACACCAAAACCCAGATGACAGCACATCTGGTACATCTGTTTACAACATGGTTTACTAAATATTTTAAGCTCACTGGTGAGAGCTACTGCTCAAAAAAAAATAATTCCTTTCAAAATATTCCTACTCATTGACAATGCACCTGGTCACCGAGGTATTCTGATGGAGATGTACAAAGAGAACAATGTTGTTTTCATGCTTGCTAAAACAACGTCCATTCTGCAGCCTGTGGGTCAAGGAATCATTTTGATTTTCAAGTCTTATTATTTAGGAAATACATTTTATAAGGCTATATAGCTGCCATAGAAAGTGATTCCTTTGATGGATCTGGGCAAAGTAAATTGAAAACCTTTGGAAAAAATTCACCATTCTAAATGTAATTAACATTTATGATTCATGAGAAGAGGTTAAAGTATCAACATTAACAGGAGTTTGGAAGAGGTTGATTCCAACCCTCATGGTTGACTTTGAGGGGCTCAAGACTTCAATGGAGGAAGTAACTGCAGATGTAATTGGAGATGGAAATAACAAGAGAACTAGAATTAGAAGAGGAGCCTGAAGACGTAACTTATTTGGTACAATGTCATGATCAAATTTGAGTGAATGAGGAGTTGCTTCTTACACATGAGCAAAGAAAGTGGTTTCCTGAGATGGAATCAGCTCCTGGTGAGATACTGTGAAGATTATGGAAATGACAACAGAGGAATTAGAATATGACGTAAATTTAGTTGATAAAATAGTGACAGGATTTGAGAAGATTGACTCCAATTTTGAAAGAAATTCTAATGTGGGTAAATGGCATAAAACGGCATTACATGCTACAGAAAAGTTACTCATGAAAAATAATAGTTAATTGATGCAGCAAACTGCATTGCGTTCTTATTCTAAGAAACTACCACACTCACCCCAACCTTCAGCAACCACCACTCTAATCAGTCAGCAATCATCGAGGTAAGACTCTCCAGCATCAGAAAGATAGGGCTTACTGAAAGCTCAGATGATGGTTGCCTTTTTTTTTTTAAGCAATAAAGTACTTTTAATTAAGGGGAGTTAATTGTTGTTGTTTTTTTTTTGTAAATTGTTTTTAAACACGATGCTATTGCACACTTAACAGACTACAATATAGTGTAAACATAACTTTTGCATGTACTGGGAAACCAAAAAATTTATTTGGCTCATTTTATTTTGATATTTGCTTAGCTGGTGGAAAATCAAGTACGGATCTGACTATACTCCTGCCACAACCTGGCCTTTTCTCACATTGAGGATGAGGCTGAGACAGGTAATCACTTAATTTCGGTTCAGGCTCACATCAAAATTGGCAAGTTTTTGTATACAGGGTTTTAACATATTACTGAGTAAAATTACTATATTCTGTTTTCAACCAGGGCTGTAGTCCCAGATCTTAAATTGCAATGGGTATATAAATTCCTTATAGACCACAGCGTTCTACTGCATTACCCTCTGTAGCAATTACCAACTATCACATTTCTGTGTAATAAACCACTCAAAAGTCAATGGCTTAAAACAGTATCTATTTAGTTTTAACAGGAATGTATAGGATTTTAAGGAGATCATCTGGGAGACCTCTCTGGTCTCAATCATATGTCTATATCAGGTATGGGTCAGGGAGACTCCTAGCTGATTTTGACTAGGCTCTCCCATATGTGTGGGGATAAGATGACTGTTGGCTAGGCCATAATAGCCTTATTTCTCTTAGATGCATCTCTTTCACCCCTCCAGTAAGTGGGGTTGCTCTCATGTAGAGGCAAGGGCCCAAGTACGCAAGAAGTTCCTTTCTTAAGGTCAAGACTCAGAACTGATACATCATTAATACCACAGCATTCTAATAGCCAAAATAAGTTATAAAGTAAGCCCAAGTTCAAAATGAGGGCAAATAAAATACACCACTCTAGTGAGAGAAACTACAAAATCACAGTATGTGAATATAATAAGATGTAAAGAAATCTGGCTATTTTGCAATCTATCACCACTTTTAAACTTTAATACACAGATACATTGTCTCAATTGTTGCTCTGTAGATGTATTGAATTTCACCTAAGAGCGAAGAAGAAACTAAAGATTCTAACTTTAGATTCATGTGGTTTGCTACTGACTTCTGGATGATAATCTCAAATTGGCTCATCATGGCTAATTAAGCCCTGACAAAGGCTTTTGATTTTGGAGACCTGGGCGTTGCAGCCATCATAGTGGAGTGATTGTTTTTGTAAGCCTGCTGAAAACCAGAGACTCTTCTGATTGAGATATTCTTCTTCTTAGGTTCAGGTGGAGGAAAAAAAAAATATAAAATCATTAATTAATGATTATAAACTTTAATTCTCTGATTATAGGATTCAGGTTTGCTCAGAATATCAATAAGAAACTATATTAGTTTTAAAATCAAGTTGAATCTTGTTTTCAGAACAAGAACAGTGGGATAGTGAAATCGAATAAAAGGAAATAAAGTCAGACTTGTGTATATTATTTTATTAATACATAATGGAGGGTGTGGGGCCCCAAAGAGACTAAAGAAGAAAAGATAACAAGATCATAGAAAAAAAATAAAATAAAATTATGCTCATAGGGACAACCCAGATTCAAAAAAATAAAAATACATATATTGAAAAGAACTACAGATGGGAAGTCTGTAATAAGTGCAACTGGGAACCCTCAGCTTGAAAACAGAGATAGCCAGGTGGCTGAAGAAAATACATAAAGATTTCAGAAGGGAGGACTAAGAAGATCAGTCTAAAATACTTCAAGCAATATTTGATTGTTTCAAGGTAACACTTTTTGTTATTACTTTTGTTCTTTGTGATAGCTTTGTTTCATTTTGCTTTTATCTGAGAAAGTATATCTATATATTTCTTGGGGGAATATGGTCAATTTATGAAGTTAGATCTCTAAGGAAGACACACTGAAGATGAACCACCCTAAAAAGACCCATAATAGACAAAAATAGATAAAATTCAGGTCTAGGTTATATTCTGTGTAGAATTATCCAATACAATGGTCACACGTTGATAAGATTTGTGTCTTAGTGTCTTCATATCTCACCATGTAACACACCTCAAAGGAGAGTCTAGAGAAATATAATAGGAAAACAGATGTGTGGGCCAAAGAAGCAAATGGGTAAAAAAAGAAGGCAGACATTATAACCTAGCCTTGTACATGGTAGAGAAAGAAAAAAGAAAAAAATGAACATTCTAAAAAACACATGAAAGATTTAAAACCCAAATAGACCCACTGCAAATGATTAAGAGTATACAAAAGAAATAAAACACTAGGGACATTCTATAGGTACAAAGAAAGAGGTGGTAAGTAGAGGTGATTCAAACACTATATGAAATAATATCAGTTACATACACATTACCTGGAAATTTAAAAATATGACGAAAAGTAAGATAGTATTTTTAAAAATAAATATTTCTACTCCCTCAGCTCCTAAAGATATGGTCTTAGCGGAAAAAAAAACTTATTGACTAAGATTTCCAAGTGAGACTAAAAATGGACAAAACAGAGAGATTGCCCCCAGAAAGTAAAATTAAAAGCTCTAAAAACTTCTAGATCTGATGCAATAATACAATCATTGTTGCAAATGATTATACATGATTTAGTAACTGTTAAAAAAAAACTCCCCACAACTCTGGAGATGGACCCCCATCTAGTATTCTAGTATTCACTCCTATTGAAAATTTTAAACTCCTCCACTTTTAGATAGAAGGTATTACTAACTTAAACTCTGGCAAAATCTGCAACTCTGCTAATTTTAGTTCTTCATCTCTAAATGGCCCAAAAAATATCACCTTATATTTCTTCTTTTCCTGTATTTTTTGTGAAGAAATGTTGACATTCGTGATATGGAGGCTGAATAGAGCTTGGATTATAAAGTTAGAAACTCATAGGCAAAGAGGGATTTTAGGTACAGCATGGTCATCTCCAGGATGGAAAAATTCAGAGTCTGCCAAAGTTCAAAAGAGTACAAGAGATTGGGACAAAGAAATATACAAGGCTAGGAACTCAGGTTTGTAAGCTTAGTGGGGCTCCTAAACATGGGCACTTTGCTCACAAAAGTGAGAGGAGGCCCACTTTCAGAGTGGTTGTCAGAAATCTAGGTTTTAAAGGAGAAATGAAAATCAAGAGGGATATTAAGTATGAGGTATCAGACCTAAGAGTAAAATAGAAATCTGAAATCAATCCTGGTTTGGCAAGAAGACAGGAGTATTCAATATCACACTTTAAGAAAGGAGACCATAAGACTATCTTGGATTTCCCCCACAAATATGATATTTGACAAGTGTAAAATTCTATGTACTCTTTAAATGAGAGACTTCTTCCAGTTGATATTAAGATAGGATTTCAGTAATAATTTTTTAAATGGCATAGATAGAGATATATTTTGACAAGAATAAAATCTATCTTTCTCTCACTTTCCTCCCCCTTCCACTAATGCTTTCCTCTAAATAACTAGACCTTTGCTCTGGATTTTTGACTGGCCAGAGTAATGTGGTTCTAAGTTACACTGGCCATAATTTGGGCATTATGGTTTGATGGAATGTCTGTCTTATTTTCAGATTTTCATATGGGAATATGACTAGTGCACTGATACTTTGTTGTGTCCTCCTGACTAACTCTTTGGAAAACTCAGTCCCATAAGAGATTTGAGATTGGGTTCATTTAACTTTGTAAGTACAAACAAACTATAGCCATTTGCAAGGAAGGAAGACAGCCCAAGCTACTGCTGCTGATAGACATTCATCTCTACCCAGGCAGCTGAATGAAATACATTTGACAGCAAATGAGTAGAATATGGAATTGGAAAAGGCAGAAATTCATACTTTAATTTCATTGGATTTAATAAGGGATTTTAGATTTTAATTTATCCCTGTAAAATAAATAAGAATACACACACACACACACACACACACACCTGGAGAATTCTTACATTCCCGATGGTATATAATGACTTAGGTTGACAGCTGGTTTTGCTTCCTAATCTCAGCTCAGTTATATTAAACTTAAGGCATAATTTAAGTTAGGAAATACAATAAGCAACACAATTTTAGTTAATAATGAAGTATGCTTTAAAGTTTATTTATGTCTCACTGTGGCCTCATTTCAGAGATTTCTGGGGGAAAAGCTGAGATGCTTACTCTGGATCCTAGGAAAACATATAAAGGAACAGTAGTTGTTATTAAAAAAGCACCTTGATAAAAATAGACTCAGCTCTGGTAAGCTGTGCCAGGGTCTCTTCTCCACTGAGGGAGAAAACCAAATACTTGTCCATAGATTTGACAGTTAAGTTCAGTGACATAAGGGGACAACAATCTAGAGACGAATACAAAAGATGCTCGTTTAGGGGCACCTGGGTGGCTTAGTCAGTTAAGTGTCTGCCTTCAGCTCAGATCATGATGCCAGGGTCCTGGGATCAAGTTCCACATTGGGCTCCCTGCTCAGCGGGGAGTCTGCTTCTCCCTCTCCCTCTGCCTCTCTCCCCAGCTTGAACTCTCTCTCAAATAAATAAATAAAATCTTAAAAAAAAGAAAAAGGAAATATGCCGGTCTAAAGAGTAAGAAACATTCATTCTACTCTCAGAAGAAGGAACAGTTTTGAAGTATCATTTATGACTCTCCTCTTCTTCCTCCTCATCACAAAAGAAGGGACTCAATGCAAAAGAGGTCTCTGCACATGCATGACCTAGCCTTTTGGCTCCTTCTCTTTCTCTCAGAGCTGCCTACCTCCTGCAGTGTGTGTCCTCCTCACGTGTCCCTCTTTCCAGTGTCAAAAACATACAGGGAGAAATTCCCCCTCTATGGAAATGTCCTGTAACTTCTCAGTTCTTCAAGATGACTGAGTGGGTAGATGATATAGATTGTATTATTTATGTTTCATATAGCATTGGCCATTCATTTTAGAAGCAAATATCTGTGATCAATAGGGCACTGTAGTGAACAATATTGATATGAAAATATCTGCTACTCCCACCAACTGGATATATTTCATACTCCTACCTGTTGATGTCAGGTTTGGCCATGTGATTTGTTATATCCAACAAAATATGAGAAATAATAATTGTGCTACTTCCAAGCAGAAGTTTTAGGGGCCATCATGTGGTGATTCTTTTTTTCCCTCCAAAATAAACCTGATATTGTTCCTGCTCCTCTGTCTGGATCCTAGATGAAACAGAGACCAGAGCCACAGGAAACCTGCAGCCTAACCATACTTGTCATGTAATTTCAGCAAGCTTTTATTGTGCTAAGCTATTAAAGTTTGGGGTATACTTTTTAACATAGAACAAAGTGACCAATACAAGTGGTAACTATAATTAGGGCCCTGCAGTAAAAATTCTGAAATGTGCAGCATTGGCTCTGGGATTAGACATGGATATCCAACCAACTATTATTAGAGCCAAGAAAGATGGAGACTCATGTTCTGCAGTGGCAAACATCTGGTAAAACTATTTCCCATTAATAACTTTAACTAATGAGCTTATGACTTTAGGTAAAAGGAAAAGCAGAATTTGACAGTACGATTTAGTTTCTATAAATGAATTTGATATGTATTTTAAAAATCTATAAGAAAGAGACGAGCTCAGGAATGAATTGGCTAGTTTACAAATAGAATAAAAGGGAGTTTAGAAAATCTAGAAATTCTTTGACCTTCAGAGATGCAAAATGCAACTGGTTCTTACTTCCAATCATAAGAAAAATACAATTGAAAAATACAAAGGTCTACAAAACCTCAACATAATGTCAAGACGAAATCAGAGGGGCACCTCGGTTAAGCGTCTGCCTTCAAGTCAGGTCATGATCCCAGGGTCCTGGGATGGAGCCCCGTGTTGTGCTCCCTGCTCAGGGTAGAGCCTGTTTCTCCCTGTCTCCTAGCTCGTGCTCTCGCTCTCACTCTCTCTATCTCAAATAAATAAATAAAATCTCTTTAAAAAGACCAAATCAGAGAGAAGGTATAAAATGTGTTTTAAAGCCTCTGAATTGGTTAATGTAGTACCCATTAAATCATTTTAATTTGACAAAATGGCTTAGAAGAAAGAGACTAAAGATCTGGCTCTCCCATAGAAAACCTGGTCAATTCAAGTTGTCCTTAATTAAATCTAAAGAAAGAGGCATCTTTTAGAAAGAGCTATGTGTGTAGCTTGAAGCAAAAGCTAAATGATATCATATAGATAAAAAGCTAATCATGTTTTTGAGAGAGCTGAGTTGAAAAAGAAAGTACCCTCTAAAAAGGGCTTAATAAAAGTATATTCCACATGTCCTAAGGGAGGGCCTTGGGACATCTACACAGAAGAACTTCAGCATTAGTATGGAGAAGTTATTGCTGAGCACTTCACATCCTTTTCTTTCTGGAATTGTAGTGTTTATTGTTACTATATATCCTGCTCCATTCCATGATATAAATGGACTGTGTAGGAAGCAGATACCTTCCTTCTATAGTTCATAGGTCTCCCGATCAGCAAAACCACATCCAGAGCTGATACAAAGATAATCACTTACATATCCTAAACCTGAATCCATGATTGATGTTCTACTTGAGGAAAGGGTGAATGTGCTTTTGCTTGTGGGGAAAAAAAAGGTAATAAATTTTTACACCCGAAATATGGACTCCTATAGACTGTTTTATTTTAAAAATATTGATGGCTTCTTTTTAAGAAATAGATTATACATCTTTGCCACATTGATACCAGGCTTGTCATATGACTTGTTTTGACCAGTGAAAGTGGAAGTAGCATGTGCTACATGTAAGCTGTAGTATTGCATGGCTCAGCCACTTCTTTATTTCTCTGTACTACCAGCGTAATAATGTCCTGAATAGTGTCCACACCTTTACTGTAGATCCTGGAAAAGAGGAGACATAGAGCAGAAACTAAGATGACCTATAGCCAACACGTAATGGAAACAGTAGATAAACCTTTGTTTTTGTAAGCCACAGGTATTTGGGAGAATTTGTTACCACAATATCACCTAACGAAAGCTAACTAATACAATGAGTTGGTTCAATTAAATAAAAATGCCAATGGTGGCCTCTTGTCTAAGTTGAGTTCTCCAATTCAAATGCCGATATTAAAAAAGATAAATTTAATTTCAATCTAACACTGAAGTCTATGTCCCAATTGGCTGAAACTTTCTAATCCCAAAATTATGTTTTCTTTGTCTCAGACTCTCTGCTAAGTGTTTCAAATATATCATCTCATTAAAACACACCAAATTCTATTGTTTGCCCACTTAACAGATAAGGAATCTGAATAGGAGAAATTACATAATTCTTCCAAGGTTGCCTGCATGATAAGTGCTCTGATTCCAGGTTCTTAATAGCAAATTACTATTCTCAAGTACTCAGGATAAGCCTCCAAAACTTTCTCACTCTTAGTCTCTGTCAGTAAACAATGTCTACTATGTGAAATTAACATATCATTTGAAATATGCTTATAGGGATCCTCTCTCTAGAACAAATATCAGAACATGGTCTGACCGCAAATTTTATTATAAAAGACCGTCTTAAAAATGATACTTTTCCCCAAACTGAGCAACATGAAGCAACAAGCAACATTAAAGTCATTCACCTTTCTGTTTGCATCCCTGTGATAGAGAGTATGCCAATGTAATCTTCTAAACCTAAGAAAAAACAAATCCTTCTAAGCACATTCAGCTAGTTTTCTCCCCTCAGGCTAAGCATGAACCTAAGGAGAGCACCTCCAACAGCTATAGCAGGCAATGAAGATAGCAGATGTTTTCTCTTTGGATGGACTAAAACTGAATACTAAAAATCACTGCAGCTCTGCTCCCTGCTTCTCTTGACTCGCTCTTTGTGTAACCCTGTTTAATCCAGCGAACCAATACTGTTCTGATATAAAACACAGTGCAGCTGTATTTTATAATTGTCTTTATAACGCAGCTGAAATAGAAAGAAGGGTCCCACATTTGGAATTAGCTCCCATTTATTATCCTTGAAGATTCAAAAGCCTTGAGAAATTGGCCCTTTTAACTTTTGGAATTTGTGTCTTCATCTGCAAAAGGCGAATAATTTCTCACAGATTTGTTGTGCTATTTAAACTAGAGCAATGAAAAATAAGATAATATATTGATCAGAATAGGCTAGGTTATGCTCTGTTTTTTTTTTTTTTTAAGATTTTATTTATTTATTTGACAGAGAGAGAGATCACAAGGAGGCAGAGAGGCAGGCAGAGAGAGAGGGGGAAGCAGGCTCCCTGCTGAGCAGAGAGCCCAAAGCGGGGCTCGATCCCAGGACCCTGGGATCATGACCTGAGTCGAAGGCAGAGGCTTTAACCCACTGAGCCACCCAGGCACCCCTATGCTCTGTTAATAAACAATTTTAATTGTTTCAAACAATGGGAGTTTCTGTTTACATGTGCAATCTGTGGTTGTGGGGCTAATACATAAGGGCTACAAAACGTTACCATCTTGTAGTTGAACTATCTGGCGTTTGTAACCTTTTTCACTGTGGCCAGGGAAGAGAGCACTATAGGGTCTCATACTAGAAATTAAATGCCTCAGTCAGAAAGTGACAATGTCACTTCCAATCACGGATCACAGCTCTAACTACCTTAGGTACAAGAAAGCAGAACCTTTCTATGTTCCCGGAAGTAGATGAGGACAACAGACAAATGAGTTTCAAAAGACTCTTCCAGAATTGAAGCTGTAGCAGACCATATCAGTATAAAATCATATCATTTGAACAATATTTTTTATCTTTACATTTAATTGTACCCTCCCCTACATTATCATAACCTGAAATAAGTTACAGTGTTCCGGTTTTTCGCAAAATGGAGTCTTAACTAAGCACATCTGATCATTTCTGGAATTTTCTGAGGGAATATTATAAATCATGTAAGAAACAAGCATAGGCTCATGAAAGTGGCTAGAACTGAACATTGAATAAGTAAAAGACACCAAGGGAAAAAATGCACACAATGGCACAGGGTAACCTCTAGTACAGAATTAAAATAAGAAGATAATTAAATTTGCTGATATTTGAGATTCTTTTATTTGAACTCTTTCACCTTATGTCCCTGTCTGATAACTAATTAGAATTTTCAGTGTTCATTTGGATTCTATTTGCTTTGCAATTTGAAAACCTGGATGTTATATAAGAGATAAATGCAATGCTGTAAGACTGTAAGTTTATATTCATTTTAATTATAACTGCTCTGTGGCTAAATATCCTGTTTTCCAACTGCTTCACCTAGAGAGAGCGTTAATAAGACTCTAAATTGGCCCTACAATCTGGTATTTACGTTTAAAAATCAATTTACTTAATTTGAGGGTCCTTCTTCCCATGACTATATGGTAAACTACAAGAACATGGTAGAGTCATTTAGACTATTTTAAGTCTTAAAATTCTTCTTAATGATTATAGTATCTTTTGACTGGATCATAAAAAAATTTCAAAGGTTATCCTTATTATTACAGTGTGGGGGAACTATATGTTTCTAGAAAACCACCGGCCTATATGTTCAATAGTTTTTAGGATGTTTATTAAAATTGTAACATTTTTAAATTTCCAGAAAAAAATCAATGATCCTAAATTAGACAATTATAGTAATAAGAATAGACTTGTCATATATAAGATAACTATTTTTAGGGAAGAAAGTTATTAAAGCAAGGTAGATGATAGTCATGTGGGAAGAGAGGGACTCTTCCTTCCATGATGCAGCTTATACATGCCAGGTCTTCCTTGCTAAGAAGATATAGGAACAGAAATCAGAAATATGCCATTATATTCTTATCAAGAATGGTGATCCCAGGTGAAAAGAATATTTTTTTCTATATACTTCAGCCAGTCAGAATCTTAAAGTAAGCCAGGAAACCTGAAAGTTCTGGAGAGTGACAACAGAGAAAGAGGAAAGTCTTGAGAACATGAATTTACTTACCTTCTGGTGCACAGTAGAGGCACTAAACAAAGAACCCTTGGTGAAATCATAGCAACCTAGACATACAGCTGTTTCTAATCCACTAAGAGCTAGAACAACATGAAGCCATATAATGACAGCAATGAACCATGTACAAGACTAACTACGCTCAGGCCTAGAGCTAGAACTGCTGACTCTTTCCTGGCACTTACGATCTGAGTTTTAAAACAAATCTGACATTAAAGCTAGTCAACTGCCTGTACTAAGAAATAGGCAAAGGTAAAATAATCTGCCCTACTGTGTTTAAAACAAATATTTTAAAAATAATTTTTAAATAGCTACTCATTGTTCATAGTCTACATAGATCAACTAACAATGACACTTTTTATTTTTTTAAAGATTCTATTAATTTATTTGAGAGAGGGAGAGAGAGAGAGAATGAGCAGGGGGTAGGAGCAGAGGGAGAGGAAGAAGCAGACTCCCTGCTGAGCAGGGAGCCCGACTCAGGGCTTGATCCTAGTACCCTGAGATCATGACCTGAGCTAAAGGCAGATGCTTAACCAGCTGAGCCACTCAGGTGCCCCGACACTGTTTTAATAAAGAGTTTATTTTTATAAAGACGAGGTCCTGGTTTATGCTACATGTTTCATGAGAGACATATAGCCTATTTTTTATATAATATATATATACATTTTTAAAGATTTTATTTATTTATTTGACAGAGAGAGAGATCACAAGTAGGCAGAGAGGCAGGGAGAGAGAGAGGAGAAAGCAGGCTCCCCGCTGAGCAGAGAGCCCGATGCGGGGCTCGATCCCAGGACCCTGAGATCATGACCTGAGTCGAAGGCAGAGGCTTTAACCCACTGAGCCACCCAGGCGCCCCTATAATATATTCATATACTTTTACTTGCTAAGAAATACTTAAAGTGTAAGCACATATCCTAAAGAAATATCCCGGGTTAGGATGGTACATTCTATCCTAATTCAAGAAATCAAATAAAAAGAGTGCTATTGTTTAATTATATAATATTATATGTTATTACTTCTAGCTGTTTCTCTCCTCTGAGGCAATTAAACTACTACTACTCTTAACTCAGTGACAATGAAACATTCCCTTCCTAATAAATCTTAGACTAATCTAGATTTAATACAAGTTGATGGAGAAGGGGCATGATAGTTATCGCATACAATATTGCTCCATTACTTTTAAATTTATTCCTGGAGTAAATTTTCTAACATGGTACCTAGTCATTTAGGAAATAAACTGATAATAAATTCTACACAAGTAACCTAAATGTCCTCCAGCCTTTTCCAGGACAAACTTCCTCTGTGCTATGTGAGAACAGAGCCATTTGATCATTCCTTAGCTATCCCAATGGGCAGCTTCATCTTCACATCGGGTGTGCCCCCCACTGTTCTTAGCTCTGCCACAATTGGCTCTGCTTTTGTTTCTCTATCAACTCAGCACTTCATAAAATGCTGCACTGGCCTCAGGTAAAGCATCCAAAGCACAGGAAAGAACAGCCCTTCTCCAAAGCCACAAGTAGTCTTCAAAGCTCCAGGTAAAGTCCAAGCTTATAATCTACAACTACCTAAAATGCAAAGGCTCCTGGAGTAATTTTCAGTGTAATTACAATTGCCTAAAAATAACCTGTTCAGTTAAGCGCCACCTACCCCCACATGTATATTAGACACCGGGAAACAGTGTTTTTACCCGCAGGCTATAATCATGAAAACTGTCTTCTAATGCATAAGAATCTCCAGGTATCTGTTAGAAATTCATATTTCCAACCCTCTTTCCTTCCCTGTAATATGTATTTTAGTTATTGCTCCAGGTGATTATTATGATCTGACAGCAGAGAAATACTGCTCAGAAAAACTGAACGATCTCTCTGGAAAACATTCTAAGATTTAGTTTGAGGCTAGAGAAAGAATCAGATTAGAGCCTGAAGTAGCCACAAACAGGCACAAGGGAAATACTTGGGAGAAAGGGAGGAAGAAGAAAAGGAAGAGGGGGGAAGAAGGAAAAAAAGAAGGAAAGATAATGGAAAAGACAGAACTGGGAGCTCCTGATAACAAGATTCATGATGTGCTGACAAGCTAAAGGCTTAATTTCTCTTAAGAAAAAAATATTTGAAAAGGAAAACATACAGAATAGGACCTTGGATTGGTGAACAAGTTAATATACTTAGTTTTTTTTACAGTTCCCACATCCACTAGCATTCAAATATAAGGACAATAATTAGAAATTTAGAAAATTGATTTGTAGAAATGTTATTACTACTTTCAGTATGGTCTACATAATAAAAAATAATAATAAATAGGAAAATCAAAGAAATAAAAATAAAGAATAAAGAAATGACACTGAGAAATATAGCAGTGGAAGTTAAGTTTCATTCAACATAATTATTGATGCATAAAAATATGCAAAACTCTGGAAGACAAATCTGATATAAGCTCAAATGGAGAGAAAGGAAATGTAGTAAGCTTTTTATTTTATTTAATGGCAGGATATAAATATAATATAAATCTAAACAATCATAGAAATACAAAAGTTAAATATTCTTTTAAAACGTTTGTGTGTAATCTATATAAATATAGTAACAGAATGTGCAACCTGCATATAGCTAGGGGGAAAAAAAGAAAATATTTCAAATAGTCTGAGAGTAGGCATGAAATACTAACAAAATAAAGAGAAATAATGATAAATTGAAAAAGATAAAATAAGATTGCAGAAATAAATCCAAAAGCAAAATAAGAATAAGTCAAACCTCCTATTTTAAAGCAGTATCTCTAAGATTTGGGGGATTTACACCTACTCGTGAAAATACTTGCATAAAACTCACTTAGGATGAAATAATCCAAAAAAAAAAAAAAAGTAAAGAAAATGGAAAATGTGTCTAGAAGGATTCTGGTTGAGTGTTTTATATTAAAAATAAACTCCTTCTTAAACCCCAATGAAATGAGAATAAAGAGGAAAAAATACGCTTCTACCAACAAAGAAAAGAGGAGACAGTAGTTGAAGAGGTGTAATTTCTGGAAGCAGGAAAGCAAATGAGTAGAGACTTTACAGAGCTCATAAAACTTTTACTTCAGTTTAAAAGGGTCACTGGGGGTAGGGAGGGAAGTTTATTCATGCTACGGATTCTGGGAAAATCTCAAGTATGAGAGCCAACAACACCTCTGAAGACTGGTTTGTAGATGAAGCAGAAAACAGGGAGATTTATTAAAGTCATATGAAAAGTTATTAGGCTTCAGATCCCCTTTTCAACTTAATATCAATATGACTATACCTACAAACTGGCAGAAACATGAAAACATGAGATTTATTATTTGGAGATCCAGGAAATCAGGAGTTATTAGGTGTGACAATGTTGTGCTGTAAACAGTGATTACATGAAAGTCAACATATAATACAGAAAACTTCCCCCTCTACTTACCTCCTCCTGATTGTTCCTTCCCCAATTTGGCTCAATACTCATATCCTCAAGGCATAAGGTTGGAAGGTTTCTGTCTGGGGAAATGAATAACCAGAGAGAAAGACTGAGAGACAACTGGCAGTCATGTCCCCCAGTGAAATATTTCATTAGTGGAAAGGTCTCAGACTTCTTCTTAAAAAGCTAGTATTGCTTAATTGTTAAATATGAATAGAAAATCAAAGAGTTCCACATATTAGAGAAAGATGTTGTCATGGAAGATACAAATCAAAACAAAGGGGAAAAAAGGAAATGAAGAAACAAAGACAATGATGGGAATCAATGAAAATAAAACCAATTAATTTAATTACAACTTACATACTCAGGGAGGAAAAAAGAGATCAAGCATCCATGAAGTAACAGGACACTCCTAAAGGAAGAAGTATTCAGAAAACAAAAGCGGTATTTTTTAATCTTCTGCCAGGAGGATGTGATTAGTTATTGAGCTATACTGGGGAAGGAGCAGGAGGAAGAGGGAAGCCAAGAGGGACGGTCTCTGCATTCTCTGTGTTGACTGACTTAATTTATCACTGACACAGCATGAAACTGTCACTCTTAGTAATTCCCTGAATTTGGGGTGCGATGGCTTTGCCTCTACATCCAAGTGCCTAGCACAATCCTCTACAAGTATAATCATGATAAATAAAAACTTGAGATTTTCTTACTAAAAATTCAAATAAATGACTCAATTTTTAAAATTCTGGGCCATTTCTGGAGCTGAGTCTGGGACAGCTCCAGGTCTGCTGTTTCTCATAATTTTTACTGAGTGCCAGACATGGGTCATAAAATAAGACTGCCTAATGCAAATAATGTTGTTGTATACAAATACTACATTTGTTAAGTGATTCGTGAGAGATAGGTGGGGAGGATAAAAGGATAAAAAGGTTTAGTCAAGAATTGAGTGGAGTTTGTGTTTCATTGTTGCTAGAGTTCACTTCAGTGGACTAGACTGGGATCTTCCATTGTGGCTTACTGTGAGGCCTACAGTTCAAAAGAATTTGAGAGGAATGAATGGGTGATTTTAGGGGAGATGGTCCTGAAATAAGAACCAGATACCAGACATATGTCATTTCTAGAAACTTCTATATATTATGTGCCTGGAGCAAAAAGTAGGACAAGGGACACAATTGTGGATGGGTTGCTGGTTTCTCAAAGCATGGTGATTAAAAATTGGTCATTGGCTATGATAAGCACGTTGACAAAAAATGATTTGACTTAATGAGTTATGTAGATCAGTAATAGTATGTTCCATGTAATTGTAATCATTTAACAGGCCACATGAATATTCATGTGGTAAAGAGTGTTATATACAATGAAACATTGTATGTATTAAGTAATACTAATATTAAATAAAATAAAAATAAAATTTTATGGAAGAATAAAAGTGGGGCAGTGGTGAAACAGTGTTCTAGTAGTAACATAAATATAAGCACTTGGTTTTATTATCAAACTTAGTTTCTGTCCTAATAATCTTTCAAAATGTCAATATTTTCAAAAGATTTTAAATCTTACTTAAATCCCTCATTATTTAAATTCAGTTTAAATAATCAGATTATCAATTTAAACTCCCTATCTTTACCTATATAATCTTTCTTATAACATAAAACACCTACGGTATTTCAATTTTATTTGCTACTTATTTTTACCATAGGAATATTTCACCAGACGGATTAATAAAGTATCCATAAATCTTTAAATAAAGTTATCTTTGTTTTGTATTTATAAATAACAAACTAAGTTATGCAAAGATTTCCGCTATAATAGACAGAAACTAGCTTAGTTTTAACAAGTTTGGCATAGTGTATTTTGTACCATGAGGGTTCATTTGCATTTATCAAATAGACTATGACAAATCAAAAGAATAATACCTAAATTCAACTGTGTAAAATGGATATATCAGTTAAGAATTGTTTTCATCCCTAACAGAACACGCCCTGCCAAAAACAAAACAAAACAAAACAAAACAAAACAAAACAAAACAAAACAGCTTTAAACTAGTGGTTATCAAACTTTGCTGTATGTTAGAATCATTTCAGGAGCTTTGACAATTCCCCATGCCCAGGCTGCATCCTATATAAATTAAATCAGTATCTCTTGAGATAGAATCCAGACATCTCAAGTATTTAAAACTCTCCAGGTACTTCCAATTTGCAGCCAAGTTTAAGGGCCAGTGGCTTAAACAAGATAAAAGATAATTCTCTCTCATGTAAAAAGTAGTTTAGAGCTTATATACAGCTTTACAAGGTCATGAGGGACTCAGGCTCCTATTTTTCCACAGTTCCATCCTTCAGAGCCTAGCTTCCATCTTCAGAGTCAACTCATTATAAAAGATACCTAATAAATCTCTAATGATTATAGCCTTGCTTCAGGCAGGCAACAGGGAAAGTAGGATGCAAAAAAAGCTTTGCACCCCTTCCCTTTATGCAGCCTTCCCTGAAGTCACACCTAACACTTACACTTTCATGTAGGTGAACAGAAGTCAGACATATGAACATAATGTCCAGGTTTCTTCTACGAAAGATAGATGCTGGAGTCAAAAAGCAATCTTTCACATCATGCTTAAAACACCACCACAACGTTTACATCTACCTCCCACATTGAAATATGAAAATTTTGTAATTTTAAAATCTAGTCAAAGATACCATAGCATATCTTATTGATGTTGAATCAAACTACAATAAAAATTAAAAACTAACAAGTTAAATGCTTATGCCTCCAAATCTGATTCTTTGGTAGGTCTCCTCACTGGGTGAGACTACTAAAGAAAAACAAGGAAGAAAGTTTTGGTTTAATATTATAATGTAGATGCTCCCAAAATATGCAGAATGTGGACTGGAATGTTATGATGGCACAAAAATGAACAAAAGGGGAAAAGATAAGTGCCGCCTCCTGACAGTGCACTGGAGAAGAATGAGGCACAAACAAGTCAGCTGCAAGAGAAAGGGAGCAGGGGACGACAGTAGAAAAGACTGTCGCCCCGAACAACTCCTCGGTCTCATATTTATTAAAAAGTAGGTAACAACCAAACAAAGAAGCCAGAGTAGGTTACACATTGACCATGAGTCTTGTAGATAAGTAAGAAGAAGGACAAAATATATCTGGTCACATAGTGCATGACCCATAGTAAGCAAACCCAAACAAGAAGGTTGTCTAACTAAATGCAGGTGCTCTCCGGGGAAGGGGAGATAATGGAAAAATGAAGCAGGCGGCGTTCCGCCCTGAGCAAGCCGGGCATCCCCAGCTGCTCAGATTCAAGGACGTGTATCGTCCTCTCCCCCAGAGGCCCATTGCCGGTACGTGTTTTTCTTAAGTCTATATCTAAGCATGCTTAGTAACTAATATAATTTCTCATAGGTTATAGTTTAAGCAGTACATTGTCCTGAGGGATGGTTACAGATAAGGATTATGATGTATATTTCCCAAAAGGAACAATCAATGGAAAAATGTTTTTAAATAATATTATAATTATATATACATACATATACACATACACACACACATACACATGTGTTCAATTTTTCAAAAAATGTTAGGATTATAAATATTAAAAATAGTCTGTGCTATGGAAATATTAGAATAGGATGGTGTGAAGACAGATGTGAAGATATGTATGTTGTTAATATGTATATCAGCATTTGGTCAAAAGAGCCAAATATGTATAATTTAAAATTCTCAGCTTTAAAAGAAGAGTTCTTTAAGAAAAATGGTAAGTAATGGTGATCATACTTGAAATTAATATATAGCTCTTCAATTTTATTATCAAATGGAACCTAATGTCAAGGACTGTGAAGAGTCTGAGATTTTGCCATACAAATTAGCCTGCCACAGTTTTATTAATGCTGGGGAAGACTCTGGAGTCAGAGATAAAGAATGACTTACTATCACAGCAAAAACAGTAGCCAGAATATCAACATTTTTATGCCACTTCCCTGAGCCCCATTCCTATAATGTAATGTAAAGAGGGCCAAGTGATACCTGTATACATGGTGGGTTGCATTAATGGAGATGATCCTTAAGCTTCATGAACCCAAATATTTTATAATGGTCAGTAGGTATACTTGCCCTTTTCCTGGGGGGAAACTATCCCTACTTCACAAAGCTGTAAATAAACTTTCACTTTTTTCCAGAGTGGCACTGTCCATGTCTTTCAGGGCTATTTGCTACACAAATATCCTTGAAAAGATAGCCTGAAACAAAGGGCAGTCAGTGTCTCTCCATATTCCTTTGAATGGATGGTGTCCAGTGCCCGATGTATGATAGGGTTTTCTTCTGTCCTTTCTATATTCTTACATTTACTCATATTGATATGTTGGGGTGTCAAATATTCAGTGCTTATAACCATCCTTGATATCAACTGTCTATATCTTAAGGATTTTATATCCTAGGTATATGTTAAATCCCTCATTTTCTCCCATTTCTACCACCAATGCATTAATTCTCATTCCTCAGTGTTCTCTTGCACCACAGCATTAACCACCCATCTAGTGAAACATGTACCCACACTGAAGCAGCACAATCTTTTTCATAATGCAAGTCTGGCCGTTAATAACCTTCTACCCCATTAGCCCTAGAAAAAAATCAAAGCTATTAATGTGGCTAACAGGCCATGCTATTATTATCCTTGCACTCTTTTTCCAACCTAATCTCATATAAAACTACTCTTGCTCTTGCTACGACTTCCACATTTGGTCTTCATCAGGTCCTCATGTTTCCCATATGCTCACTTGCCAGAGAACCATGGAATTTAACGTTTCTTACTCACCTCATTAACTTGTCCATGTTTTAGTTCAAGAATGACATCCTTAGCAACTTTTCCCTAACTCTCTAGGTGTTAAATGCCCTTATTATGAATCTTAAAGCCCTAGGCATTTTTCCTTTATAAATACCTTAAACACTCACCATTTAACATTTGTTTGTGTGATCATTTTATTAATTTCTGCTTCCCCCAATAAATTGTAAGTGATTTGAGAATTGGAATAATATCTGTGTTGTCTCATCATTACCTGCAACACTTCACTGAATGCCCTAGTATTAGTACGCACTCAACAATTGTGTAAAATAACTTAATTGCTGAATTTACTGCTGTATGGATTATGATAAGAAAAAAATGAAAAGTTTGTTTTAATAATGGCTGGTTACTGGTAAATAATATAATCATATATTTCAGCTTGATGTAGCAATTATAGTATAAATACATATACTACATGTATAATGTTCATAATGTACTATCAAATAAGTAGACTGAAAAGAATATTGCAAATAATATAATCTACCTTAAATGTACAAATGTAAAAGTATAAGAAAGTATATACAGCAAATCTTTGAATGATTGGATTTCATTTCTTTTTTAGCTAACTAGCATTTTCCATAAAAAAATGCACATGAAATGTAAAGTTTTAAAAATTTGTTACCAAATAGCCAAGCTTTATATATAACACACCCACAAGAGTCATTTCAGAAAATACTGTGCACTATTTGCAGTCCAATTGAATAATTTTAAAGAAATAAAATAATACGTATAAAACCATCCTATGGAGACTAGAAACACATACATTAAGCTTATAGTATCATCATAATGACATGAAAGGCCACATAAAATTGAATCATGTTGGAGATTTGAAAATATAATTCTTATACTTCCCAACTTTATTACAGAAGTAAATCAATGGTATTTTCCTCTCCTTACATAAGGATCCACAGTTATAATCAATATCCTCAAACAGACTTGAATTTTCTCTTACATTGCATATCTACAATTGACGATACAGAACAATAGTGGTATTTATGCATTATTTGCTGTAGTATGTTTTAAATGGATCCCCGATGGCCTAAGGGAATTACAGGTTGTTCTCTAAGCACCTACCTAAATTTTAGAAAGTGACTTTACTGCTGAATAAAAGGACATTTCAGATAGTGACTTTGATTTTTACTCTATGCTGAAGAAGTATATGGAAAAATTTGGGAGGTAACAATCAGAGCTGAGTTGGACCTTTTCTGGATGTAGGTAAAAGGGCACACTGAAAAAGACTGTTTACCATAGAACAATCTGAAACAGGAACTAAAAATTGGAAAATGAATAAACACTGTTCTTACCACAAACAAAGAGAACTATCAATAGAATTATACTGAATTTCACATTGGGGAGCCAATTTCAGTCAACACATTCATAGTGATTGTAATCAATGTATAAAGAGTTGCCTAGTTAGGAATTTTAGAGACGAATTGTAAATAACAGAGTGAACTTATGAATAACCTCAATGTTTTCCTTGTTTCTATTATTTAGTAGTTAGCAAAATAAGTTTTATGTTTAATTATTTATAAATAATGTTTACTTGTTTGAGAAATAGTGATTTTTTAAAAAAAGTATATTGACAGGAATTCTGTTAAAGGCAGTAGTCTAAATGCTTGCCTCTATTAGTCTCCTTCTTGAAATTAACCCTAAGTGAGCAGAGAAGAGAATGAATAAGTGGAAAAAGAATATGGAAGCCCAAAGCTAGGGAGTATTTTTAATGCATATTACAAATATTGAGAGATTTCTTCCAGGTATAGAATACATAGTTATAAATAAAAAACAATGCAAGCATTCATTTGGAAATCTAGGTAGAGAGAATTCTGGCCATTTCTTTTACCCTCTTATTTAGGGAAGTAAAATCTAGAAACTTCAGCAAGACAAGGAAAAGATGAGAGTCACTCCCAGTTAGTACACTTTTTCATGTACCATATAAAGAAAGGGAAACTTGAAACCACTCTGAATGGTTTGCTCTAACACTGATTATCAAAAGGGAAATAGAGACCTACAAACAAATAGGTTAGGGAATTTCTCTATTATGGATGATAAAAGAAAGTTGAAGTCTGGAAGTTTGATAGGCTCTGAGATAGATGAGCTCAATCTACCTATAGATATTTTCTTTACTGAGAACTAAAAAAGGTAGAAAACTACAAGTGGCCAATCCAAACAAAATCCACAGGAGGTAGTACTCTTCTTTTTATTTCACTCAGAAGTAAGAGAGTTTTCAAAAGCTGTGACAGAGCAGGCACTTCCAGAATTGAAGAGGACAAAGCTGTAAGTAAGGATTGAACAGAAGCACACTATGTACCCAGAGTAGAGATATAATGAGTGGAACTATGGCTAAAAAACACTCACTACTAGGGCATAGCAAAAATGGGCAGGCATCAAGTTCCAAATCTAGTACTGCCCAGAATCTCAGTTTTTCTGGGACCTCTTGATAGAAAATGGTATAATATAAATATTTACTATCCAGACATCCCTCTTAAGGAAATTATGTGAGTAAATGGAATGGAACCCAAGACAAAACTGCCCATGGTACTTTTTTTAATAGCGTGATGGAAGTTTGATTGATATACAAGGCACTGCACAAATTTAAAATATACAATTTGATGAGTATCGATCTATGTATATATCAATGAAACCATCACCACAATCAAGTTAGTAAATATATCTCTGTCCTCCCAAAATTTTCTTCTGTCTCTTTGTATTTTTGTTTTATTGTGGTAGGAATACTTAACATGAAATTTACCCTCTTAACACATCTTTAAGTGCACAATACAGATAATAAACTATTGACAAATGTTGTACAGCAGATGTCTAGAACTTATTCACTTCACAGCTGAAACTGTGTAACCACTGAATAACAACTCACCCAGCCACTGGCAACAACCATTTACTCTTTGCTTCTATGAGTTTGACTATTATAGATAGCTTATAAGTGGAATCATGCAGAATTTGTCCTTTTTATGGCTGCCTTATTCTTCTTATGATAATGTGCTACAGGTTCCATGTTGTCATATGGCAGGATTTCCTTCTATTTTAAGGTTATATGATATTCCACAGTATGTATTTACCACATTTTCTTTATCCATTCATCTGTCAATGGGCATTTAGGTTGTTCCTACCTCTTGACTATTGTGAAAAATGAATGTGGAAGTGCAGATATCTCTTCAGGATCCTGATTTCAACCATTTTGGATATACACCCAGAAAGAGATCACATGGTAGTTCTCTTTTAATTTCTTGAGGAACTTCCATACTGTTTTCTAGAGTTGCTGCACCATTTTACATTCCTGCCAACAGTGCACAAGGATTCCAATTTCTCCACATTCTCACCAGTACTTGTTATCTCATTATTTTGTTTTTGTTTTTTTTAAATATCCATCCAAAGAGATGTGAGGTAGTTTCTTATCATGGCTTTAATTTGCATTTGCCTGTTGATTCACAATAATTTATATATTTTTACATACCTGGAACCTGGGGGCCCTTTACACAACTTTGAAGAATTGTCTACTCAACTCCTTTTCCCATTAAGCAAATGCCAGCCCTGACTAAAGGATGAGACACAAAAAATAGGACAATAAAATGGGGATAAGGCAAAAATTCTGTGCCCCTCCAAACTCATTTCTTCACCTTTGATTAAGACAAAAAGTTATTCCTTGGTGAGAAAAGTGTAGGTAGGTAAGGGAAACCCTGAATATACTGTTAAAATAATCCAATCCTTATATGGTTTTACTACTGCTCAAGTTTATAAAATAAGAATTGAATTTAAAAACTGCCATATGATCTATCAACTCCACCTCTGGATTTATATTCAAAGGAAACAAAATCACTATCCCAAAGAAATACCTGCACCCCATGTTCACTGCAGCATTATTTACAATAACCAACACATGGCATGGAAACATCCAAAGTGTCCATAGATGGATAAATTAAATGTGATATAATTTTAGTCAGCCATAAAATAGAAGGAAATTCTACCACATACAATACCATGGATGGTACTCAAAGGCCTCATGCTAAGTGAAGTAAATCAGACAAAGAGAAATATTGTATGATATCATGTATTTGTGGAATCTAAGGAAACCAAACTTGTAGAAACAGAGATCAGATTGGTCGTTACCAGAGGTGAGATGGGAAGTGGGGGAATTGGGTGAAGGTGGTCAAAAGGTACAAACTTTCAGTTATAAAACAAATAAATTGGGGGATGTAATGTATAGCATGACAACTAGAGTTAACAACATTGTAGTGCATATTTGAAAGTTGCTAGGGTAATAAATCTTAAAAGTTCTTATCACAAGGAAAAGAAATTTATACCTATTGTGAGGTATATAATGTTAACTAAACTTACTGTGGTAATCATTTTACAATATATTCATATATCAAATCATGCTATATATCTTAAACTTATACAATGTTATATGTCAATTACATCTCAATAAACCTAGAAAAAAAATAATAATAACAAAAAAGAAAGCTTAAAGTACTTAAAGTACTCTGCTGTTTCTATTGTCTAAGGTATCAATCAAAAAGAAAAGCAATATTTTCTGGAGAAACGTCTCTCATCGTAGGCCTCAAAGTTAAGTTCCAGGAAAAAGAAGAAGAAGCTAATGAAGAAGTCACCATGGCGTGACAAAGAAAAATAAAAGACAATAGAAAAATATCAAAGAATTAACTCCTAGAATTATGAGATTTAAAAATATTAAAATATATACCTAGTATGTGCCAAAAAATAAAAATCATGCTTAAAATATGGGTTCAGTGCAAGAATATTTAAGAAAGAAAAAGAGTACTTAAAAATTATTTTCATATATATAATTGAAACAAAGACTCAGTGCAAAGGGTAATCTCCTAATAACATATTAGTCCTTGCTAAGAGAATTAGGAATCTGCAAGACATAGCTGAAGGAATTATCTAGAAAATAAACAAAAAAAGGGACAAAACATGAAAAATTATAAAAAGTCATCAAGAGATATAAGGTAAAGTGAATGGATCTAGTACAAGTCTAATCGAAGTATTAAAATGAAAGAAAGGATTGAACAGAGGAAATTTTCACATAAATAATGGGTGAGAATTTTCCAAAAGAGATAAAAGATCAATCCGCAAATTTAGAAATCCCAATTAACTATCAGGAAGATAAATAAAAATAAATATACATGCATATATGTATCATAGTGAAACTATAGAACATTTAACTTGAAAATATTAAATGAAGCTAGAGAAAAAAGATAAAAAATTATAGAGAGATAATTAGAGTGACAGTTGACTTCTAAACAGCACAATGGAAGCAAGAAGCATTATCAAAAGAGAAAAAATTGAATTATAAGAAATAACCAATTAATTCACAAGAAAACAAATAAAGGTCCAGTTAGATCTAAAAAAAAAAAGTCATATTGCATAAAAATTAAATCTAGGTATATGCTCTGAACAAGAGACACATAAAAATCATGAAGATACAGAAACTTTGAAAGTAAAAATACAACAGGAAATTTTTAACTAAAAGAAAACTGATATCACTACAGTAATATCAGACACTATACACTTTAAGGCAAAAAGGATTGCTAGAGAAAATAAAGTCACATGTGACTAAAGGACAACAAAATTGTGTCTCTTTCTCTAAGGACACATTTGACCTTGAACTAACTTACCATCTCTTCACCTGGTAACCTGATAAAAGTTGCCGTCAGCTATATTGCCAGGCAAGATTACTTATGGTAAAAACAATCATTGATTGGTAAATTACATTTGACCTAGAGGTATGGATGTACTCTAAATACCTAGTAAGAAGCCATAGCTTTAGACTTCCTTAAGGATAGTGATCTTCATACAGATATTTCTTATGGGTACATTGGAATATATACCTAGATATGTGATGAGATATATTGGCTCTATTGCATAAAGCTCTGAGCCAATGTGGACCCTATACCCACTGATGTGATATGGTCTCCTTGTACCTGAGCTAACACGTAGAGGCCAAAGGGAATAGCTCCTATATAGCTGTGTAAACTATTGCAAAGGGCACATATTGCATGGAGCACTGGGTGTGGTACATGAACAATGAATCTTGGAACACTGAAAAAATAAAATAAAATTAATTAATTTAAAAAAGAAATTAAAACTGAGAAATGTGTAAAAAAATAAAACAAACAAACAAACAAACAAACAAGAATAATGCAAAAACCACTGCCCCTAAAGAGGATGCTGCACTACTGGCAAGCTGTGTTTCCTGTCTCTCTGAGTAAATCAGTTCCATGTGTGGCCTATTCTGGTGCTGCGAGTCTGAATATGTAATTGTCCTTAAAATACCCCTCAATACATACTGATAAAACATTTAGTACTTTATTGATGCTTCAATGCATAATGATAAAATATTAAATTTCTCAGAGAGATATAACAATTCTAAACTATAAAATTCTAAATTATTATTCACCAAATGTAATAGCCTCATAGCCTCAACACATACAAAGTTAAAATTATTAAATGTATAAAGAGAAATAGATAAATCCATACATATTGTGGACTATATTCATATAATTGTCTCAATAGCAAGATATAAAGCAAACAAAAAACTCATTAAGAATAAAGAAAAATTGATAACATAACAAAAAAACCTGATTTAATGCATAGCTATAGAACATAGCACCTAATAGATACAGAGAACACATTATTTTCCAGAACACACAGAAGGTTTACTAAAACTGTCACATACTGGGCAATAAAGCATACATCAATAATTTTCACCAGTTTAATATCATCATACTACCTTGTCAGACCAAATGATTGGAAATTAAAAATAACAATTATAACCAGAATATTTTCAAATGTTTTGAAACTAAGAAATATACTATCAAGGGGCACCTAGGTGGCTCAGTTCATTAAGCAGCTGTCTTCGGTTCAGGTCATGATCCTGAGGTCTTGGGATCCAGCCCTGCTCAGCTGGGGACAGTCTCTGCTTCTCCCTTTTCCTGTGCCCCTCCCCCTCAAGCTTATGCTCTCGCTCTCTCAAAAATAAATAAATAAATAAATAAAATCTTTAAAAAAAGAAATATACTATCAAATAACTGGTGGTCAAATAAGAAATTTGAGGGAAAATAGAAATACTTAAAATAATGAAAAGTAATATATTAAAATTTATGGACTGAAGTTAGAAGTATTTAGTTGGAAATTTATGGCCTCATATGCTTATATATAAAGAAGAAACACTGAAAATGAATGATATAAACATCCACTTGAATAAGTTATTAAATATATATATAATAAAATGAGGGTAGAAGGAAGGAAATTTTGAAAATAAGAGAAGTTAATGCAATAGACAACAACCTTAGAATAGAGATCAACAATGGGTTGGAAGGCACTAAGTGCTAAGACAAACAGCACCAACATATCAGTAGATTAACACAATAAAGGTTTTTGTGTTGTTCATGTCCAATAAAGGTAATGGGAGTTGGGGGAAAAGGGGACAGGGAACTCTGTTACAGTCATTCCTTCTCATTCTCTGTATTACGTAAGTCCACTAACAAGTTATTTGTATCTAATCATCAGAAAACTGTTCCAAGCAAGAGATCATGGAGGATTACAAAGACGGTTGGATTTTTAATGCTAGGTCTGGGAATGGTCTATATCATTTCTGCACAACTAGTATTTCTACCCATATTATAGTGGCTAAAACTTAAACTATAACTTCATGTCTTAGGGGCCTGAAAATTTGGTCAAGTTGGATTTTCTAGAGTAACTGAAAAGGGAGGCAACAAAACACTACAGAATTTGACAGAATTGGTTCTTTGAAAAGATCAGTAAAACTGATAAGCTTCTATCAATATTAATCAAGAAAAAGGAGGAGCACCTGGGTGGCTCAGTCCAAGAGCATCCAACTCTTGGTTTCAGCTCAGGTCATGATCTCAGGGTTCTGATATGGAGCCCCAAGCCAGGTTCTGCACTCAGTGCAAAGT
Organism: Potos flavus; assembly: GCA_028534135.1. Taxonomy (NCBI): domain Eukaryota; kingdom Metazoa; phylum Chordata; class Mammalia; order Carnivora; family Procyonidae; genus Potos; species Potos flavus. Next base: position 79,133,347 of record CM052896.1, read on the forward strand.
CTGTTTAAGATTCTTTCCCCTCTTCCCTTTCCTTCTCCCTCTGCTCCTCACCGCCCCCCCCCCCACTCTCTCTCTCTCTCTCACACACACACACACACACACACACACTCTCTCTCTCTCTCTCTCAAATAAATAAAATCTAAAAAACAAGAAAAGAAAGAAAGAAAAAGGAGAGAAGGCACAATTTAAAGAGTATTCCACCAGCTTGTCTATCTAAGGTTTAACACTTTTTACTGGTTTTGTCTGGGAAATCCATGTTTTAGAAACCGATGGAAATTGCATTTTCCCTGCTGGAAGGACGTATAATTGGTTCTATGTGAAACTGAGCTCAGGTGCAATCTCAAGCCCTGACAGCATAAGCAACACACATACTTTATACAGCACTCACACTCATAATATGCAATGAATTCCTACAAATGAATAAAATATGAAAAAAACTTGAACCGCTGCTTTACAAAGCCACTTTATAAGTGGCTAAAATATAAAAATTGCTCAACTTCATTAACAATCACAGAAATACCAATTTTAATGTACGTATTTAAATATATCAGAATAACATACATTAAAATCTTGATAATGACACCAAATATTGATGAAGGTATAAAGCAACAGGAACTTTGCAGTGCAAATTTCCCCTCCTTTTAAAAATGGTTTGATATTATCTGGTACAGTAATCTTTTGTATATTCTAGAACACAGCATTCTATTCTTTGATCCAGACATACTCAGTACCCAGCTATATCAGAAAACATGCATGCGAATGTATATAACAGCTTTGTTAACAATAGTCAAAAACTGGAAACATTCCAAATATCTCTCAACAGAATTATATATAAATCATGGTATATTCTTGTAAATAGAATAATTCACATGCATCAACATGGATAAATCTCAATAGCATAATTTTCAGTGAAAGAAGGAAGTCAAATAATTGAATTATACACATGATATAACCCTTTATATACATAACTCAAAACTACATAATTTGAATGGTATATAAAGGGTTATACTATATAATGAACTATAAAGAAAAGCAAGAAAATAATTATCACATGAGTCAGAATAGTAGTTAACTCTGGAGGAAGGGAAAGTCTGCCATCAGGAAAGGACATGAATGGAGGTTTTAAGGAACAGGTCATGTTCTCTTCCCAATTCTGGTAGTTATAATAGGGATGTTTAATTTCAAATTATTCTTTAGTCTAGAATTATACTTTTATAAATTTAGTTGTGTATATGGTATTTCACAATAAAAATATGGTATTTGCAAAATAATCAAATTACATATCAACAGATACATACATGTCAATATATAGAATCAAAAATCAAAAATACTTGAAAATAAATCTAACAAAAGTAGTGCAAAAATTTTGTGGAAAAATTACAAAATTTATGTGGACTGAAATTAAAGATGGCAAGAGTAAATGAAAACATTCTACTTTTGTAAATAACTCAATTTTATAAAGATGTCAAGTTATTTTATAATCTATTCCAATCAAAAGTATTTTATTGTGCAAATGTGAAGTTGATTATAAAATTCACAGTTAACTGCAAAAGTCCAATGATAGCCAACATATATTTTTATTTTTAATTTTTTTAAAAGATTTATTTATTTATTTATTTATTTGACAGAGATAGAGAGATCACAAGTAGGCAGAGAGGCAGGCAGAGAGAGAGAGGGAAGCAAGCACCTGTTGAGCAGAGAGCCCAATGTGGGGCTCGATATTACACCAGTTATAAAACTTAGTCCGCCCCTCAAAAAAAAATAAAACTTAGTCCCAGGTGAATTAAAGAACTAAATGTGAAAGATAAAAATAAACTTCTAAAGACAATATAGGACAATATTTTTATGATCTTAGGGTCATAATTTTTTTAAAAGATTTATTTATTTGAGAGAGAGAGAGAGAGGGGGTGAGAGAGCCTGTGCATAGGGGGAGGGGCAAAGGGAGATGAAGAGAATCTTAAGCAGACCCCCAGCTGAGTGTGGAGCTCAAGAGGGGTCTCATTTGCACAACCCTGAAATCATGACCTGAGCCGCAATCAAGAGTCAGATGTTTAAAGACTGAGTCACCCAGGTGCCCCTTAGGATCATAATTCTTAAACAAGTTTAAAGTGTAAAAGGGACATTGAAAAATTTTACTTGGTTAAAATTAATTACTCCTAAAAAATAAATAAATAAATAAATAAATAAATAAATAAATAAATAAAATTAATTACTCCTACAACTAAAGATGTTGAAAAGACAAAACACAACTTAGAGAAGACATTTGCCATCCATAGTACGTATCAAAGGATTTGTAGCTAAAACATACGGAAATTTTTTTTTAATCAGTAAGAGAAAGGTAAACAACCTGCTAGAAAGACAAACACACAACATGAAAAAAAGTCACAGAAATAAAAACACAAATGACCTAACCCTAAAGATAGATATTCAACCACACTGATCATCTGAAAAATTCAAATTTTAAAGTTCCATCCATCAGATGGGAAAAAAAGAGGAAATCTGACAACATCAAATGTTGGTAGGAATATGAAACAATGGCAAATACCAAAGACACTCAGTGGAAAAATAAACTGGTACATCCACTTTGAAAAATAATCTGGTATAATCTGATAAAAGTAAAACTACACAAATCCTATAATGTACCAATACATTATATGTTTCTATTTTAGCACCCTATAATTTACAACAACCCCATACCACAAAGAATAATTTATACTCCATTTGTCATCCGTAAATGTGAGGACCAGTTTGTTTCTTCATTGGTTGGCCGAAAAAAACAAACAAACAAACAAAAAAACTAATCCTTTGTCTTTCACATATTTCTAACTTGTCACACTTCTAAACATTTGTACTTTTTTGACAAATGAATAACACAAAATGGGCATTTTCTCTAGTCATCTGACAGGAATGTGAGGTTTTGAATTTCAATTATACTGATTTCAAAGATAATAATGTCATACTATTTTTGAGAGTGATTCTAAAAGGTAAAACCATTTTCATTTTAAAAATTTTAAATGTCATAAGATTTTGAAGATCAAATATAGATATATCTAAGATAAATAGATCATATCATTTTAAAAGATGGTTCTTAAATGTAAAACTACTTTACATTAAAATTAAAGATGTACCATATTTCCAGACAAGAAAGTTGTGTAGATAACCAAAGGAAGCTTTGTTTTCTTCAAATTTCACACAATTATTTTCTTTTATTGCGTAAGATCAAAAAAATAAACTTTTATCAGGGAATTTTTTGGTATACATGCTAGTATGATAGTAAGTGCTGTTTCCATCTTTCTCAGGTGTTATAAAACTGAGAACTAAATTTGCTCATTACATTTTTTTAAAAAGATTTATATATTTATTTGAGAGAGAGTATGAGCAGGAGGGGCAGAGGGAGAGGAAGAGAGAATCTGAAGCAGACTCTGTGCTCAATATGGAGCCTGACTTGGGGCTCGATGCCACAACCCTGAGATCACAACCTGAGCCAAGACCAAGAGTCCGTTGTTCAACCAACTGCACCACCATTTAGACCTTTCCTCACTTGAAACTTTTAGTATAATTTTTCTCCTCTTCTCTACTTTTATTTCTTACTGCTTTCTTTGTTATTCAATATGTTTGACCATATTTTAAGCACTGCTTTAAGTAAAGGCATATTTGTGTTTATTATTGTGTGAGTTAATTGAGAAATAAAATAAACATTTTTCTCCCTAATATTTGAAATAATATCATCTTGATTGTTATTGGCTATTGGCATGTTATTTATTTTTATCAGATCTTTTGGCAAAGTTGCAAAGTAGAATGAAGATTAGAAATTACTCAAAGTTCTTAAAAAAACTCACACTTCCTGCTTGAAATTTTAGAATTCATAAAATGCTATCAACTGCATACTTCATTTAGTTAGCATATTTGGCCAAATGTAGGAGAATAAGATCATTTGGATTTTTTATATTAAATATATGAAATATACATGGAAAAAGAAAAAGTTTTTAAAATGTTTTCTCAATATAGAGGATTTATCGAAAATAAACATACGAATTTAGATATTGCCATCAAAAGTAATCATCACATTGCTCTTGGAGTCTAAAATTAGACCCTACTAAACTCATTGAGAATGCAAATAATTTGTTTCCTCTAAAGCTGCTTTTTTAAATTTTTTTGAATTATTTTAATTAAATTCAATTAATTAACATATAATGTATTATCGGTTTCAGAGGTAGAGGTTAATGATTCATTAGTCTTATATATACTCAGTGCTTATTACATCACATGCCCTTCTTAATGTCCATCACCCAATTACCTCATCCTCCCACACCTCTCCCCTCCAGCAACCCTCAGTTTGTTTCCTATGATTAAAAGACTTTTTTGGTTTGTCTACTTCTCTTATTTCATCTTGTTTTATTTTTTCCTCTCTTCCCCTACGATCCTCTGTTTTGTTTCTTAAATGCCATATATGAGAGAGATTATATGATAATTGTCTTTTTCTGATTGACCTATTTCACTTAGCATAATACCCTTTAGTTCCATCCCTATCATTGCGAATGGCAAGATTTCATTTTTAAAAAGCTGCTTCTTAATAGTTTTGTTTCTCTAGCCCTACAAATTGCCAAATTCCACATTACATTCTTCCACACATACACTATTCAGAAATGTATAAAGTAAAACATTTAATCATCCACAAATCCCTGTGGCAAATAGGGCTGAGCAAAGTTATTTTAAGTCAAAAACATAATCCTAAGAAAAAAAAGTTATCTTGAGTCACCATATCTAATCACAATGAAAAAATGAATATATAGAAAACCCAATTCTTAAGTGTGTTTAATAGGTACTTTTTTGAAAAATGAAGTATGTGAATGTAAATGAACTGTGAAAACTAAAGTTTGAAATCTCTGTCTGATAAACCCCAGCAAACTCTTCAAAGTTATAATCCCCATTTTAAATACATACTTCTACCTACATTTTTATCTGTTTTTAGTCTACAAATGATCACAACACTTGTTATATAAGATTTAAATGAATATTCAGAGTTTAGGTAACTATTTGTACGAGCATCTGAAGTTCAGAGAGTATGGGCATCTGTCTGTAGGCCAAGAACTTTTTTTTGAGGGAAGAGTTGATGAATTTAACTCTTTACACTGAAACACCTTATGGTTATTCCTTACTATGTGTTTATATAGTATCTAGGCAGGAATACTAAGTACATACACTGATAGATCGTAACTCACTTTAGAGAGTAACTTCGCATTCACAGTCATCTTCCTAAAATTGAGTACTTTAGCTATTGTTAAAATGTGTCATTTTCAGAAAGCCTGAAGGCACTACTCTACTATATAAATTAATGACCTGAAAAAGAACTTAAAGTAGATTCTAACAGACTGAAAAGAAACAAAGTTTTCTGAAATTATTTCTATGAATTCTATATTTTGAAATGATAGGAGCAGTTTTTCATCTAGATAAAAAATAAGTTTACAACTGGCTACAAATTTATGAACCTGTTTTATTTTTTCAAAAAAATAAGAGATCATATTTTATTTTTTCTTTAATAACATAAACATTTAAAAATAAAATATTAAATAAAAATAAAAAATTTCTTCAGTTACATACAAAAAATTTGATATCTTATAATTTTAGTTTGTTTTTTTTAAAGATTTTATTTATTTATTTGACAGAGAGATCAGGGGATCAGAGGCAGGCAGAGAGGGGGAAGCAGGCTCCCTGCTGAGCAGAGAGCCCGATGCTGCAGGGCTTGATCCATCCCAGGACCCTCAGATCATGACCTGAGCTGAAGGCAGAGGCCTATTAACCCACTGAGCCACCCAGGTGCCCCTCTTATAATTTTAGTTTTAAGGAATACAAAATATTTGCTATTTTTCTTTGTTCCATGTAACATTTAGAAGTATATTGTAAAAAAACAAAAAAGCATATTGTAATTACCAAGTACTTGACATTTTTTCAGGTTTATATCTGTTATTAATTCTGTTTTGATCAAAAATCACACACTGCATATTTTAATACTTTTCAATTGACTGCCTTCTTTATGGCCAAGCATATGGCCCATTTTGGTGATTTTACCATCTGAACTTGAAAAAAAAAAGTATGATGTGTTCTAAAATGTCAATTATTTAAAGCAGGCTGATAATGTTAGTCTTCTGTATCCTTATTCATTTTATGCCCATTTGTTCTATCAATTTATGAGGCAGAGGGTTGAAGTTTCCAGATGTAATGATAGATTTGTCTACTTCTCTTTTTAGTTTTGTCATCTACTTCATGTATTTTGAAGCTTTGTGATTATGTGCCTACTCAAGCAGGACTAATGAATTTACCCTTGTATCATGATGCAATGTTCTTCCTTGCCTGTGGTAGTGTTCTTTATTCTGAAATCTATGTTGATATAGATACTGCAGCTTTCTTACAGTTATTTGTTGAATACATATCCTTTTTCAATTTTATCCTGTGTGTAAATTTATATTTCATGTGAATTTTTTCTAGACATCATAAATTAAGGTCTTGGGTTTGTTTTTTTAATACAGTGAGACAATATCTACCTTTTAATTGGTATTCGGATCATTTATATGTAATGCAATTATTGGTATAATTGGGATTAAATATCTTAACTTGATATTTGTTTTTTACATTTTATATTAGTTTTTGGTTCTTTCTTACATCTCTACATGTGTGTAGGATTTTTTTTATTTTATTTTAAGTATTTTATCTCCACTGTTGGCTTAGTAAATATAGGCTACTTGTTATTACTTTTTTAGTAATTGCTCTGGGGCTTACAACATGTAGGTATATCATATTTTACCTATAAATTATATTACACTACCTATAATGTTAGGCCTTTATAATAGTATACTCTTAGCTGTATGATTTGTTAGATCCCCTTTTTGCTGCTACAGTGATTATAAAAGCCCATGTTAAGAGGAGACTCCATCGGCCTGGGTTAACAGAGTCTACCAAAAGCAGATCACCTGTACTGACCTGTGGTAAATGCACAGCATGATATGCATGATATTGTGTTAAGCTACTGAGATTTGAGGGCTGTTTGTTACTGCACAACACAGCATGTCTTTGCTGTCATAGAGATACCTTTTTTTTAACACCTGAATTCCCCAACACCACTCGGACTGATTCTGTTAGGACTCAAACATCTCTCTATACTGTCTTTTGGCTATAATTATAAATAGCTCCAGGCTTTCTCTCTCCTATATGGTTAACATTAGATCTAAGGGAAGTTCTCATACATCCCTGCTCTTGATGTAAATATGTATGTGTTTTTTATCCCATTGCAAATCTTTTTACTGCTATCATAGAATGTTCAGCCCCTTCTCATCTTTAGGTACTCTGTGTTTTGTTTTGTTTTTAGGTACTTTTGTGTCTTAAATGCTATCCATTATTTCCCCAAACTATCAAGCTTACGTTTTTCTCAAATCCCTCACTAAGATCTTTGACCTCAACCCTGTTTTCAGTACCTCGTGCTGCTCACAATGACCAAATTGTTACTTCTTCCTTAGCAAGTTAGGCATAAGTGACCTAGCAAGTCGCTTTGGAATGCACTTAACATTTTTTTCCTTCTTTTGTTATTTTGAGGCCTTGGGCTTATTATAATACCTTGTTTTTCAACAATAATTAAAACTAAAAGAGAAAATCTAAAAACTACTGAGAGTTTCAATAAAGAAGGAAAACATTTCACAGGACCAGAAAAGAAAGAAATCTGAAGGGTTAAGAGTTAAGAAAAAAGAAGTCAAGACAATTTTTGCTTTTACAAAAAAAAAGGCAAAACGCAGAAGTGTGTTCAGTGTTGATATTCCAGCAAGCCATTACACAGGCAGTGCACACCTCAAGCAGTGAGCATGGGCATCACCAAGCTCTTTCTCCCAAAACTACTGTCAGCACCTCAGCATCAAGCCACAACAGCTTTGAATTTTGTCTGTAAATATCTGTGTTTTATCTCGATTTACTTTGTGTCTCCTTAGCAGGATTTGTCTTAAGGTACTAGAAAAGCCTAACAGAGGTTATATTTGGGGTCTGGGAATGCTCAAAATTTTTTTCCATATAAATTAGTGATAAGTATTCTTTATGCCATTTTGGGTTACATGAATTGTCATAGGAATGTTTTGTTTTTGGATAGCAGGGTAAACCCATACTCTGTCGACATATAATTGATTATAGTAGTCCCCTATGATCCGCTATATTTCTGTGGTATCAGTTATAATGTCTCCTCTTGCATTTATAAATTTATTTGAGTCCTCTTCTTTTTTTTTTTTTTTTTTTTTTTTTTTTTTTGGCCAGTCTAGCTAAAGGTTTGCCTATTTTGTTTATCTTTTCAAAGAAGTCTTAGTCTGGCAGCTCTTTTCTATTATTTTCCTATTCTCTATTTCAATTTCTGTAATAATCTTTATTCTGTCTTTTTGCTAACTTTGGGCTCAATTTATTCTTCTTTTTCTAGTTTCTTGAAGTAATGTTAGGTTTGAGCTCTTTTTTATTAATATATGCATATATAGCTATTAACTTTCCTCTTAGAACTGCTTTTGTTGCATCCCATAAATTTTAGAATGTGTGTTTCTATTACCATTTGTTTCAAAATATATTTTGGAGCACCTGGGTGGCACAGTCAGTTAAGTGTCAGACTCCTGGCTTCAGCTCAGGTCACGATCACAGGGTCATGGGATCAAGTCCTATGTCGGGTTCCATGCTCAGTGGGGAGTCTGCTTAGGATTCTCTCTCCCCTCTCCTTCTACCTCATCCTCGATTCTCTCTCTCTCTAAAATAAATAAGTCTTTAAAATATATCTATATTTATTTACCTTCTGATTTCTTTGATCCAATGGTTGTTGGGGAGTGTGTTAACATCCTCATATTTGAGAATTTTCCAGTTTTATTCTTGTTGTTGATTTCTAGTTTTATAACACTGTGTTTGTAAACAATACTTGACATGATTTCTGTCTCCTTGAATGTGTTGAGACTTATTTGGTGGCCTAACATAGGATCTATCCTAGAAAATGTTCCAAGTACACTTGAGAAGAATGTGTATTCCACTACTGTTGGATGGACTATCTCATATATGGTGTTAGGTCCATTTGGTCTATGTTATTCAAATGCAATTTCTTTATTGATTCTCTGTCCAGATGACATATTCATTGTTGAGAGTGCAGTATTAGTCTCCAAATATTACTGTATTCCTGTTTATTTCACTTTTAGTTCTGTTAGTATTTATTTTATATATTTAGGTGCTTCACTGTTGGGTACATAAATATATATATATTTATTATATCATTATTATTCACCCATTTATCATTATATAATGACATTTTTTGTGACCATTTTTTAGCTTAAAGTTTCTTTTGTCTAATACAAGTATAGCTACTGCTGCCTTCTTTTCACTACTATTGGCTTTTTTATTCAAATATAATTAAAACAGTTATATTTTCAGCTGTACAATATAATGATTCAACAATTCTATACATTACTCAGTGTTCATCATAATAAGTGTACTCCTTTTTTTTAAGATTTTATTTATTTATTTGACAGAGAGAGATCACAAGAAGGCAGAGGCAGGCAGAAAGAGAGGGGGAAGCAGGCTTCCCGCTGAGCAGAGAGCCTGATGTGGGGCTCGATCCCAGGACCCTCAGATCATGACCTGAGCTGAAGGCAGAGGCTTTAACTCACTCCTAATCTCCTTCACCTTTTTCACTCATCCCCCCATCCATTCCTCTCTGGCAACCATCAGTTCGTTCTCTATATATAAGAGGGTTTTTCTGTCTTTTTAAAAATTTTCTTCATTTGCTTTGTTTCTTAAATTGCACATGAGTGAAATCATATGATATGTCTTTCTCTGACTGACTTGATTCATTTAGCAATATATTCTCTACGTCCATCCATGTTGTTGCATATGGCAAGATTACATCGTTTTTATGGCTAATATTCCATTGCGTATATATACCACCTCTTTCTTTTCCATTCATCTATGGATGGACATGTGGGTTGATTCCATATCCAGGCAATTGTAAATAATGCCATAAAAGACACAGAGGTGTATATATCTTTTTGAATTAGTGTTTTCATATTCTTTGGGTATATACACAGTATTGGAATTACTGGATATATGATAACTTTATTTTTAATTTTTGAGAAACCTCCATACCGTTTTTCACACGGCTGCACTAGTTTGCATTCCCACAATGCACAATGGTTTCTTTTTTCACATATAACATCCTCACCAATGTTTCTTATGTTTTTGATTTTAGCCATTCTGAAGGTGTTAGGTGACATACAGTTGTGGCTTTGATTTGCATTTCCCTGATGATTAGTGATGTTGAGAATCTTTTCATGTGTCTGTTGGTCATCTGTGTGTCTTCTTTGGAAAATGTCGTTGTGTCTTCTGCCCATTTTTTAATTGGATTATTTGTTTTTTTGGCGTTTTTTTTGGCATTGAATTGTATAAGTTCATTATATATTCTGGATATTAACTCCTTATCAAATATATCACTTGCGAACATCTTCTCCCATTTAGTAGGCTGCGTTTTAGTTTTGTTGATGGTTTCCTTTGCTGTGCAGAAACTTTTTATTTAATGTTTATTTGATGTTTATTGATGTTCCCAATAGTTTATTTTTGCTTTTGTTTCCCTTGCCTCGGGAGACATATTTAGAAAAATGTTGCTATGGCTGATGTCAAAGATCTTACCGACTGTGTCGTCTTCTCGAAATTTTATGGTTTCAGGCCTCACATTTAGGTGTTTAATCCATTGTGTATCATGTAAAAAAGTAATCCATGTAGCTTTACATAACTGCCCAGTTTTCCCAGTGCCATTTGTTGAAGAGACTGTTCCCATTGTATATTCTTGCCTCTTTTGTAATAGATTAATTGATTATATGACTGTGGATTTACTTCTGGAATCTCTATTCTGTTTAATTGATCTATGTGTCTATTTTTGTGCTAGTACCATACTGTTTTGATTACTACAGCTTTATAGTAATCTTGAAATCTTGATTGTAATCCCTCCAACTTTGTTCTTCTTTCTCAAGATTGCTTTGGCTACTCGGGATCTTTTGTGGTTCCATAGAGATTTTAGAATGATTTGTTCTACTTCTGTGAAAAATGCTGTTGGTGTTTTGCATTAAATCTTGCATTAAATCTGTAGTTGCTTTAGGTGGTAATGACATTTTAACAATAATGATTCTCCCAATCCATGAGCATGGAATATCTTTCCATTTGTTTGTTTTATCTTCAATTTATTTTATCAGTGTGTTATAGTTTTCAGAGTACAAATCTTTCACGTCCTTGGTTAAGTTTATTTCTAGGGATTTTATTATTTTTGGTGCAATTATAAATGGGATTGTATTCTTAATTTCTCTTTCTGATAATTCATTATCACTGTATAAAAATGCAACAGAATTCTGTATATTAATTCTGTATCCTGAAGCTTTACTAAATTCATTTACAGTTCTAGTAGTTTTTGGTGGAGTATGCAAGGCTTTTTATATATAGTATCATGTCATTTGCAAATAGTGGAAGTTTTACTTCTTCCTCACCAGCTTGGATCCCTTTTTCTTTTAAAATTTATTTATTTGAGAGAGACAGAGAGAGAGAGAGAGAGAGAGAGAACATGTGCACAAGAGGGAGAGAGGCAGAGAGAGTGGGAGAGACAGAATCTCAAGCAGACTCTGGGCTGAGCCTGAATCCCCACGTGGGGCTTGATCCCACAATCCTGAAATAATGACCTGAGCCAAAACTAAGAGTCAGATGCTTAACCTACTGAGCCATCAAGGCACCACCCCCTTTTTAAGGGGGTGCCTTTTATTTCTTTTTCTTATCAGATTGCTGTGGCCAGGACTTCTAGCACTATGTTGACAAAGTGATGAGTGGACATGTCCTTGTCCTGCTTCTGATCTTAGAGGAAAAGATCTCAGTTTTTAACCATTGAGTATGATGTTAGCTATGGGTTTTTCATATATGGCCTTTATTATACTGAGGTGTGTTCCGCTCTAAAACCACTTTATTAAGAGTTTTTATCATCAATGGGTGTTGTACTTTGTCAAATGCTTTCTCTGCATCTATTGAGATGGTCATATAGTTTTTATCCTTTCTCTTGCAACATGATGCATCCTACTGATTGATTTGCAAATATTGAGCCACACTTGTATCCTTGGGATAAATCCCACTTGATCGTGGCGAAATATTTTTTTAATGCATTGTTTGATTCAGGTTGCTAATATTTTGTTGAAGATTTTTACATCTATGTTCATCAGAGATATATCCCTGTAGTTTTCCTTTTTTGTAGTGTCTTTATCTGGTTTTAGCATTGGGGGTAATGTTCTCCCTGCATGGTCCCCTGAGATGCTTTCACTGGTGGCAGAGCCTGCAGTCAGACCAGATATCTGCCCCCAGTCTATCTGTTGGGGAAGTAATGATCCTGATCTATAGAATGCTCTCCTTATACTGCCCCCTGTGAGGTTTTGTTGGTGGGTGGGGCTGGCAGTCAGGTAAGATGTGTGCCCTAGCCACTGCTGGATCTGCAGTTGACCTGCTGTTTGGTTATCTTCTCCTATCCCCAGGGCAAGAGTCACTTTAAAGTGGTGCTGGTCATTGTAGTCCTGCTTGCAGAATGAGACATGTTAGGCAGTACTTTGAAGGGACTCCTGCTGAGTCAGGTGGGTTCAGGGTGGCGGGGAGGGGTAGGAGGGCAGATAGCACAGTTTTAGTAAAGTCAGCACTGGTCCCTACCAGGACTGCTTACAGGGTTAGACCTGGCTAGAGCTGCTTTGGAGGGATGCCTGCTGAGTGGGGCAAGTTGGATGAGGCAGAACAGGAAAACATGGGGGCAGGACACACAGTGTTAGCAAGCTATGTGGAGTGCGTCTGTGCTGGTTCCTGGAGGTGTCCCAGTATCTAGGCTGGGGTGGGAGAGAAAAATGGTGCTTGCAAGGTCTTTTGTTCTTGGAGAAGTCTCCTTAAGAATCCCTGGCCTTCACTTTGGAAAACAGTGTGGAGATTCCTCAAGAAACTAAAAATAGAGTTACCCTATGACCCTGCAATTGCACTACTGGGTATTTACCCCAAAGATGCAGATGCAGTACAAAGAAGGGCCACATGTACCCCAATGTTCCTAGCAGCA